>CM035236.1:50982008-51371555 GCA_020226215.1 Sindora glabra
ATGATTGATGAACTTACTGAAAATACTCTTAATAACATGCTTGCTAATTTTCCTCAAATTTATGAGTTTATGGATTATTTTGATGGTTATGAATATAGTTGCTATGATGATAATACTAAGTGTGTCATATGTGTTGAAATCTCCAATTCATAAGTGAAGAGAGCAATGTTATTTCGAAGGATGTAGAAATTGATGCTCAAGAAGTCTAATTTGCAAAAATGGTTTCTACTACTAAATTAATACCTTTTGTAATTCAGCTATTAACATTAGAGCCCAAACTTTTTCTAGAAGATTCAAAGTATGCAATCTTAGAAAAGAATGAAAAGCTACTAGTCATTATAATAAAGAATTTGCAACTTAAGCAAGAAATAAAGTTGTTACAAATTTTAAGATCTTATAAGCAAGCAATTTGGTTAACATTTATGGATATTTTTAGTATTAGCCCTTTCACATCTATGCATCAAATTTTGTTAGAAGAAAGGGCCAATCAATAAGACAACCTTAAAGAGGACTCAATCCCTTAATTTTAAATATGGTGAAGAAGGAGATTACTAAGCTTTTAGAGGTTAGTATTATATATCTTGTTTCTAACAATAAAAGGATGAGTCTAGTGTAAATTATTCCTAAGAAAATTAGATTGACAGTAGTGAGCAATTAGAATAATGAATTACTCCCTACTAGAGTTTAAAACAATTGGAAAGTATGCATTAACTACTAGAAGCTCAATCAAGTAACTAGAAAAGACCATTTCCTACTCTTATTCATTGACCAAATGTTAGAGAGATTGGTTGGAAAATCCTATTATTTATTCTTAGATGGTTACATTGGTTATTTTTAGATTCATATTGCTCTAAAAAACTAGAAAGACCACCTTCGCATGCTTTTTTAGCACTTCTATTTATAAGAGGATGTTCTTTCACTTATGCAATACACCTGGAACATTTTAAAGGTGTATGGTGAGTATTTTTGCTAATTTTCTAGAGGATTGCATAGAAGTATTCATGGATGATTTTTCTTTTTATGGTTTTTATTTTGGCATATGCTTATATAACCTTGCTAAGATGTTAGATAAATGCATCAAAAACTAATTTTATGCTAAATTTTGAAAAATGCCATTTCATCGTAGAGCATTAGATAATTTTAGGACATATAATGAATAGCAAAGGCATTAAAGTAAATCTTATTAAGATTAATGTGATTATTACTTTATCTTACCCTACTTATGTGTAAGAAATATGCTCTTTTCTTGGTCATGCAAGTTTCTATGGGTAATTCATTAGAGATTTCAACAAGATTACCTTTCTATTGTCCAAGTTGCTTGAAAAAGAAGTAAAGTTTGATTTTGATCAACATTGCAAGGAAATTTTTAACAATTTAAGTTGATGTGTGATGCATCTAATTATACAATTAGCATTGTTCTTGCACAAAGATAGAGAAAACAACCTCATGTGATTTAGTATGCTTTAAAAACTTTGGATGCTACACAAGCCAACTACACCACTACAAAAAAAAGAACTTTTAGTCATTATTTTTGCTTTAGAAAAATTTAAATTATACTTGCTTAGCTCTAAAGTGGTTGTGTTTTCTAATCGTGTAGCTTTAAAGTTCTTTTTGAAGAAACTTGAGGCAAAACCTTGCTTGATTAGATGGATGTTACTTTTCTAAAAGTTTGACATTGAGATTAAAGTGTTGAAAACTTAGTTGTAGATTAGTTGAGTAGGATTCCAAAAGATATAGTGTAATGTCCTAAATTTTTAAATCTATCATTTGAATCTCTAAATTCTGAGGCTGTAGAAACGAAGAACACGTTTGAATTAGCTTAGTGGGTGAATCTTAAGTTGAAAGGAATTAAGTGTAAGGGTAAACGAAATTTTGAATGAAAAAGAATAGTAGGAAAAGAATTAATTTCCATAAACAATATAGATGATCAAAGGAGGTTAGAAAACCCTAAAAAGGGGAGTTATCTAAGTCTAACAGTGTAAGGAATTTTAAACAGATAGAAACCCTATGGACCAAATTGCAAAAGTACAAAATCGGGTATGGTTAAAGTGTAAATAACCAAGAATTTGGGATCTAATATGAATAACCAAGAATTTAGGGTGTAATATGTGATTTTATTTAGTGTGACCAATAGACACATGACAAGTGTCATTATTAGAAAAAAATGGCAAGAATAGCCTTACTAATTAGTGAAAAAGGACTAAAATACCCTTGAAAATTTAAAAAATGACTAAAATACCCTTGAAACTTCATGAAAACTCTTTCTTCTTCTCCATTTCACCTTGTAGCCGTGGATCCCTCCATGAAAACAAGCTTGGACGTGCAAGAGAGAGAAGGAAGAGAGAGTAATTTTCTTTTAGCTTTTCCACCCAAAAATAGTGAGAATTAGGCTTAGGTGTAAAAGAAAAAATTGCTCCTCTCATCAAGCTCTATCTATTGGTGTATTTAGATTGAAGAAAACTCAAGTTTGATCAAGTTTAGTGAGCTCTAAGTGAGGATTTTCAAGTTGCACCAAGAGGTAAAAATGTTCTCCTCTAAAAGCTCTTTAATGTACTCTTTTTAGTTTCTTAAAATTTTAATGTTGGTGTGGTCAAAGGTGGTTGACCATGGAGTTTTGGATGATTTGAACATATCTAATGGTGTTTTGGATGTTGTTATGTTGATCTATGACTTTGGTTTGGTATAAAAACAACAAGAAACCATGATGTACACACTAGGGATTTAGAGGCATAATGGTGTATGTATGGATTTGGCATGATTTGTTTGGAATTTGGCTAAATTGATGAAATTAGAATGATTCTTATGAATTATAAAGCCTATGGAAGATGAAATTTTGAATTATGAAAGTGTGTGTGAAACTTCCCTTTTGAGAAGCCAAAACTGTGAATATAGAAAAGAAGGAAGGAAGGAGTTTTAACCATTCAAATTGTGTTTTTGGAAAACTAGAATAATGTATTACAATGAAATTTAGGAAATATTGGAATGTACATTAAAATTTAGGTCACTTCCTTCATGGTTTAGTGTATGTGGAGGAAGTGAAGAATACATGAAGTTTAAGAAAAATGATGATGTTCTAATAAGAATTATGATGTGTATTTATGTAGACTAAGAAGTGACAAGTTAGGAAGGCAAGGGAACTTGTAAAGAAGTTTTTAAGTGAGGGCAAAGGAAACATCACTATTGGAAGCTTTTAAAAGGTAGCTAGCTTTATCCTTAAGCTCTGTTTTTCATTTATGTGTTTTCTGTATTTTATGCCATTGTATGGATTGTGTATAAAATTGCTGTGTGTAGTATCTATGGCCCGAGTTCCCCGGGAAGACAGTGAAATACTGTATATGAGGCCTTTGGCCCGAGTACCCCGGGAAGACAGTGAAATTGCTGTATATGAGGCCTAGGTATGACTATCTGTGATGGCCATCTAGATATCTTTATGAGTCCTTGAATGGGCTTGATGATTGCTATGTGTGATGCACATTTCTTACAATGATATGAAATGAGATGATAAATGATTAATTAATTTTGAAATGTATGTTTTATTTGCTTAAGGATCTAGAATGGCTTGATATGTTTTTATGGTAATAGCTAGCTACTGGGAAACTTTGTTTCTTATGTTTCTGTATTGTTACTAACCATTCCAGGTGATGCTTCTAAAGGCCCTCTTGACAAAGGAGAATAATGTTTTGAAGTTGTATTAAAAATGTCTATATAGTTTGTGATGTTAGTATGTGATGGATATATGTTTTGTAAGTTGAACTTTTTGTATAACTATATGACCCTTACCTATATTATATGAAACATATGAATTTAATGTATTGTGAGTTGGTTTGAAGTAGAAGGTAACTTAGTATGCAATATGTGTGAAATTGGAAATGACCAAATGAACAGTAAATTCGTAAGCAGTAAGAGGAGTATGTTTGCAGGGACTTTTGGTTAAGTTTTGATGCTCTAAAAATTATGATAAAATTCAGGAGTGAACTTAATTTATTTACCATCCTCTGTGCCAAAATTTAGCTTAAAATAAGCTCTTCTACTATGTGAATTTATTACATGTTTTAGTCTCCCCGGTTACCATTGCAGTGCAGAGCACTAATTGTATCTTAGATATCAGAAGAAGTAAATGGATGAGTTTTGATCTGAAAATTTTATGGAAAATATATAACATGTTAATCAAGTCCCATACCAAATTTTAGATTATTCGGAGTTGATTTACCCCCTGAAATAAGGGTTTACTTTTACAATTGTGAATTTTGGACAGTACTGGGATAGAAACACTTTGCTGTGAGTTCTGAAAGGTCTAATGATGTCTAAATTATTTCAAAATTTTACAGGATGTAGTTAACACGTGAAAGGTTCATAGGATCCAATTTCATGATTTTTTGAGTCCAGTAATGTAGTTTTTCATATTTTTGAAGTTGGTCCAGTAATTCTGGAAATAAGCAGAAAATTTTTGAAACTTAGAATCTGTAATATTTTGTTTTACAGAATCATAATTTGGCCACAGAAAGACCTAATTGTGTAACAATTGTAATGTCCCGAATTTTCAATTCTATTATTTGAATGTTTAATTTCTGAGGCTGTAGAAACGAAGAGCATGATTGAATTAGCCTGGTGGGTGAATCTCAAGTTGAAAGGAATTAAGTGTAAGGGTAAACGGAATTTTGAAGGAAAAGGATAGTAGGGAAAGAATTAATTTCCCTAAATAGTATGAATGATCAGAGGAGGTTGGAAAACCCTAAAAGGGGAGGTTGTCTAAGTCTGATAGTGTAAGGAATTTTAAATAGACAGAAACCCTATGGACTAATTTGCAATAGTGCAAAATCGAGTGTGGTTTAAAATGTAAATAATTAAGGCTGTGGGATTTAATATGAATAACCAAGATTTTGGGGTGCAACATGTGATTTTAAATAGTGTGACCAATAGATTTATGACAAGTGTCATTGTTAGAAAATTAAGGGCAAGAATAGCCTTACTTTTGGTGAAAAAAGGACTAAAATACCCTTGGAAATCTCAAAAATGACCAAAATACCCCTAAAGCTTCATGAAAACTCTACTACCTTCTCCATTCTCCAAAAAGCTGCAGAAAATCCTCCATGAAAGCAAGCTGGACGTGTGAGAGAGAGAAGGAAGAGAGAGAAAGTTTCTTTTGAGTTTTTCACCCCAAAATACCAAGATTCAAGCTAAGGTGTAGAAGGGAAAATTGCTCCTCTCATCAAGCTCTATCTATTGATGTCCCTAGATTGAAGAAAAGCCCAAGTTTGATCAAGTTTGGGGAGCTCCAAGTGAGGATTCTCAAGTTGCACCAAGAGGTAAAAATGATCTCCTCTAAGAGCTCTTTGATGTACTCTTCTTAGTTTCTTGAAATCTTGAGGTTGATGTAGCCAAGGGTGATTGAACATGGAGTTTAGGATGATTTGAACATGTTTGATGGTGTTTTAGATGTTGTAGTGTTGATTTATGGCTTTGGTTTGGTGTAAAAACAACAAGAAACCATGATTACACACTTGGGTTTTAGAGGTATAATGGTGCATGTGTAGTATGGGCATGATATGTTTAGAACTTGGCTAAGTTGGTGAAGTTAGAATAAGTTTTATGAATGATGAAGCCCATGGAAGATGAAACTTTGAAGTTATGAAAGTGTTTGTGTGTATTTTTCATTTTTAGAAGCCAAAACCATGAAATGGAAAAGAAGGAAGGAAGGAGTTTTAGTGTTTAATGTGTTTTCGGAGGATCAGCAAGGTACACGGGGTAGAACACGGCCCGTGTTGTACCCCGTGTTCCTCGTCAAAGCTGATCAGTGTGCTACACGGGGTGCAACACTCCCCGTGTTTATCTCAGGACTGAAGGGCAGTAAGGTACACGGGGTAGAACACGGCCCGTGTTCACCCCCGTGTTCTTTGTCGAGTAGCCCAGAAGTGAACCAGTAAGGAACACGGCCCTGAACACGGGGTATGGGACCCCCGTATTCTTTGTTAAGTGAACTTTTTGGCTTTAATTCTTCATGTTTTGCATGGTTTTGCCTCTGGATCCTTTTCTAATGTTCATAAGTGTCATTTCAAGGCTTGAAAGCAAAGTATAGAGCATCTAAGTATGCATTTAATTAAGTGGAAAAAGTAAAGAATATATGAGGATTAGGGAAAGTGATACTATTCTAATAAGAACTATGATGTGTGTTTGTATAGACTAAGGAGTGACAACTTGCAAAGGCAAGAGGAAGTGTAAAGGAGTTTTTAAGTGAGAGCAAAGGGAACATCACGTTGGAAGCTTGTGAAAGGTAGCTAGCTTTATCCTTAAGCTTTGTTTTCTATTTACATGATTTTATGAATTTTTTTCCATTGTATGGAATGTGTATGAATTTTGTTGTGTGCACAACCCGAGAAGACAGTGTGATACTGTGTTAGGCCTATGGCTCAAGTTCCCCGGGGATGACAAGTGTGCGGTACCTATGGCCCAATACCTCGGGAAGACAGCGTGATGCTGTATGTTAGGCCTTTGGCCCGAGTACCCCGGGAAGACAGCGTGATGCTGTATATAGGCCTAGGTGCGATTATTTGTGATGGCCATCTAGATATTGAGATAAGTCCTTGAATGAGCTTGATGATTGCTGTATGCTGTGCATGTTTCTTACAATGGCATGGTATTGAACATGATGATAAATGATTACTTGATTTTGAAACGTTTGATTTATTTGCTTAAGGATTTGGAATGGCTTGATATGTTGTTATAGCAATAGCTAGCTACTGGGAAACTTTGTTTCTTATGTTTTCTGTATTGTTACTAACCATTCCAGGTGATGCTTCCAAAGGCTCTCATGACAAAGGTCAATGATGTTTTGAGGTTGTAAATGTGATAAAAACAAGAATATGTCTATATAGTTAGTGATATTGTACATAATGGATGTACGAATTGTAAATTGAACTCTTTTGTATAATTATATGACTTTTAATCATGTTGTATGAAATACGCAAGCTTGAGATATCCCGAGTAGTTTGGAATAGAAGGCAAAGTAGTATGCGTTAATTACCTACTTAATGAGGGTTAAGGTGTTGATAAGTAAGGGAGTTACAACAATTACCTATTTAATAAGGATTAAGGTGTTAATAAGTAAGGGAGTTATATGTAGACACTCTACCCATTCAAGACACCTTTCTAGATAAGCATCTTTTTTAGTTGCTAGGTAAAGATCCTTGGTTTGTTGATTTAATGAATTATTTGGTTGCTAATAAGTTTCCTACATATGCATACAAAGCTCAAATTGATAAGTTAAAGAGTTAGGCTTAACATTATATGTGGGATAATCCTTATTTGTGCAGATTTTATATTGATCAAATAATTAAGAGATATATACATGATTTTAAGTTTCATTTCATTCTTGCATTTTATTATACTTATGCTTGTGAAGGTCACTTTGCACATTAAAAAAAATAACAAGAAAAGTAGTTGATTCTAGTTTTTATTGGCCTATTTTGTTTCGTGGTACTTACATGTTTTGTAAAAATTGTGAACAATACCAAAGAATAGGGAATTTAACTCATAAACATAAGATGTCTCAGTTTCTTATGCTTTTTTAAAGCTTTTTATATGTGAGCATTGATTTTATAGGCCTTTTTCCCTTATCTTTTAGCTTTGTTTATATTTTATTAGTTGTTGATTATGTATTTAAATTGGTGGAAGTTAAAGCTACCAGAATTAATGATTTGAAAGTTGTAATAGACTTTGTCAAGTTTCATATATCCATTGCTTTGATAACTGATTAAGGAACTTATTTTTGTAATCAAGCACTTAAGGCTTTATTGAAGAAATATGGAATTTGTCATAGAGTTTCTAAATCATATCATTTTTAAATAAACGAGCAAGTATAAGTTTCCAATAGAAAAGCTAGATCAATTTCAAAGAAAACGATAAAGCCTAATAGAAAATACTGGACTACACTTTAAGCCTGTAGAATAGTATACAAAACTCTTATTGGGATATCCCTATACTGGATTATTTTTGGTGTCTTCTAGTAGAGTTGTAGCATGAAGCATTTTGGGTTATCAAAAGGTGCAACATGGATTTAAAGGCATTTATAAATGAAAGAAAATTGTAATTGAAAGAATTAGAGGAACTTAGGTTTGAAGCTTATAAGAATTCTAAGCTTTACAAAGAGAAAATAAAAGCATTCCACGATAAGCTCATTTTTAGGAAAAAAATTGAGATTAGATAAAAGTTCAATTGTTTAATTCAAGGTTTAAATTAATGTTAGGCAAACTTCATTACCATTGGAATATATTTTTTGTTGTTATTAACAACTTTCCTCATAATGTAGTTGAGAATAAGAATGCCGAGAACAATAAGGTGTTTAAAGTCAATAGGCATGGCTTAAGTTATTTTATGAGGGTTTTCAAGAACAAATAGTGAAAGTAATGGAGTTGGAGACCCCAGTTTATTCTTGATGAGGGATCTTAAGTCTAGCTAAAGATGCTTCTTGGGAAGCAACCTAAGCATTTTAAATTTACTTTCTCTTACCTTTCTCTTTTATTTATTTGTCCTTTATCTTTCTTCTTGATGATGCTGGTATGCTTTACATTGAGGATAATAAAAAATTTAAGTATAAGGGGGACTTTTAGGATTTATTTTATGCTTTGTGTCTTCATTTAATACTTTTGAAGTAAAAAAAATAAAAAAATTAAGAATTTAAAAAAGTATGTTTTTACTTGATTTTGAGTCTTTTTGAGTCATTTTAATTGTTTTCCACTGATGTAGATTTTGCATTTTTCATAAGTAAGATTCAATTAAAGTTAGATAAAACTTATAGCATGATTGAATGAATGATTTTACTTTTTAACATTAATTGATGTAGTGATAGATTTTGAATTGGTGGATTGAACTTAATGGCATAACTTTTTTTGTGATATTTTAATCCTTATATTAAAAATTTATACTATTCTATTTCTTTCTTGTGATACATTCTTCCATGATTTATTTCTCTAGAACTTGCTTTGATTCTCTTTATGATTGGATTTGCATATGCATGAATAAAAATGATATAAGCATTCTTTCTTTATTTAAGCTAGAACCAAATAGTTAACATTGAATTTTTATCTTTCTTAAACCCTCTTAAGCTTAATTGCCTTTTTCTTTATTGATTAGCCCATGAACATTTTTTTAATGAAAAACAAATGTCTTCACTTAACCTTAAGGATTAGTGGAGTATTTAAATTTTTTTTGATAGGTTTTTGAATAAGTGTGGAGGTGTCTATATGTTATTAAACTTATTAACTTCAAGTTTAAAGATTGATTGAAAAAAGAAAGAAAGAGAAAGTAAAAAAAAAAAGAAAAAGGCTAAATAAAATTAATAAAAAAAAGAAAGGAAATTCATATGTTTTTTATTCAAGTATTCTATTAATTTCTTTAGTTTCTATTATTTTATATCCTCATTTTTCTTTCCTTTCCTTTTCATTAACCACATTATAAACTTGAAAAAAGTCCTTTTGATTTATATTGTGCATGTGATTTGAATAGTGGAGATTAAATAATTAGCAAGTTTATGGTAGAGCAATTTCATGGAATAAATTTAAGCGAAAAATTTATCCTAAACACTTGAGAGTTGGATAGTGAGTTTTATAAGAATCTACCATATTAATCTACTCTTTTTGAATGAAGTTACTATATTAGTTAGTTTTAAACTTATCAAAAATTTCCTCCATAATGTATTATGTTTCTTGCTAGTTTTAATTATTTCTTGCTTGTAGATTTATGGTTTTGAAAATTTTGAAAAGTAAGTCTTTTTATTTCTTAATTTTGAATAAAATTGTATCTTGCCTAAGGACGTGCAAGGGCTAAATGTGGAGAAATTTGATATGCAATATTTTATCTATATTATTTCCCCCTATTTCGTGCCTTTTAGTGCATTATATATGCTTAATTTCATAGAATTAGCCTTGTTTGTAATATAGGTTTGGTTTTATAATGATCTAAAATTATTTAACTAATGCTATATTTTTATACTATTTAAAGTTTTTAGTTACATTTGGAGCATTGGATGTTAAATTAGGGTGATCTTTATATTGTTGGAAAGCTTTAAGAAAGCTCTACAACTTTTATGTTTTAGTCAAAGCCTAGTTCGGACTTTTGGAAGGCCTTATATCACTAAAAAGTTGAATTTTTATTCTTGTCCCAACTGAGTTAGCTTCAATTTTTTACAATATCTAAAGCTCCAAAGGCCTAATTAGTGTGAAACAAGTGCCCTAAACTTCTTAAAACCTAGTTTTATAACTTTTATATTTATGGTTTACTAAAAGTACTTAGTTTTAGTAGTCTTATATTAGGTGGAAGTAAACTTACGAAATTTCACTATTGTATCTCTTGGAGTCCATTATTTTATAGAATAAGTTTAAAGTTTCAAAAATTAGCAAGGTTCTATACTTTGTAACTTTAAAAGGCATAGGATTCAAGTATATTAGGCTTTAAGGTTATCAAGTTAGATATATGGGACAAGAATATAACTTACACCTAGAGAACATCTTATATAATTTAGCAAAGATAACTTTTCTTTCTTCTTTAGGCTTTTTGTTCTTCAGTAGCTAAGGACTAAACATTTGGTTGATTCAAAGATTTTAAGTCTTATTTCTATTGGATTATGAGATCTTAATTTATAACATTAACTTCTTCTAATTAATTTTCCTCTTTCCTTTATTGTTTGTGTTGATTGCTTGAAATTACAAGTGTTGAATATTAATTTGGTATATTTTTTTTATCTGTATTGGTTTTTATGTTAAATTTTGACTAGTTAATCATGGTTTTTCATATAGAGACAAAAGGTTGAGAGATTAAATTAGAGGTTTTTAATTTAATACCTCAATTCAATTAAATTTTATTTTCAAATCAATTTTAATTTAACATTATATGAATCATAATTGTTACTTAATTATGCTAATCTTAATTGATCAAATTTTAAATGGTCATCCGACATAGGATTTATGAATTATTGTAAGGGTTTTAAATACTTCAAGTTTAAAAAATTAATTAAAATTGTCAAATATTTTATAATCTATGATTAATCTATATTAAGAGCTCTCAAATTTTTAGATTAACTGCTTTGCTATATTGAATTTTTTACTATTTTTCTTCTATGTTTCATTTTATTTTGTGTATCTATTTAACTTTGAATCAAAACCCCTAATTTGGTTATATATTCCATTTTGCATTTTGAATATTGTTTGAATGTGTCTACATTTTATATGCATTCTTTTTACATTTTCTATTTTATTTTTGTTTACATTCATTCTTTCTATTTTTAGTGCATAAAAAGCTTAAACTGTTGTATAATCATTGTTAGTAAATTATTTGGAAAAAATATATTAAGGGATCATTAAAGTATAACTTGGTTTGTCATCCTATATTGCATTATTTTTACCAAACTAGTCATAACTAATTTTGGAGTGTTATGGTGCATGCATTTAGTACTCGAATATTATGCTTTAGTACTAAAGGCCTAATACACACGTAACTAATTATTTATCTTGTTTCTTAAAATTTAAGCCATTATGGGCCTTGTTTTAGTTAGGCCATTAATTTACAACTATATTTAAATTATCAATAATGTTTTAATTAGCTTTCTAAATTTAGCCTAATTAGTCAAATTAGTTTAGTTGACCTTTTCACTTATAGAACCTATATAAGGAGGGTTGTTCCTTATTGGCATGCAACTTTTGGCATTTTGAAAATTGAAAACTCTTTATAAGTGTTTTTTTTTCTCATGATTCTAGTAAGAACTTCAGACTCAATAATGGTAATTTAACCTTTGTAGTGTCAATTCTTACTTATTGAAGGCTCAACATGCTTTAACATGTGATTTGCTCTCACTTATCACTTCCTTTCTTCCTTATTTTGAGGCATGGCATAATTATCCTTCTTTTTTGGTTTGTTTCCTAAACTTTAAGATGATCTAACAATAAGGATTCTTATAATCTAAAAAATGAATTTATGAAGAAGTTTAAATAAATAAAATTGAAAAATTCTAAATGAATGGTGAAAATAACTTCAACAATGGCATTTAATAAATAACATGAATTTTTTGTGGTGGTTATTGTGTAAGTCCATTTATATCATTCTGACTATTCAACTATAATAAATTAAAATGTCAATCTTTTTATGGTAACTACCGTGTAAATCCATTTCAATTGTCATGACTATTCATTAATAGTTTACATGTCATTTTGTTACTTAATTGATTCCTTAAGTCATTAATAGTTTATATGTCATTTTGTTACTTAACTAATGCCTTAAGTCATTGCAACTATACTAATTAAGGAACTTATGATGTTAATTTTTAATTAATAGATGATGTCAAATTATTTTGTTCTTAACTTATAAATGAGGTTACTTATAATAAATTTATCATCTTTCAAGGTAAATTTTCTTCCATAAAAAAGTTTTTGAGTTAGGGGTGTAGATTTTAGTATTCAATTTTTTTGTGGTTATTTAAAAACTTCAGAAAACTTTTAGAGTTTCTTATAAAGGCTTGTATCCACACCTTAGAAGGAGCCTTAATATATTCTTGGATTTTCTTGATACTCTTGGTAATATTAATATTATGGTTTACACCCTTTATCTCAGAAGCTTTCTTTATTGATGGATTCTAAAAACCAATTGTTTGAAAAGTTCCTAGAGTCAATAAGTTCTATCTAAGAACTTATATCCATAATTCTACTATAAAAATAAAAATTCTAGAAAGCATTTGTAAGGACTTTGGATAAAAATCCTTCTAAATTCTTTGTAGAATTATTGTGTTCATTATTATAGTGCGAACATAAATATTTTGATTAAAGGAACTTTAGGAGATTCTAGTTACTTTTCAATGTTGAATACTATGATCTATACCTTTCATCTCAATCTTAGAAATTATCTCTATGGTCATAGGCATTGCATCAAATCATGGTTATCTTCTATACCTAAATAGATGGTCATGAGCATATCTATGATTTAATGTTATTGCCATGACCATGAGATTTAAAACATTTTTAATTATGTAGTATTAATTGCATATATTATCCTCTAATTGATATTGAGATGCTTGATTTTTTCATTTACTATAAGCCTCTCATGCTTCCTATGTTTTAATGTGAAAATAAAAATGTTGCTTGTTCAATATGTTATGTCAAACTTTCATACACATAAAGTAAGAAGCATGCTCATTTTCATATTAAAACACAAGAACCTTGAAAGGTTCATAGCAAATAAAGCAATCAAACACCTTAAAGGAATATGAAAGAATTATAAGTAATCACTTTTTCTTTTAATTTTTGTAAGGATGTCATGTATATTTATTGTAAATCTAAAGTATATTGTTCATTATAAATAACAGTTTTTGGTTGTATATGTTTATGTATTGATATGGAAATATATAAAATAAAAGAATATATGTTTGTAATATATTGTCTCTTTTCTCATTTTTAGTTTTATTTACATCTTTTAATCTATTGTTATTTTGTTTAGTTCTATAATAAGAAGAAAAGAAATATGGTTTTTTGAAAAAGACATTCATCTATTATGATATCAATTTTTTTTATTGCAACCAACATCAAATATTACCTAATAGGATGACATCATTGTATTGAAGATGATGGAGGTTTTCCATAACTAGTGTATAATATAAATTTTAAATGTAAGGTTATTATGTGGTAATCTACATGGAATATTTAGCCATAACTACAAATTGAAATGAAAAAGATAAAGCATGATGTGAGTTAAAAATAAAAAGAGTGAAACACAATACCATTTGCAAATTTCATCTTAAAGTTGTTTGAACCTTGAAGTGATTCTTTGTCTAAAAGAGTATGCTTTTATTCTAACCTTAAGATGATTTTTTATTCTATTTTTGCTTGGTAATTATTTCATAGAATCGAAAGCTTAGTTAACTTATGGCTAAATATATGAGGTTTAGCACTCCCTAAAAAAGCACAAGATATAAATATGAGGATTTTTTAATTTCTTGTGTTTATTTGTGTACTTTAATTTTTACTTTTCTAATCGACCATATTTTGGTGCCTATCACTTTGATGCAACTTCTATAAGTTTGCACAAGTAAGAAAATTAATTTTATTCATCTTTTTTAGTATTTTTTGTATTATTTATTATTTATTCATACAAAAATGTGTAATACTCCAATTTTTCATAATGCTCATCGCATCTATAAGTATTGTATTAAAAAAGCTTTTGTTGATAAGTGCAAACTTCATATATTGAGTAATAAGTATTAAGATAAATTTAATGAAGCAATTATATTTGATTATAGTATCGTCTATAACCTTTCATTATTTTCAATCTATTGTTATTTAGTTTATTATTTAAAGTTGTTTAAATTAGGATTTTATTAGAGTAATAAGAAATGTTAATTTTCTAGATTTAGATAGGAATATAGGGGAAATAGAGAAAATAAAAGAGTGAGGAATATGTGGATGGGGTTAAGGTTTGGGATGAAAGAGTGAAGAACTAGGGGTTAAGGCATAGGGATAGGCTTAGGGTTTAGGATGAAAGAGTGAGGAGCTAAGGACTGGGGTTTGGGTGGCTGAGGTTGAGACATACAATATCAGTTCTTTATAAAAACCAATGTAGTATTATGGCTATTAGACATTGATTTTAGAAAGTAAATGACATTTGTGTTATTTTCCAAGATAATAGAAACATAAATGACATTAGTCCTTTCAAAATAGAAGTAAATGTTATTTTTATATTTTATGATAGTTTACTAACCAATATTAAAACAACATATATTATCGTGCTCGATTACATGGGGGTCATTTTTTGAGAGGTGATCCCTTAAACATATGACATTTACCAATTTATTCTATAGTAGTGGAAAAAGGATTTTTGGTAAGAAAAGTGTTTCAATATATGTTTTATATATTTAATTTTTTGGCTAAAACTCATTAAAAAATCAATATGATAGCCATTCATTAAGTAATTAAATTATTTAGTATACTTGCAAATATTATTTTTAGATAGCACACCTTTTAATGGCACCTATGGAAATTATTGATATATAATGGCACATATATGAAACTACTTATGGATAAACTTAGGTTGGAATTTTACTTCAGTATTAGGTAGAAATCACACTAATACCAACAATAGTTTTAGATGATTACCAGTACCTAAGGATCACCCCGTCTTTCACTTTGAGGATACCATCAACAATTAGTTTAGTTAATAATTGTCAAATTAAAGTATTGATTTTCAAAATCTCATTTTATATTATCTATGACTCAACTTTGATGATAAATGGGTTTACTGCATAAACTCAAGTATTTTATATAATTAAAGCATGAATAAATTTTTATATATGATGCATATTTATTGTATTTGATGTTATGTACTTGTTATTTTATTTATCTCATGAATTTACTTAGAAGATGATTTTGTGATGCATAGCAAATTGGTCTACAATTTTTTTTAAAGGAAAGAGAGGAAAGGAAAATGGTTTTCAACATTCAAGATGTTTTATAAAGGTATTTGGATTTTAGAATGTTTTTATACTTTTGAAAACCTTTATTGAATAATGAAAGAGATACTTTCTTTTATAAAGAAGTTTTTAGAAGTAATATGTTATTTCAAATAAGGAAAAACAATTTTTAATTTTCAAAGAGTATGTTATCTCTAACATATGTTTTTAAATAAATAGGATCTTTTGATTTTCTGAATTTTTAAAACTTAATTCTATTCTATTGCATGGTTTGAACTATTGCATTTGAAAAATAGTTCCTTGAGAAGGAAAATAGAAATATATTTTTGAGAATTTTTTTCAAGAAAAGTGATTTTTTGTTCTTTAATATCAATTTAGATAAATCTATTAATCTTATTACAAAGTCTTCATTATAGAAAAAGACCCTCGGCCTTGCTATTTATTTTTTTTCAAAGGTTCTATTTATAAACTACTAAAAGTATTTTTTATAACAAAGGGTTTTTTGAATCTTGTCTGTTATGATTTCATAATGTTAGTTTTTTTGGGTATGAATTGCATACATGGATATACATAAAATTTTTTAGTGAATTTCTAAATTTGATGTTTTTACATCTTGCATATTTTTAAAAAATAGTAAATTTATAAAAATAGTTTTTTTAGAAACACTTGTAAAGATATCCAATTGATATCTTTATACTAATTATAATGGTCTAAAAAATAGGTTGTGGCATTTTTGTTTATTAATAGTGTAACAAATAATATATTGGTAGTAAATCAAATTTAAATTCTATTATATTTACCTTAAATGATATTATATTGAACATGAAAAAAATAAAGAAGAGAAAACAAACAAGACAAAGCATGCATAATAGAACAAAATCTATTATTACTGATTAAAAAAAAAATCGACTATTACTGCTAATAGTTTATATATATTGAGTCTCAGTATTACAAATTTAATAAAAGGTTTGAATTCAATTTTTAAAAGCATATTTATTGGAAGGATTTTACCATGCACTGCTTTTTAGTAAAATATGTGTGGAAATATCTGAGTATATAAAAAATAAATTATCACCAATCCATTTTGGAACTAGCTTTTGAAATTGGTTCAAGGCGGGATTAAGTAGAATGAAATGGATCTCATTTACTTAGTATCTGTAAAAATAGTACCCTTTTACATTGTCACTATTTGTAAAAATAAAGTGCTGGTTGCATGTTGATCCTAATTGGACGTGACCTATCAATGGGTTGTGATTTTAATCTAAAAATGTCACCTATTCATGAGAAAGAAATTCGTTAAAACTCTAATTTAAATCTTGAAATGCTTACTAATCCCATTTAATAATAACAAGAAAAAATAGTTCTCTATTTCATAATTTTAAAAATAAAAGTTTTTTTTTGCTAAATAGCCATATTTAACTTTTTATTTGCTTTTTTATTTTTAATGAAAGATTTGTAAATAAATAAAACTTTTTCTTATTTAGTTCACTTATCATCCTATTCCTTTTTTTAATTTAAAAATAATTCTTTAGAAAGAAATTTTTAAAAATAATTTTTATGAACAATTTTTTTAAAAAAATAAAAATATATTGAACACATTTAATTTTTTTTTTGTCTATCTCAACTACAATACGAAAATTATCCTCGCTTAAACTTAACTATTTATCCTTGCCTTCATGGCAGTTAGGGGGGTTTCCGTCTCTGTCGTACGTCTCTCCGGCTACTCTTAGCTATTTATCCTGGCAATAGGAATTGCCGTGTCCATTTCCAGAGGCACAGCACCTTAGAAATCTCCTCTTCTTTCTCTTTCTCCCTCTGTCTGTATATCTGTTGCACACTCAAGCTGAAGAGGTTTTCGTCTTCGAACTGTAGCCACGCCGGAAGAGCCCAAATTTGATTCTTCATTTGTTCTGTAAGATTTCAGACCCTTAATTTCATATTTATTGAGCTAATTAGCGGTCGCCACTTTGAATAACATTCCTTTTTTATTCTATAATTTGTTGGTTTTTGAGTGAAATTATACTCTTAATCTGTACAAACTAATTCTGATATCATCCGTTCTGTTTGTATCCCTTATGAACTGAAAATCTATACGTCTGTACATTTGTCTTAAGTCTGGGTAGACTTAATTTCTCTTACCCATTCATTGTGCTTGTATAATCACAATTAATTTGGAAAGTTCTTGACTTTTATTGTTTAGGGATTAGTGCAGAGAATGCTTTCTGGAGTTAAATTTATTCCCCGTGACCAGGTTAGTGAAGTGTGCATGTTTCTATTTTTTTTCCTCCTTCCTAATGACTTCTTTTTTTTTCTTTTTTGGATGTTCCATTGTGATAAGCAGTTAATTCTAATTGTTTGATGTCTACTCGTGTTACTGGGTTACTGTCTGCTCATATTAGGTACAAGATAATGAGATGGATTCTTCCTCCAAAGAGAAAAAAAAGTCAGATAATATGAAGAGAAAGAATAAGAGAAAAGGAAAGAGCTGTAGGAACAGTTCTTCAGATGAAGACTTTGAAAAGATAAAGAGTTCCAGGAAGAAGTGGTACTCATCAGAGGAGGAAAATTCTTCAGCTTACAATTCAGAGAGTGAAAGTGAACCGGATGAAAAGAAGCATAGGAGGCTGTCACAAAAGAAGCGCAGATCAAGGAGAGGTAAAAAGGAATACACGTCTGAAGATTACTCTTTCTCTTCTTCCGGTGGGAGTGATACTTATTCAGATCGAAAATTAAAGTCAAAAAGAGTTGATACAAAAGATGAGAGGAAAACAAAGAGGATGAAAAGGGGAAGCTCAAATATTGTGCTAGATTCTGAAAGTGAAAAGGAAATTGCAAGGAAAGAGATGGGATTGGAGTGGATGTTGAGGTCTGAAAGTAGGAGGCCTGTGGAAATAGTAGAGAAATTGCCAGAGGATGCTCCAGTTGAGGTGGTATGTCTATAAAAATATTACTTTTGTCATTAGATATCAAGACATTGGGTCTGTGGCCTTTGCCTGCCTGAGGATCAACTTTTTTTTGTTGGTTTCATTACTCCTTAATATTATTTGTGCAAGAAATTTTTCTATATATTAATAGCGCATAGCCTCCACAACCTTCCTTAACTCAGTTATTGCACCATGTTGTTGGTTTAAGTGTTCCATGAGTGAATTGATTTTCATGTTTCTACAATGTGAATGCATGTTTAATTTCTGGCTAATATATGGTGGTTGATGACTAGATATCATTTATGTTCTTTGTCAGACACAGAAGGTGAATCCCAAGGAATTGAATCCATATCTGATGGATAATGGAAGTGGATACCCGGAAGTTAATGATGAGGGTAAAATTGGTGCAGATCAGCTTTTATCTTCTTCCCTTGTTGGGGATGGGGGAGCAAGCTGGAGACTAAAAGCATTGAAACGAGCACAAGAGCAAGCAGCTCGGGAGGGTCGAAGGCTTGATGAGGTATCATGCCCTGGCTTCCAGATTTCCGCTGTTTTTTGAATATTTGGCTGTTCATTCACTCGTGCAAATATACATACAGGTAGTGCAAGAAAGGTGGGGTTCTCTTGGTGAGTTAACTGCTTCTGTAGCATCTCATGCAGCTGCATCATCTCGTGCTCATTTACATGCTATTAAAAGTAGAAAGAGTGGGCTTACTGAAGAGCAATTGCCAGATCTAGACAATTGGAGTGGGAGCAATTCTAGAAGGGTAACTTGGAGATCATTTTACTGTTTCCTTTTTCTTCACTTGATATGTGTGTGTGCATGCATTTACCATGTGTGGAATTAAATATCATGGATGTCACTGAATTTGGCTAGTAAAACACTGGCAGGACTACTTGAAGGGTGCAACTGGTCGGCATCGTGAAATGAGAACGCCTAAAATTAAAGATTCTTTATCTTGGGGAAAGCAAAAAAGTCAGTCTGTTGCAGCTGAGGGTGCTGGCATAATCTCATCTGCGGCATCTAGCCTAAACAAGTTTGCAAATGATGGTAGCTTTTTACATGAATTTCTTCACATGCCGAGTAATGATTCTGATTGTTCTGTTCAAGATGTTGAGTCTGAAAAAACTTCATTGGAAGCAAAAAAGCCTGCTGAAAGTGGTGCAGTTGTTAAGGATGTCATGAGTGCAAACCAAATGGCAGCTAAGGCTTTACAGCTACGTTTGAAAGGAAAGCATGAAGAAGCAGATAAACTCTCGGTAAGAGGAAAGAATATGCCCACGGCTCTGGAAATTTTTTGCTTGTTTTCATGCTTTCTTGTGCACTGTATTTTGCTTACCTCATCTACCATAATGAGAAAAAATGTGGCAAATGCCTGGAAAACTCTGGCATATAGACCTGGTTTTTCTTTGGTCCAGGCAACATAATTATGTTTTTCAATTTAAGTTTATCATTGCCTGGTTCTTAATCTGCAGTCTTCTTTTACTGCTGCCTATGAGTCTTAAATGTTATATTAGGGGCACTTTTCTCTGAGTTCTTTTGCCTTTCTGGCATTGTGGGGTTTGAAAGGATGGGAGGAGGTTAGGGAGTCTAAAAGCTTCGCTATTTTTTATGATGTTGGTGGGATTCAGTTTTGAGTTTTATAGGTTTTTGTCAAAAGCATACCCTTCTATTTTGGTAATTAACATGATGAATTTTCTGCATTTTGGTCTCTTTATGGTGAGCAGCAAGAAGCTAAGAATATGAACACAAAACAGGACATTCAAGGTCATAAAATTAGATCACGGGCTGAAGCAAGTTCTAGCAGGTATTTTCCTGTCTTCGAACTTTGAATTTATTCTTTGTTTTCCTTAATTCTGTGTATGCTTGACTTATTCACTAACGATGTACAAAGTTACTAGTATAATGCAATTTGAGTGAAAACAAAGGGCAACTCCTACAGCCTTGTCTTTGTTTACCTTCTCTTTCTTCTCTATAAGGAGTTTTACTGATAACGGTTTTAGTTAGAGTATAATGGCATTGATCTCATTGTAAGGGATAAGGATTGGTTCTTGTTATGTACTTGGAAAGTGTTTGATGTGCTTGCTCATTTTCTTTGCTTTATTATTACTTTTTTTCTTTAATTATATCGTTAATTTGCATAGCTATTATGATTGTTTTGTGACATGTTGCTTTATTTAAGATATGCGATGCAGAACAAGCCTGTGGAGAAAAAGAAAGAAGAGGAGGATGCAGATATGCATCTTGCTCGAAAGATCATGCAGAACAAACAGTACAACATTTCTACTCAGGCAGATGATGAATATGATTTTGAAGATGGTCAAAGCGATAGAAAGGGTCAAAAGAAACGGGGTCGTGATGATCATAAATTCACCCAGAAGAATCCTCAGGTGAAGAAGTTTTTGACACAGCAAGAACGCTGTCTCTTTTGTTTGGAGAATCCAAATCGGCCCATGCATCTTGTCATTTCAATAGCAAATTACACATATCTGATGTTGCCACAATTGCAACCTGTGGTGCCTGGCCATTGCTGCATATTACCCATTCAGGTGAGGTAGGACGGCGTTATTATTGGAGTTGAAACAAACAGAAACTCACTTGAACATCATCATCTCACACTGCCTCTTCAATATAATTAGGTTTTATCTGTGCCTGGAATATTTTCTAGCTTCTACTAGAAGTGAAAATTTATGAGTTTTTTATTTGTACACTCAATAAAAGATGTTATTAAAAAAATAAATTAGCTCCTAAAGAAGAAGTTTGTCCTGTAAGACTAGAAATATCCCCAAGTGAAGTTGGATGTCTTATTAAAATAGCTCATTGTAAGGAGGGCTAGAGTTGTACATGGAATCTTATCATGATAATTAAGAACCAATGATGTTGGAGTCTATCAAAATGTTAAGAACCAATGATGACAACCGTGCATATTTCTTGAAAGAAACATCAACTTGTCTGATGTTGAAGTAAACATTGTCAATTAATGTTCAAGCTGTTAGGTGTCCCCTTCTTTTGTACTCTCTTCACCTTCTATATAACTTCTGTTTCAATCAGAAAATATGTTCAAGCTATAAGGTTTTGTAGCCTATGAGGCTTTTTACACTATTTGGCTGATTTTTACATTTGCAATTTAGTCTTTAACAACTACATCTGACTTGACAGCACGAATCAGCTACAAGAATGGTGGATGATGATGTCTGGACAGAAATTCGTAACTTCAAGAAGTGCCTTATTATGATGTTTGCAAAGCAAGAGAAGGAGGTAGTATTTCTTGAAACTGTGATGGGATTAGCACAGCAACGGCGCCATTGTATGATTGACTGCATTCCCTTGCCTCAAAATATTGCCAAAGAGGCTCCTCTATACTTTAAAAAGGTCAGATTTCAATTAGAAAATTCCTTGCACATTAATAAATTGCTTGCCTGCATCTTAATGTGTATCGTCTGAATATTTATTACTATTTTTGCATACATTGGTACATTGTTCCTGAATTTAAGTGCTGATGTAAGTGGTTGATTAGTAGTGTTATTTATTTATTTATTTATTTATTTTTTTGGGGGGGGGGTACACAGTAATATATGATGCATATCTTGTGCATACATACAAGAAAATCAACTTGGGCAGAAACATGGTTGGGGTTTAGAGAGGAAGAAGAGTGGAGAGAGACTAGAGAGAATGAAGGGGAGAACAGTAAAATATTATTGAAAGAATAAGAGGGAGAACACTAAAATATTATTGAAAGAATAAAGGGGCTGAATTGTTGCATAAAACATAACACTAATGCTCTATTTGTATAGAGCTACTAAGATACGTAAAAACTTTGATATTTAATGCTCTTTAACTTTGGGTGCTAGACAAGCAAACCCATAACAAAACTTAAGCTCATAATATAATTTAAACCTAATTATGAATATTACTCTTTAACAGTTCTCCTTAAGTTGAAGCTTACTAAGTTTAAGTTGGTTACATAAACTTGAACTCCCAAGTGGAATAAAACACAACAATAAAGAAAACTTGATAAACATCAAATTTCACGAACAGTTTGTGAACACTTCCTCCAAATGGGAACATTCACAAATCCTAAAACCTTGGTAGAAATACCAACAGCTTCATCAAGCCTTCTATTAGCTTCTCTTGAGCTACTTCCTCAGCTTCCTAGCAAAAATCACCAACAACTGAGGTTGGTCACAGCTTCTGGAAGTCTCCTTGATTTCCTAGCCAAAAACACCAACATCTTGCATAACCGGTCCCTCAGCTATATTTGATGGGCACAAACTAGGCACGAATTAATTCAATGCTAGCCAGTGCTCTACATAATCTTAAATAGAGGATAACCTCACCAAATCAAACCTATGCAAACACAAGTCACCAAAGAAACACAAAACCACATTGCCTGAAGCTAAATATCACACAAAGTCACTTGAAACATCAATTTCAAGCCAAAATACACCAAATATGAATTCAAACGCCACAAAGCAGCAACAAAAATATGAATCAACACCAAAATCAACAAATTCCTCTCTCCATGCCAACCAAACATGGCACACCCAAACCCGAATGGCTGAACAACATGAAAATAATATAAAATCTGCTACCCAAATAGTTAGAACAACAATATCTGATTTGACAGTAATAAATCTTCCCAAAGAAAAAGCATATCAGCCAAACCAAAGATTTCATCTTGGCAACAAAATTAGAGCAAGATTCAACACACATTCAACACCCAACTTGAATCTGCACTGAAATAGCCATCTTGTTTGCACATTGAAGCTTATAGAGTCGGTAGTTTGACGGTTTATGCTTGCCAAAGAAAACTCTCTATTTGTCCACAAAAGAACCAAAAGCTAGTTCTAGCAAGACCAAAAAAGTGCATTTCTGCACAAGAAACACCTCTGTTCAGTCCAACAAAGAGTCATCAGTTATAAACAACAGCTAAATTCTCCCAACAGTCCAAGATAAACCAAACCAAGTCCAAAGCCAGCATTGGTAAAAAATATGCTACTTGTGGCAAAAGAACAAGAATAACACTGCCTTCTGCTGAAGTCACTTAAAAATATACTAATATGGTGAAGAATCAATGAAAATTACTGAAGCTTGCATTCCTTTAGCAGCAAAAGACACCGCACACTAAAGTCAACAAAACTGTACCTTTTTGTGATGCAATTGTTCGTGGGGTGAAAGTTCTGGTTGCCACCTCCACCACTAGCCACCAAAAACCACCACTTGAACATTGGGTGGTATTATAAACCCCCAGTCTCTAGAAAATCTTCAAAACCTATAGCCAGTTCTATAAACACACAAAAACAGTCCAGATGGCATGATGGCACCACAGACAGCAAGTTTGAAGTTGTTCAAAATTGGCAGATTGGAGTCGAAAAAGTACAAGTCAGAGACTGAATCAACCAATATTGAACTGCAACTGTGAGAAACATCCACCACTGATCCATCTACAGTCACCATCCAATTTGAATATAGTCCAGAAATTTTCTGGTTTGCTGAATTGAAGATGCAAAACTCATACTGTTGATGTCCACCAATTGCAACTCGATGCTGTAAGGCTGCAACACCTTCATTTGTTGCAGCCAATCAAACAGAACAATGATCACCTTCCTCGCTCAAAACTCACTTTCTGGGGTACAAAGTAATTACAGCATCAGCTCAACTCCTACATTAATTTGGCCATCTACATAATTGAAGAAAAAAGGGTGTTATATTGTATGTGTCAAATTAAGTTGGAGAATTGAGAAGGATGATGGGATATACTAGACAAATGCTGTGTTGTCATGTACAGTGTGCACATAACCTTTCACATGTTAGAGAGGAGCATGTGGATGCCAGTCCCACTTGCTTTTATTAAAAGTTGTGTGGACACAACTTAATCTATCCTAAAAGAATAATTTGCGGAGACAAAAATGTAGATATGTTTGCAACAAATGTAAATTAGAGGATCTTTTAAATGATATGGATAGAATTATAGGAAATTTGGAATGATTGTATTTAGCTGTATATGTATCTGAATGATCCAGCAAATATATGGGAGTGAGACTACTTGTTTGTTAAAATTTTGAGTTTTGGAAAGATATTCTTAACTATCAAAACATAGTACTGCATTCCTAAATGTTTGCCAGCAACTCGATGGAAACATCGTTATTTGTTCAAGAACCATTCTTGGCTGTTAGCTTCTAATCACTGTATTCTTTTTGTCTAAATATCAGTTAAGGGCAAAGGGTGCTTATGTTGGCTTACATGTTCCTCTGATCTTCTGGATTTTATATGTGGTCGAAAGTTTACAATGTTCTGGTGAATAGGTTTTGGCGCATTACAATGTTTATGATTTTTTTTTTTTTTTAAATTGACTGGATTTCATTTGAGATTTGCATTTCATTGCTTTTAGTAAAATGTTCCAACTATATGATGTAATTGTCATTTTATTTTTTGCTACTATTTTTATGCATTCTGTTCATTGTTAATCGCAGGCAATTGATGAAGCTGAGGATGAATGGAGCCAGCATAATGCAAAGAAGCTCATTGATACTAGTCAGAAGGGATTGCGCAATTCGATCCCAAAGCACTTCCCATATTTCCATGTTGAATTTGGTCTCAGCAAAGGGTTCGTCCATGTCATTGATGATGAAAAACTGTTCAAAAGCAGCCTTGGCCTCAATGTCATCAGAGGCATGCTGCAATTGCCAGAAGAAGAAATGTATCGACGCCGGCGGTATGATTCAATGGATGGGCAAAAGCAAGCAGTTGCAAGCTTTTGCAAAGAATGGGACCCTTTTGACTGGACCAAACAACTTCACCAGTAGTATTAGAGCTTTGATTTAGCCATGTTGGCTATTTTGTGCATTATCTTCGAAAGGTATATTATAGATTGGCAAAGTCCATGTATTGTGGCATTCTACCTGAAGCCTACTAGAATAGAACTTAAGAATTCTTTAATGAGTGAAGAGACTTTCAAGTCCTTGACACAGGCGATTCTGGTTTCTGGTATACATTTCTAATTTCAAACTTGAAGAACAAAAAATGTCAGTCCATGGATGTGAGGGAGGTGGCAGGATAGACATGTCTGAATTTTTTCTATGAACAAGTCGGAATTATATTTAAAGAAAAAATGTGAAAATATTATAATTTTTATTAAAAACCTGAAGCGAGGGGTGTTTGTGCAACTTTCCTCAAGAACCTGTATGAATTTTCTTAGAAATGCAATGCAAAATCCAATCAGGAAGCCAAGTAGAGATGGATGAGAGTAAATTGAATATAATATCTTGTTCATGTCTCTATCATGATCACTTTGAGGCGACGTGTCAAGCGGGGAAATAGGGTTCAGGAATTCTGACCGACGTGGTTGCTTGTAGAGCATAGATTTTGCTATCAGAAATATACATCCATTGATATGAATGTGGTTTTACAAATAATGTGAAAATGATTAGCAATTTTTTGTCCGGGAACATACTTTTTTTTTTCAATTTTTCATTGACGAGTAATCCCCCGAGAATGAAATTATATCACGTAATTAAAATGTTTAAACTAAAAATATAATTATTTAAAAATTAATTATATTCTATCACTTTATTTACTTATATAATTTTTATTATTTATAACAAAAATATAATTACTTAAAATATAATTTATTATATTTTATAGTATTACATATTTATTTGTGCACACATTTTTATCTATTTATAGTCTAAATAAGTATATATATAACTAAAATTAATTAATTATAATTTATGAAATCATACATTTATTTATTTACTTATTTATTTTTAATTATGTATGGCTTAGAGTAAGAATATAATTAAAATTTAATCAATTATGATTTATGATATCACATACTTATTTATTTACTTATTTGTTATTTAATTAATTATTCTGAATTTATGATATTACATATTTATTTTTTTACTTAATTAATTTTTATTTATTTACTATTTATAATAGGATCATGTGAGCATTACAATGACATGTTTCACTTCGTCACCTATATTAGTAAGCACGGCTATGCTATGCGCAGGCTTGTTTTCAATTTACTATAAAATTGAAATTGGATAGAATTGATATATTATGAAAATTACAACGTAATGAATGTAAAAATGAGATTAAAATTTTTTTGAGTTTTATAATATTATGCAATGTAGGTTTTTGTTTTTCTTAAAATGAGATATGTATTTATAAAAATTTTAAACTAGATATATAAAAAGAATAAAATTTTAATAAACAATGACAATAATCAAGTTTAAAAGTAATATTTCTCCATTGAAAATGCACTGTTAACTGGGTTATTATGCTTTTGTTTATATTTTTCACACCATTTTTTTTACTTAGAATTCAATACATTATTATTAACTATGATTATTTATTGAAATTAAAAAATTTATATATTTAAATTTTATATAAATTATAAATTATTTAGTAATGAAAAGTTGTAAAATTACAATTCAAATAGGTGGACATCCTAATCAAATTAAGAAAATATAATAATCATTAATGGTGTTGGTATGAGATAATGATCTTGTTCTAGCAGACATTATGAGTTCAATCTAACTCACGAGGTTATAAATGGATTTTTAAGCATTGGAGAGTTATAATAGGTGAGAAAATATTACACATTGCAACGTCACGTGGCATGGTGAAGCATCCGAGGATGACACGTGATAGGAACAAACCTTATTTCAAAAATATAAATATATAGTTTCACGATAATTTTATTAATTTGATAAAAAATGCAATAATTTGGTTGTCATTATTCTAATACAGTGTGAACTGGCATAACTATTTAGTTATACAGAATTACAACATTAAAACTTAGGGTATGTTTGGTTTAGGGGAAAATAGAATTTTTAGAAAATGCTTTCTTAAGAAAATATATTTCTAGAAAATGAATTGATTTTTTGTTGCTTGGTGTATAAAAAAAAATATTTTCTGGTGTTTGGTACACAAAAAAAAAATAATTCTGTTTAAAGTAAATTAAAATTATTTACTTCAAAATTATTATAATTTTACTTACCTTTTAAAAAAAAATTTAATAAAATTTTTATTGTTCTTGGTACTCAATAGTCCAATAATGATTAATTTTTAATAATAAAATATATATTAAAAGCATTATAAAATCTTATACATAGATTCACATAATTAGTTTAATTAATTATTACAAAATATTATATAATAAAGTATCCACCATGAGAAAAAAAGAAAAAATATTTTAGTAAATATTGTATAAAAATGTGCACCTAAACTTTAATAAATAAAAATATATTTTATAAAAATAAAAATAGAACATCCGTCATAAAATATTTAATAAATAAAAATAAATTTTATTTATGATTACAATTGCGTAACAAGGTAAGAAGGTAAAAAGTTTAGATTCGGGTATAGATGTACTGAGTAACAAAGAAAATGAATTCCGTTTTTTAAAATAGAAAGTTATTTTCCTTCAAAATAATATAATTTTTTGGTTGATCAGAATTTATTTTCCTATTGACAAAAATTTTTGAATGTCCAAATAAGAGAAAGTTGGAAAATGAATTTCAAAAATTCATTTTTCCTCCAACCAAATGGACCCAATGTTCGATTAATTCTAGTTCGGTGAATTTAATTAAGTGAAATATGCGTTAAGTTCAAATAAAGAAATTGGCATACACTTAAAAAAATTGTTTTGCCACTCAACCGACGAATTTATCTATGTGCGTAGTTTGCGTAATGTGAAATTAATTTTTGAATAGATATGGTCAAAATTTATTCCACCATTATATTTTTCTTTTGGTAATACAAAGGGCAAAAGTTTAGAAAGAAAGAAAATTAAGAAATATCTATAGATCAAGTCATGGAGACTCTCAAGATATCAGTAACAAATATATGTGATATTTGTGGAGGGATTATCTTGAATTCATGTATTTTAGATTTCAAACAGATGCTATGATTTGCTAGCTAGTCCACACAACTATTGCTTTAACGATAAATTTGTGCTAATCTTACTTTCCACTCCTTCTTTAGTAGTTGCTGAATAATTTAAATTAATTCATAATTTTATATGTTCGATTCAGATAGACATTGAATTAAAATTTTAGAATCACTTTTTCATAGGATTTTTCGAAATCTCAATTTTCAGACTAATTGTAGATTACAACTAGAACCCCTAGCATTCTACTTGAAAAGGAGAACAAATTCCTAATGGTTTGGCAAAACCGTCGATTCAATTTTCTGAGTAGTCTCAAAGTACTCTACCATATCTTGCTAAGTCAGATGACTGTTTAGCTGCTCTATCAGTGTTTATTTTGATCCATTCAACTGCTGGAGCACACTAGGAAATAGGGATATGACTTATCTTTCTCAATGGCTTCTCAATTGTGTTTTGTAGAGCTCTTTCTACTGCAGCCGCATAGAATAAAATACACCTAACAGGATCTCTGGGTTTTACAAAATTGGCGTCATGTATTGTTTTATTACGCCAGCTCTATATTTGCTAGCAACTGATCACCCATCTTGCTCTCTAGTTGTCATCGTCGTCTACCATGATGGTGCCATCTAGGTTGCTGCGGAACCAGTCTTCCTGGCTAAGAACAGAGAAACAAACCAGCTTGGAGGGAGGCATTAGAGAATGCCATAAGTTCCATGCAACAGAACAGTTACGTAACACATGTATTTTACTTTCCACTTTATTCCCACAAGTCTTGCAAAATGTGGAACCGTGACCCTATTTTGCCGTATATTCATTTGTGAGCATTCGATTGTGACAAGCTTGTCAGATAAATAGGCAGATTCTCTGCGGTACTGGGAGTTTCCAAGTGTTCTTCCATAGCAGATCCTGAGTCTCCCAATTTCTGCTAGCTATGCACTGATATGCATTGGAGATAGAAAAGATTCAAGAATTATTACCGCCCCAGATCAGTTTATCCTTTCCTGCTTCTGCTTTGGGAGGATAAATCGCTTTTATACGATGTACTATGTGTTGTGGCACTACTCATTTTAAAAATTCCTAATCCCAGTCCCGATTGTTAACAACCAAATCTGAGACTCGGTTTGTCCAAGTTTTCATCTAACGCGATTAAAGCATACTGTTTCAAAGGCCCTGCATCTTCTAGCCAGTTATCCGTCCCAAAAGAAATATTCTCTCCATGCCTACGCTCCACTTCAAAGGTTTATTCGTCTCCTTCCACACACTAGTAATGTCTTTCCAGAAGGTTGAGTCTCTACTTGTTGTTGTTAATTGTACAGGCCATGCACCACGACTGCCGTATTTACCTTTCAACACTCGAATCCAGAGCTTTTGTTCTTCCGATTTCATTTGTACATGGAGTTTCGGCAGACAAGCTATATTCATATCCTCCATTCTTCTAAAACCGAGTCCACCAGAGCTTTTTGGTTGGCATATACGGTTCCACCTAATAATATGCACTTTTTGATCAATAGTTATATGATCCCAGATGAATTCTCCCTATAATTTTTCAATAGCCAAACATATACCTTTAAGAATCCTGCCTACTTGCATTTGATAGAGGGGGATAGTCATTTACATTGATTATGCTAAGGTCATCCTCCTTACCATTGTTAAAGTTCTTGATTGCCATCCTGTAGGCTTAGTTTTAATTTTTTCCTATTAAATTGTTGTATTGTCTCTTGCTCCTACCGGTAGAAATTAGCTCAATACCCAAATATTTTCCTTGATTTGCAGTAGGAGAAAACCCACTCAATGGAGATATGTCATCCATAAGATCTTTAGATACATTCCTAGAAAATAAAATTTTTGATTTGGCAAGGTTTACCTTCTATCTCAATGCATTATAGAATTTTTGAAGATAAGATTTGATACAATTTATCTAGTCCTTGCTTGCTTTAGCAAATAAGAGATGATCATTAATGAATATTAAGTGAGAAATGGTAGGGTTAGTTCTTCCGCATTTTATAGCCTTCCATTTACCTTTTGGCACTTGTTCTTCTATAATGTGTGTAAGCTTCTCCATGCACATAACAAAGAGGTATGGAGAAATAGGGTCTCCTTGACATACTACTCTAGATGGTTTAAATTCTTTTGTTTTTGAGCCATTCCAGAGCACATTCATAGTGGAGGAGATAATACAATTCATGAGAGTCCTTCTTAATTTATTAGGGGTACCAATTTCAATGAGAACACTTTCAATAAAATCCTAAGAGAGTCTGTTATAAGCCTTCTCTATGTCAATTTTGATTGCCATGAAGCTAGTTTTGCTATTTTCCTATTTCATTGTGTAAATCATTTCACTTGCTATGATTATGTTGTCTCTCCTTGGGATGAAATTGGCTTGGTAAGGAGAGATGAGTTTAGGTAATAGCCATTTCAATCTGTTGACAATCACTTTCATGACACATTTGTAGTTGACATTGCATAATGAGATTGGTCTGAATTGGCTAATAAATTCAGGGTGTGGTTGTGTAGGGATTAATGCTATTAGGGTCTAGTTGACACTCTGAATGTTTTTATTCCCTTCAAAGACATCATGTACAAACTTATACAAATTACTTTCTACCATATTCTAATTTGCTTGAAAGAATATAGCTGGGAAACCATAATCTCTTGGTGCTTTTGTGGCTCCAATATCAAATATTGCTTTTCTTGCTTCCTTGTATGTGACTTCTCCATTCAAAGTTTTAGATCTTTATTTGGTATGCAAGGGAAGGTAATAGTAGTATTATGTGGACTTATACTACTACTATCCTTGCTAAAATTATTTTCAAACCAATAGAATTACAATGCTGAGGGATGAAGCAAATAATTGGCTGGAAGATAAAACTCAGCTTCTAAATTTGGTGACCATTATGTTTAATTTTATGATACCTATAGTAAATCTAACTAGGGGATCATGTGAGCGTTATGATGACTTAATCCATGTGTATTATAGTATATTGAAAATTAATAATAATAGATTATTTTACGATTACATAGATCTAAACTAATGACTTGACAATTCATTTTTCCTATTTCTTATGCCATACCACACCTACTCTTATAAAGCAAGGGAATAAGGGACCAATCATAAATACAAGTGGGCCACACATTTTGAAGACGTGGGCTATAGTTTCATTGCCACTTCCCTTAGGTTTAAGAATCCTTATTTTTTAAAAGCCACCTTAGATAGCACCTTTTTTTTATAATTGAATTCCTAATGTATCAATTTTAATTAATCTTATTGGTCCAAAAAGTAGTTATTTTGAAGGAAAAGGAGAAATTAATATACTTATCCTCTAACTAAGAAAATGTTCAATTTTGATTTATATAAACTTGTAATTTAGTGAATGTATAAGTACTTAAAAGATTTATATCTTTCTCACTTCACTAATAGGAAAGTAAAAGAGATTATTTGATATCATATGTTTTAAAAGCACATACATACAATGGAAATAATGTTAGCAAAGAAAAGATTAAGGTGATTTTCTCTAATAAAGCTCATAGGGTGTAGCATACATATTGATAAGTATTTAGGATTCCTTTACATCATAAGAGGGCTTCTAGCTCAACCAATGAGTATACTATTGATAAAGTTCAAAAAAGAATTCCAACTTGGCATGCTAAAACTTTAGCTTTTGCAAGTAGGCTCACTTTCTTTAAATTTGTCCTTTCTAGCATCCTTATGCAAACATCTTTATTGCTTATATGAGTGTGAAAAAATTGAAGCTATTTTTTGGAACTTCCTTTGGGACTCCAGTAGTGATATAAAAAAATGTTCATTGGACATCTTAGGATCAAATTTGCTCTAATAAGGAAGATGAGGGTCTTGGTCTTCATTAGATGAAGCTTTAAAACAAAGTTTTTTTTTTTTAAAATGAAAAGTGCTTTTAAATTGTTGTTTGAGAAGAAAGTATGGTTATGATAGTAATGTGATTTTGATTATATCAAAATATCATAGTCCTTCTAATTTGTGGAAGAACATTCTAAAAGCCCAACTAAAGTTATTCTCAAGGATCAAAATTATTAATGAAGGGGGTTGAGAGGTGTGTATAGAATAATATCGTTAAATTAGCTTATGGATTTATTGCTAATAAACCTATGGTAGGCCAAAAAGATCTTTGGAAGGTAATTTAGAGATAGAACTATCTAAAGAGAGTGAAGTATTTCCTTTGACTTCTTTTTAAGAATAGTTTGTTATCAAATCCTAATAGATATTCATGAAATATGTCTAAATCTAACTTATGCCCCAAGTGTGGTAGACAAGATGAAACTAATCATCATGCAATAAGGGGTTGCCTTAAGGTTTCAACTATTTAGCTTAGATTGGTGCACCTTTCCTTTTAAAAAAAAATTTACTAGTGATTTGATCCAATGGTTTAGTCTTAAGTTCAAAAGAGATTCATCTAACAAGAAGAATGGTAATTCAAATTATGCCTTGCTTTTACTTGTTAAGTACTACAATTTAAACGTAATAAGCTAGTTTTTGGGAACAAAGATTAGCAATGTGATACTATTATGGAAATGGTTAGGTGTGTTGATGATTTTTTAAGGGGCTATTATTGGATTTCAATCTACTGGTTTGGTAAAAAGAGGTGATAGTTAATGGCAATTACTAAAGGATGGTTGGCTAAAACTAAACACTAATAAAGCTTTTATTAAGGGGGAATCGAATAACTTACTGTGGTTTAATTTGTGATAGTGCATGTTGGTGGCTTTATGAATTTGATTATGATGGAGGTCTTAGTAGTGTGAATGTAGTTAAGCTTTAGGATATTGCATTTAGACTTCAACTTACTTGGACTTTAGGCTTTAAGAAGACTTTTGTGGAATCAGACTCTTTAGGAAACATTTGGTTTAGGGAATCAAATATTTTGAGGAATGTGATTCTTAGAAATTTAATTCTTAAGAATATGACATTACTATGTTTGATTTAATTAGAAATATTCCTAAGGTTACAATATTGTGTTTTAATTATTTTGAATATTTTAAAAATATTGTTAGATTATAAAAAAAACTTTATTGAAAATTGAGTAGTTAATAATGATAGATAATGGTTGACAATCATTAGTGGCAATGGTGGTGGATGGTAGTCACCGATTATAAGTGGTGGCTAGTGGTTGCCAGTGATGGGTGGTGGTAACAATAGTCACTAAAGATAACTGATGACCAATGATGGTCACCAATGATGGTTGGTAGCTAATAATGGTCACCGATGATAGTTAGTGATAGATAGTGATCATTAGTGGTGGGTGGCAGTAAATGATGGTCACTAGTAATGAGTGTTGGTTAATAATGGTCACTATTAATGGATGATAGTCAATGGTGGTCATTAACGATAATGGTGGTAGATAGTGATCATTGGCAGTGGTTAATAGTGAACAGTGCTCATCAGTAGTGGGTAATAGCGAGTAATTGTTATCAATGATAGTTGGTGGGTAATAATGGTCACTAACAATAAGTGTGGTTGGCGATAGTCACTAACGATGAGTGGTGGTTAGCAATGGTCACTAACAGTAAATTGGAGTGGGTGGTCATTAATAGCCAGGAATGGTAGTCAGTGATGGTCAATGATGATAAATAGTGATAAAATAAGATGTTAATGGTAGTAAAGATATAATAAAAGTGTAGATAAAATAGTCTATTTATATTAATAAAATATTCCATGTCATTGGAACGTAAGATATCTATCTCTCATATAGGACTATTTTAAGTTAGAAATATTTCTAAAAATATTTTTCTAAAATTTAAATTAAACATGGGAATCTTACACTCCTAGGAATACGAGAAAGATTTTACGAACTAAATACCACCTTAAAGGCTTTAGCTCTCATTAAATATGTATGTAGGTCTTATCACATTAATGATAATGTTGTTTTTGTAATCATAGACTTTTTGGCTAGAAATTAGCAAGGTGAATTCTCTTATCTCTTTAGAAAGCAAAACATGGAAGTAGATTGACTTATTTGACTCTAAGAAATTCTCTAGGAATGCAATAATGCTAGCAAATCCCTTTCTTGCATGTTTGCCTTTGCTTCTTAATGACCTAGTAGAGGTTTCTTTTTAATTGTATCTTCCTTGAGCTATGCTTATGATATTATTCCAAAATAAATAAATAAATGCACCCATAAATATATATGATTAGGTGTATAATTTTAAGTAAAATACTGTACTAACTAATACAACAATATTAGCATAAAATTATCAAATTTCCTATTATAGTAGGTAATTTTTTTCCATGTAATTGCCTTTTTTTATTCATAGAACCTTTTTTACTTTATTAAGAATGTTTTTAGGGAATGTTTGGTTTGAATTTTTTTTAAAATTTTTTAAAATAATATTCATATTTTTGAAAATATTTTTAACTTAATATTTCCTTAAGATATTCCTATGGATAAATAGGTATCTTATATTCTAATGATATAAAAATATTTTAGTAATCTAAATAAACTATTTTATTCACCTTCTATTAAAGTTTTACCATCACTAATACCTCATTTGACTAATATCTACTACTAGTAACCACCACTTACTACTATTAATCATTGTCCACCATCATCTACCACTAGTGACCCTCTACCCATCACCATACACCGTTAATGATAATTATTAACTACTATTTATTGTCGATAACTACTGTCCACCACTACTCATTACTAACCACCATCTATTATTAGTAATTACTATCAACCACCATTCATCATCGCCTACCATTTACTATAATTGAGAATTGCCACCACTACAACCTACCATCAATGATCACTGTAGGCTGATACCCACTATCAGTGACTACTATTGGCCATCACTTATCACTATTAACTATTATTAGCCATTATCCTCCAAAGATTGATTATTGTCATTATCGTTGTCATCATTACTAATTATTGATGACCATCATCGACCACACCTATAGTTTTGATCATCAATTATCAATAAGGACATTTTTTATAATTTAATAATATTTTTAAAAATATATTAAATAATTAAAAAAAAATAGTATAATAGCATTCCTATGAATAATTTTAATTAAACAAAATATGGTAACATCATATTCCTAATAATTCAATTCTTAGGAATATTAAAATTATTAGAAATGTTTGATTTTGCAAATCAAACGCCACCAATGTATACATAGATCAAACCTAATATGTAAAAGAAGACAAAATCATCTAGTAAAATTCAAATGTTGTCCACTTATCAATTTGTTAATTTTATTTGTGCACCAACAAGGAGCAGTTGCTTTGCTACTAATACTATTTATAACTTGTTTGACATACGGTAGTTATACTATACAAAGCAATATATTAATTATAGAACAAGTAGTATTTTACATATTTAATCATTTTGATAATGTACAATAAAATGAAATAGCAGAAACAATAATAAGTTTTAAGCATATAAATAAATTAACTAATGCTAAATTACAACAATAACAATAGAATATTTAAGTCATTATGTATTGGGTTAGTGGTAAGGAATTTGGCTGGCTTGCTAAAGGTTTCAATCCTTTTTATTGACAATTTAATTAAAAAAAAAGAAATATTATATATTTCATGGATTTAGACCTTCAAAATTTTTTACATTGTTACTTTCCTTTAATTTTAAAGAGAGAAATAAAAGATCTAATTTTGGCACTCATTGTTTTAATAATTTTTTCATATTTATATATTTATTAAATTTTTACCCTATTTTCTTTATAAAATTGAAGGAATCCATGTTGATATTTCATACATGGACAGAACTATAATATTAATAAACATAAAACAACATAAATTTTAAGATATGGATTAATATAAATTTTAAATTTGAGCTCTTCGATGTATAAATTTTATACTATTAGGAAATAAGGAGATGATATATTATTAAAAAATTAGTAATTTTTACTAATAATATAGAATGTCTTAATAATTTTTATTAGCATAGTAATATAAAAGTAGCTAATAGTATAAAATTAATTTATACTAATAGTGAATTAAATTTAAATCTATTAATATAATGTAAATATTAAAATTTATGATGCCATAAAATTAAATTAAGATTAAATTATATAAATACAACAAATATATTTAAAATAAAATATAATTATCTAAAATTTAATTAATCATATTTTATGACATTATATTTTGTATACTTATTTTTATTTATATATGATATAAAATAAGGATGTGTTTACCTAAAATTAAATTAATTATATTTTATAACTTCATATATTTATTTATTTCATTTATTTATTATTCAAAATAAGATATATTTATCTAAAATTCAATTAATTATTAGGACTTTAGTTGTCAATTAATTAAAAAAAGATAAACATAAAAAATTGATAAATTGCAGGCTATAATTATAAGCTACCTTGTGAAATTTATAAAATCAAAGTTTTTTTCTCAATAAGCTATTATACTAAATTCTTTTAAATGTTAGCTTATAACTTATTAATTAGGTTAAAAAGTTATAAGTTAATTTATTTATTATATTAAACATAACCTTAGTATAATTTGTTTTTATTCATTATTCTTTGGTGTTCAAATCAAATTAGTAACTTTATTTAACCAGTGCAATAGTTCTTGATACATTACTCTTTAACTACAATTGCTCTATTATAGACATATTAAACAACGTTGGTTATGAATTGTTGTATATATGAGTGATGTTGTATGTCTAATGTATTCAATGTCGGTTCTTGGATCGACATAAAAAATAATAATGACCAATACTAAAAAGGAAAAAATGGCATTCATGATGGTTCCAAAGGCCATTTAATGATAGTTCCACAAACTACCAAGAAATAGGTCATCAGGTCACAAATAGCAATGGTCATATGTAAGCATTGAATCCAGGGCTTGCACTTTATGATATTTACAAAGTCCCTTTGTAGTGGTTTATGATTTCCACCATTTCATCTTTTAAAATTTTGAATAAAAATAACAGCAATTGTATCCATCATCACCATTTTATTTTTTTTTAAATTCTAAATAAAATAGTAGTGATTGTAATCATTGTTATGTTTTTTTTAGAACTTAAATTTTTTTTTTACTTAGTTGTAAATGTGATATGGAAGTTAGAGTTTCCAACATGAGTATCTGTGCAACATAAATAAGGTGCCTATCGGACCATAAATGGTAATAAAAAGATAATGGTGGCTTAGACTGGAAACAATCTCATATAGTTTTCAGCTTATCCATTTAAGTCACAGTGCAAGTTATCTTTGGTTTAGGAGAACCTTTCAAATCATCTAATTGTACTTCCACTACAACAAGAGCAAAGTGCGAATATAAACTAAATAATATTTTTATAAAACAATAAGATCAATGAAAAATTGCAAAAGGAGAAAGGCTATCTTAACTTGTTCAAAAAACATTTGAAATAGTTGGTGTCATAATTTGCAAGAAGCCAAGAATTATATTGGCTAGGAATGCAATTGAAAATCTAATGAATACAAGGTTGTTAAACTTTAACTCATGGAATGGAAGATGAAATACATTTAGAATTATAGATGCTAATAAAATAATATCTTGTTGATCAATTAATCTTTTCAATAAAGGGAAGGAATATAACATTTTTCTATCACCAAAATAAAAATGAATTGAGACTAGAATTGCTACACCAATGACTTATGTCTTAGAAATCTAGTCTTAACTTTATCTTTCTTTTGCTTTTAAATAATCAATATCATCTAGAAACTTCATTGATCTTAACTTACTTGAGTCTTTTTGTGTGGTCAAGCCTATAACTTCCATGGATGGTAGATTCTAGTAGTTTTATGGTTGAAAAATAAATAGGTGTGTGTAAATTGCACATTAATTAAAGTATAAGGGGTTAAATATACCCTTTTAAGGGTTAAAAGGGTTATATGCACCTCACCTAAAGTACGGGAGGGTTTGATGCATTTTAGCCTATATATATATATTTGCATACAATAGAGGAAATAAAGACTATCAAAACTAGAATGTCTTGTTATGGTCACTGGTAATGCTCCTTTTCAAAGATCTTCTAACATGCATTGGTAAATGTATATCCTTTGGAATAATCTCTTATAACTAATGAAAGTTTTTAATTAGTAAGTAGACAAACCTTAAAGGAATAACATTTGAAAAATTAGACTAAATGCATGCTTAAAACTCTAAAATTAGTATCGAAAATAAACAAACTAGTACTTATTCACCCACTAGATGTTATTATGTAAATAGGACAAAAAATTATGACATATTAACTTAATGTTCAACTATTATAGAAGTTCATATACTTAGCCACACAAATTCATAAATTAATATGAAATAATAAGCAACTTTGTAGTTTTAACTAATTACAGCCCTTTAAAATGTTAAACTTATAATTATTAAATATCATATTTGTACATATTTTTATTCGGCTTAAACAAACTAATAGCATAACTAATCCAACCTATACTTTATTAAAACATTTAGTTATATAACGCACATTGGTGAAGTTCAAAATAATCTACAACACAACTTGAAAATCTTTAACTGAAGGTAAAAGAGATGGATGAAACTTATCAAGGACTATAACTATTCAATCTTTTATCATCCTAGAAAGATCAATACAGTAACAGATCCGCTAAGTAGAAAATTTGTAATCAAGGCATTAAAGATACCTTTCAAAGATCAAGGTATGTTGTTAATTCATGTGGTAGTTCAATCTATTCTTATCAAAAGAGTCAAGAATGCTCAGAAAGATGATCTAAGTTAAGTAGCTTTAGGAAAAAAATGGCTAAAGATTTAAAATTAGGAATAACTATTAATGAAAGAGGAGTTACTTACCATTGAAGGTGAATTTAGATTCCATTAACTGAATGAAATGAATTATTACATCAATCTGATAATTCCTCATACACCATGTACCTTAGAGTGGCTAAAATGTATCATGATTTGGAAGACATTTTTTGGTGGAAAAAAATGAAAAGAGATGTGTTGGATTATGTGATAAAATGCCTTACATGCTAGAAAAAGAAAGTATCATCCACTTTAGATGCTAGAATGGAAATAGGAAAGTGTCACAATGGAGTTCCTTATGGGAATGCCAAAGACTTAAAAAAAAGGTATGATTCTATATAAGTTATTATTGATTAATTAACTAAATTAGCATAATTTTTAATTGCTAAAACTATGTTATCAACAACATTATATGCTTAGGCATATCTTGACAACATAATGCCATTGCATGGGATTCCAGTTAGTATTGTGTCAGATCGGGTACCCAATTCACCTCTCACTTTTAGGTATCACTCCAACTAGCATTAAGGACTTAATTACAACTTAGCAAAACTTTCCATGTTAAACTGATAGACAATTAGAGTGGACTATTTATATCTTGGAAGATATACTTAGAGCCTATACCTTGGAGTTTGAGGGAATTTAGGATAAATATCTACCATTGATTGAGTTTGCTTACAACAATAACTGCCAATGGAGCATTCAAATAGATTCATATGAAGCTTTGTATGGCTAGAGGTGTTGATCACTATTTAGATGATTCGATCTCGGAGAAATGAAACTTTTAGAACTATATTTAGTAATAAATTCTTTAAAGAAAGCCCATATCATTTGAGACTAGTTAAAGATAGCTCGAGATAGTAGAAATCATATGCAAACAAAAGGAAGAGAAAATTTGAGTTTCAAGAAGGAGATATGGTGTTCTTGATTCACCCACAGAGGTGTGATGCAGTTTGGAAAGAGATGAAACTTGGTGCCACATTTCATTAGACCTTTTTTTTATTATCAAGCTTGTAAAAGCTACAACTTACCATTTAGAGTTACTAAAGAGCCTACAAGCTATTCACTTAATTTTCCATATCTCTATACTTAGAAAATACATATTAAATGAATCTCACATGATTTAAGACAAGCAATTGCAATTGGACTTTAAATTAACATATAAAGAATAGCCAATTGAAATTCTAGACCACTAACTCTAAAAATTAAGATCCACAGAAGTTCATTTATAAAGGTTCGTTAGGAATGTCAAGGAGTAGAAGAATTAACATGGAAGCTAGAGTTGGGTATATGGCAAAACTACTCATAACTTTTTAGTGTGTGTTAAGTTTAGTGTCAACGTATTCCTATAGTACCACTAAATTAGTGAAACCTTAAAAATTCAAGGACAAATTCTTTCAAAGGAGGAATTATTTTTATATCTTATCTAGAATTTTAGAGTTTTATTTTGTAAAAGGAATAATTAATCAATTATAGAGATAACAACTAAAATAGAGATTGTTTGTGAAATGCATACATTATGATAAGAAAAATACGAATAAGATATAGGGAAAAAAGAATAAATTAGAGTGAGTCTTGAAATGGGAATTTTATATGAATTGGCTAAGGAAAGATAAATAATATAAAAATTTTAAAGGTTATGAGTGTTTAGAGGAATGTGAGTATGGAAAAGTTTTTGGTCTCGTTTTTCATAAATACCCTTATACTATTTCCCTTTTTATCTCTCAAAATTAGCTCACTCCTTTGCAGTTATGCCAAAACCCCTAAACATCACCTTTTCCTCCCTTCCCTTTGTACTTTTTATAACCTTTCATCATCTTATTCCTTAATTAAGGCATAAAGGATCCAATCTTTATCAAACCCATTATACAAGCAGGGTAAGATCTTTATATTAACTTGATCCTTCATTATTTTCTTTAAAAAATAGTAAGATTTGAGTACTTTAACTTAAAATGGGAGAGTATAAGTCCTACCCACATTTGATGATTTTAGGTGTTTAAGAATTAACAATTCTCACTTTCAATCTTTTAAGAACTTCTCCATGTTAGGTGAGTAGGCATTCTAGCCTTATTAAAAATTTCAATGGAGTTTGTTGTAATTAAGTTAAAATTTATAGGTTTTAATGAATATATGAGAAATATGATGAATTGAGATGTTTAAATTGGTTTTAATGTTAGAAATAACTTAAATAATGTTTCTTTGATATGTATTTATGATTTGGTGAGGATTAGTGGTGTAATAAATGCATTTGGATGGTATTCATGGTGATTGTAAAATAACTTTAAGCTAAAAATTTGGAGAAAATAGAGGTAGTAACTGACTACATGATTACCAATGGCATGAGAACTACTCTCTAGGTAGCTTTACTTGACTATCTCTTGAAGATTTAGCCTTAAGAGGCCTGTAGTCGATTATGGCTAGAGGGCTTACCCTTTGAAATGAGATAACCAAGTATGAAGTTAACTATCTAAATGGACTTCACTTTCTGGAGGTCCATAGTTTGACTACATAGTTAATTACCCTTTTTAAAATCCTATAACTTATGATATGCAAGGGGTCAATTAAATTAAGTAATATATGATATTAAGTATGATTATTATGTTATGATTATGATGAAAATAAGTTGTGTAGCTATGTAAAAAGGCATGGATGATATTACAAACTGAATTATGAATTACAATTGAGATCAAATGTGTTGAAACCATATGAAATGTGATAGAGGTAATATGATATACATCATATTCAAACACTGAATCGTGTAATGACTAATGACAGATAAAGTTGATTAGGAGGTATAATGATGGGCTAATTGTTAGGTTTCACATATACTTAAGCACAATGGATTTTCAAAAATTTGTGAAACCTTCCTAGAATCAATACATAGGGACATAGATCAATAATTATGTTTACAAGGATTACCTCTTGAAGTGTAGATCACAAATCATAAGTATAGTCAAGCAATGGTACCTCTATGATATTCACATGAAGTGAATGATGAATTCTCTACCTCTATAAATCTGTTAGGAAGTACTTTTTTAACACGAGACTAGGAATTTTGGTGTGGTTTTTTTGTGGTAGTTTTTTTTCTTTCATTTAAAAGAAGTGACACCTTCATGCCCCTTTATAAAACTAAAAGCATGTCATTTTCCTAGTCTTAGTAGGAAACCACCTTATATTTTTTTAATTTCATTCAACCACTAATACTTATCTCTATTATGGTAAGAGTGAGATGAAATAAGACTTATTTGTTAGTTATCTAATATTACTTTAATATTAATAACTAAATATTATTATGTAATAATATTATCCCATAATATAATTATTTAATATCAAATGACATAATTATTTAATAATATAAGATAATATACAATATATTACATGAATAATATATATTATTACTTTCATAATATATATGCACTAAATAACAAGCCTAATCAATAAGATTTTAGTCTAACTAAAATCCAGTTAATTATTATTTCATTTTTACTCTTTTTGTGTAACCTTGTAAGTTCTTACTACGTTAGTAATGACCTATCAGTGGACCATAGATAGTGAGCGGTATCTAGCAATACATCATTACCACCCAAGTAGTAAGAATGTTTGTGATTCGACATCTACATAATGTGTGGATAACATTTTACAATACAGTCCCTTTTGCAACGATATCCAAATTGAACTAGAGGCATGAAATGTGTCATCTTCATTAAAGTTTAATCCATATTTTTTATCCCAAGTAGACTAACTTAAATAAATGATCAATATCAAATATTGATCCATTTGAGCACGGTTATACATTTCTTAGCCTCTCAATTAAAGGGCTTGATGATATCACTTTTTCTATATAAAGGAATAAAATCCTATCTACATCACTTACATCCTTCTTCATGATTCGTAACACACCCAATTAATACTTTACATGACATCTTAGTTAAAGGTAACACAAGACGGCATCAAAGTATATGACTCCTCATGTAGGGAACCATAGTGATTTTAGGTTAAAGGATTATATGCAAAATGGTCACATAAGAATAACTAATGACATACGATAGTTCATATAGTATTCTCATAATGGGTTAGTCTAGTACATGTGTTCATTAACAATGTATCCATATATTGACTTGATATCACATATCCATAATTCACAATTATCAGTCATGATACATACTAGTCTTGATATACTATTACTATTTTTTTTACAATAATATTTGTCTAGTGACATTTTAGGAATAGTAAAACTATTCTAAAGACAATTATTATGTTATGTTATAAATTACATAAATATCAAAATAAAATATAATAATTATATTATCGAAAATAAAACATGATATATTGTGCGTTATTATAATCATCTTATGATTGGCTCCTAGGACACACATAACAACACTAATGAGAGATAAAACTAGATAGAAGTTAGAAGGAAATTTATTTACTCTCTTATATTGGCTCCTTTTATCCTATATGGATGTGATTTGTGTATATTTGAGTTATGGTACAATAATCACATTAATTATGTGATTAATATTTTGGTGCTAATATGAATTGTATTATGTGTGAATAAAATATTTAGGTACATAGAAGGTATATTTAGTTAGTAAACTTATATTTACTTTTTAAATTTATGTTGCTTAAATGTTTGGTCATTAAGCCCTTTATTTTATTTTATTTTATTTGCAAATTCTTAGGTTGAGTATTTAGCAAGCTACTTAGTATGGCTAGGACAACACATAATATTTGGATGTAATTAGTTATTTTTAGGCCCTATTTTGCATAGGTCAAAGTTAGAAGGTTAGAAACCTATTTCTTTTGAGTTTTCATAAGTTAGGTTTTTCTCAAGTTTAGATTGATTATAAGTAGGCTTAATTTCTTTTGTAATTGAAACATGTTTGATAAATGAAATCCTGATTATTTCTCTTAAATGCTTGATCATTCTCCCTAATAATCCATGTACACCTTAATATATTAAATAAGAACATAGTTGGGCTAGTGGAAAGTAAGTAATAGGTTCCACGCCAGTTAAGACTAGAGTTGGATCATGACATGACATAGACATGGTAGCATGTAAAATTTTTTGTTTACTTTTATTATTTGTATTTTGCTTGCTTATTTCCTACATATTTAAATTATATTATTCATTTAAGCATTCATATTGTAATTCATCAAAATGATTGATTACCTTGTATTTTACTTGTGATATACTAAAATAAGTTCTTTTCATTACTCTCTGGAAACTCTTATGGAAAATTTTGTTCCTTCATCAACAAAGGATTATAGTACTTATTGTACAAGGCCTTTTGTTACTCTTTCCATCTCCTCCCAAGGATTGTCCTAGTGTGATAACTTCTTACTTCATTAATGGTGAAAAGGAAGTAGCATTGAAGAGAAAAAAAAGAATACATTAGCCATTAAATAAAACATAATAATATTAGTGAAAAATTGAAAAGTCCTATTACATACCACTACCAATCAATCATATGAGTCATTTTTAAAAGAGTTAAGTATGTGAGGCCATTATATGTAGTTAATAGGAAGTTTGGTGTGTGCTAATTGGCCTATGCAGCCTAAAAATAAGCCTTTTAAGTCATAGAGATGACAAAAATATCTATCTAGATCCACCATCACTTCTTCTTCTTCCAAACTCCACACTTTATCTATTTTCAATTTTATTTCCTTTATAATGTTATCCCTATCTATTAAGATAAATAAAATATATTATTACATTAAAAAAATTGATCAAAATAAATAGATGATTATATAATAAGCTTACCTATCACTTTGTACATCTAACCATCTTTGTATTTTCCCTTCTTATCATTTGAAAACAATGCTTCATAAGATTCATCTATGAGTGAGTAAAGGAGACTAAATAGGTGAAGGCTTTGTAGGCCAGGTGAGCTGATGTCACGACTCGACTCTCGGTTACTATGATCAGCATAATGATACCTGACCATTATTAATTTACTAAAAAGCATCCTTACAAGCCTTTAAGATATTTCTAACTCTATATTACTTAACTTTACTAAAGATAAAAATTGGCATTTATAGAAAGTAGAATTAGTTGTATGTGTAATTGAAAATTAAAAATATAATTTATATACATAAAAAGATTTAAATAATAGTATTAAAGTTTTTCAAAAACAAAAGTTTACATACAATGCTATAAGTAGAGAAACTCCTAATTTGACCCATTTTGTTTCCATTTTGGATTTTTCTTAGGATTAGATTAAATGGATGAGAAAAATAAAGGATCTAGCATATTGATAGAATAAAACTACTAAATATGTCCTTTTGTGAATAGTTAGGTGAAATAGGATTAATGATAAAAGGATTTGACTTAAAATTTATCTTTCCGAGTTCTACAGTATAATCAATATGAGGCCTTGTCATTGTCATCTGGAATCTATAATAAAATATAACTTGGAAAGCTTCTCAGGGTGATAAAAAGGTCCTTATACATATATTAATCATTCTTCAGTGATCCATGTTTAGAAATTGTAAATAAAAGATCAACAATAGAGAAAGTGAGCATTAAAATACTTAGTGATTGGCTACTTTTCTCCTTTTTTAGGAGTTTTCACCATAATAGCTCAAAATCACATGTACATAACAATGTAAAATAAAAAATAATTTAATTTAATTCTATTATATCTATTATAATTTTTCTATATAATGTTTATAAAGATTACTCTAAAGAATAATAGTAGTTAGGATATAAATTTCTCTTTATATTTTCAGTCCAGCCCTATCTCCCGCCGCCTTAGGTAATAAGCCACTAATCTTATCCCTCCAACCCTTTCCACTCTTCTCATTCTCTATGAAGGATGAATAACTCCCCCCATAAATCAAATTTACGTTGAATAATATTTTAGTGTTAGTCATAGCATCAATTACTTATTTTAAATTCATAGGGTATGGTCAAAATACTAATTATGCCATAAAATCTAGCCATTTTTATACACATTCATAATTTTTTGTTACATGAAATTACATCTCAAGTTGATATTTATATTCAACCATTCTATTCAAGATAATAACAATAATTAATTCTTTTGAAATGCTAGTAATTTATAATCTAAGTATCATCCATGCAATATGAATTTTATTTACTTGCAATACTTTCAATATAATTTATTAAACACTAATCATGCTAAATGACATGACTTGTCCATGGTTTGAAGCCTTTTTAGGCTTCTAAATCATCTCAAGTTTTCACTAAAATTTTATTAAATACTTCTAATATACTAGTAAACATCAAACATTAATTTTTTTACAATTTACTAACATTTGCGTACTACTCACTCAATATCAAAATGAAGAATTTCAAAATAGGATAGCATGTGAGCAATCTTAACAAAAGTCCCTTTACAATATTCAAACCATTTCTAATTGTTATTAAATTTTGATGTAACATCCCTTACATGTTAATTAATGAGAAAATTCAATTATTTCTCAAAATTAACACATTGGTACTACTCATATAGAACTAAAAACTCAAATTTGCCAATTCTGGGTAGTTTTGAAGTTGTTGTAGAAAATGGGTCTTACATGTTATCAATACAGAACCAAACCATTTCTAATTATTATCAAATTTTGATATAACATCCCTTACATGTTAATTAATGAGAAAATTCAATTATTTCTCAAAATTAACACATTGGTACTACTCATATAGAACTAAAAACTCTGAATTGCCCTTCTTGGGCAGTTTTGAAGTTATTGTAGAAAATGGGTCTTCTAGGCTTTTAAATCAAATCCAATTGCTATCAATTTTTTATACATAGTTACTAACATATTAATAATCAAAGAACATTAATTAATTTAATTTATTCTCAATCAAATTATGGAAAATAGCACTAAATAATGGCATATAAAATTCAAAATTCTATTTTAGGTTGTTATAACCAAAGTCCTTTCAAATGCACTTTTTATAACTCTTAAATTTTTAAAAATTCTACAATTCTTTCCACATCTATATTAATACTATTTGTAGCATGATTATACTAAAAATTGAAATTTAAAAAATTTCTAATCCTTAATTCCAAAGTGAAATAAAAGTATATTATTAAATTTTCTTAACAAAATCTTATTTATACAATTTTCCTATGGTCATTTTTTAAGAAAATACATAATAAATCATCTCTTACTCATCTTAACACTATAATACTAATATCATATCCTCATATTAACATTTATATAATATCAAAATTAAACCATTTGGCATCATAACTCAATTTATATCTAAAATAGCAAATGGCATCAAGTCTCTTCATCTTTTATGGAAAACTCAATAAAACAAGGGGTAGTTTCCACTCACCTCAACTTATTAGCTCTTTAGCTTTCAAAAACCTCTTAGAACATCAAATAATAGCCTCACTACAATAAATCAAGTTTTAGAAATTTTGAAGGGAAGATTTTCATAAAAACATGAAGAGAATGAAGGAAAACCTAAGTTACCTTATAAGTATTAGAAAAAATCTTTTGAAAAGCCTCTTGGAGATTACTAGAAGTTGAAAGCTCTATTAAAGAGAACCCTAGGAATTCATAATTTTTTCTAGGAAGAGGAGCAAAAAAGTGTGCAATTTTGATCCTAAAGCCTAAGTCTTAAAATTTCCCTCATAAACTAACCTTTTTTTCTTTTTATTTTTTTTTATAAAATTTTTTATGATGATGGAGTAGCACAAAGGGCATGATTTCCTAGGCTTAATTCATAAGATAATTTTCACAATCTACTAAAATTTACTCAATCAATAGCTTCCAGACATAAAGGCTAACAAATGCTTCTAATATTTTACTTTTTCACTAAAATTCCATAAGCTTCTCTTGTAAGATTGGGCCTTGCTCGGCCACTTTTTTTTGTGATTCTAAGATCATATTTAAGCTTAAACAAATTGGGCTAAGTCAATTCAAGTAAGTGAAAATGATATATTTCAATTTTAGACCCATTTTTTTTATTTTTGGACTACCCTGGCTGATTTTAGGCTAATAGGACCTTTAATTTCCTATTGGACTTTTGTATAATTTTCCTAAATTTAGTGTTGGGAGACATCTCTATTTTTTCCTTCGGGAATCCTTAGAATTACTACTGCTTAGCTTTCAATTCACCTCTGACCATCAAATGAAATGTGAATAACCCGTCCTCCCCTCTTTGAAATAAGAGGTGCTTCTGGTTGTTCTGTCGGTGCTTGAAACAATTTTGTCTTCTCCATATTACTCTATCTCTAGGGTCAATAATTTTATATGAGGAACTACTAAACTCAATCACTTGCTACCGTTACTTTTTAGTTTTCCCAATTGTTTCAAATTGTCTCTTTTTGGAATTGAATATTTACAGAATCCCCATGAATAGGACCAAACCCTATTCTATGGTATTTACATAAGATTCCTCTTTCTTATTCTTAAGCAAGTCCCCGAGAGGGCTTAGTTGATCCATGATTTATGTTTCATCTTTCATTTGTTTTGAGAGCTATATCGATTAATTTCGATTCTTTTTCTATTGACGAGTCTTCTTAAGGAAATTGTCACTGCTTATGGACCCGAACCTGGGTGATCTATCCATGACCAAGATAAAGCTTGGGTGAAACTAAATGGAGGTTCGAACTGACTGATGTTGAAGAATCAGCGGATCGAATGAGAATGGATAAAAGGCTTGTGAAGGTTCAATAAGTAATTGATATTTCGCAATCAAGGGTGTAGTACTCTTTGTACTAGCAGTCCTTATATATTGTATTAACAATCGAAAGATGGTCGAATAAAAAAATCTCTATTTGACAGTTCAGATGTAGGATACCTATCTAGAAGTTTTCACAACTTAACCATGTATGATGGAATCATCAAAGATTTGACCTTTTCGAGTAGTCGATCTAGCCCTGAACCTATGTGCTTATGACTTCATTTCTCAAGAAATCTGCACAGCGGAAGATCTTGAATTTGAGATTTTCTACACCAAAAATATTCTCTTAAACAAAGGTATTTGTGCTTGGATGGCAGCTTAAGATCAGCCTCATGAAAACCTTATATTCCTTGAGGAAGAAAAAGGATTTCGTTGTTTTTATTTCTATATATATTATATTATATTTCTATTATATAGATATAGATCAAGAATTTTTTTTAATTTATTTTTAGAATATACATATATTATACTTACTTTTACTTAGATATATTTAGTAATTTAGTAGAATTATATATGATGAGGTTAGCCATACAACTTCACATGTTTCTAGTGATTCACATAGCATCATCAAATGATACAAGTCTTGGATAAGAATCTACAATGCACTAGAACGCCCTTGTTAACGATCCTTTACTCCGACAACATCTAGGGTTCCTCGAACAATGTGATATCTCACACTGGGTAAATCCTTAACCCTTCCTCCTCTTACTAAGACTATGGAATGTTCTTGTAAATTATGGCTAATACCAAGTATATAAGCAGTGATTTCAAATTCAGAAGTTAAGTGTACTCTAGAAACTTTACGTAACCTATTTTTTTTAATGAAGTATTCGAATGAATGAAATTGATAAAAAATAGAATTATGATAAATATAAATGAAAATAAAATAGATGGCATTATGTGGATTTAAAGAACCAATCAAGATATACAAGATATAAGGAAAGATATGATATATTGGTGATATCATTATAGCAACTGTCAAATATTGCAGGGAAAAACTAATTACATTATGAGTTGTGAAGCAATAAGAATATACAGAGAAATGAAAAGATGAAAGAAAGAGAGAAAAAGAATATCAATGATATCCAATTTTAACAAAAAAAAAGGATTGATTAAATTCTATTAAGTCTGACTCATAGTGATCATTTATCAAAGAATGATTCTGGTTATTAAATGATTAAACAACCGGGAGCAATTTACTTACAATACTTAGTTGATAATTCGTCCAACCCAAGGATAGCTATAATATCTTGAAGGTCTTTATAACGTTATAAAGTTTGTTTAACTCTTTATGCAGTTTCATAATGTTCTTCCCAACAATCTGAGGTTGGAGCATAGTTGACATTGAATCTAAAGGATCTACTGCTAGATAGATACCTTTAGCAGCTAATTCTCTTAATAGTATGGTAGTAGCATCTAAATGTGCAAATGTTGTGGTTGGAGTAGGATCGATCAAATCATCTGGGGTACATAAACTGCTTGAATAGAAGTTATGGATCCCTCTGAACCATACTAATGTCTAATATAATTTTTAAAAAAATTCTAGTTAGGTGAAGCCTCATACTATATTTTATGATTTATTTGAACTTTACCTGATTTTGTTATCGAGTTTTTGTTATGGTAATTTCTATTTAATTTTTTTAATTTTCTTACTTTATTGGGGTATTACAACTAAGCTACATAAGATCAAGTAAGTAGAGGAGGTTATATAGGCTCAACATGTGAAGGCTTAATTGCTTTCTCTACAATTAAACACAAGGCAAATAGTAAGATAAACTAAAAGTAGTAAGAATCGTTGAAACAAGAAGAAGTGGATCTATAGGAAAAAAATATAGAGGAAAATAGATTGTAATGTGAAATTATGATGAATAAGAATATAAATGTGTTGGAATAATACTTAGAGGCTACCAAATAGGACTTTTAAGTTCTAAGCTAAAAGTAGGAAATTTTTAACCTAAAAATATAAAGGTCAACAAGTAATATCTCACCATATTACAATATATTAAACTACTAAAAATAACTAAAATTAAATACAAATTAACATTCTAAAACACAAGCATTTTTGGGTCACCTTGAGAATTTTTGCTCAACTAGTAAAAACAAAACCACCAAAAATAGAAGAGAAATTGAGTAAATCACTATAGAGAAAAATTATTTATTAAATCCCTAAATGAAGGAATTCAAAATGCATTAAACAAAGAAAGAAAATCATTATTCTTACATCAGCTTAATTCAATGCAACAAATGCAAAACCAATTTGGTTGAGGAAACAAAGATCACACCTACGTTAGATGCAATTTCAAGTAAGCTTCGATTGAGATCAATTAAAATTATGAGACAAACTAAAAAACTTAAAAATTGAAAATAAAAAAAATATGAATAAATGACCTAACCTCTCAAATTACATGCAAATTGATCAATAATTGCTATTCTTTAAAGATAGATTTCATTCTTTCAAGAAGCTTCAACAAAAATCCAGTGGAGTAGATGTGAGCTTCAAATGTAGCATGATGGTCAAAAGCAATTTGCTAGGTTCAAAGAGAAAATAGTGAAGAGAGTTCAAGGGAGTTAGCAATCTATTAGGGTTAGGAAGAGTTTGATAAAAAAAGCTCAAATGAGTTTATCTTCTAGAAAATAATGTAGAGGGCTTGCATGAAAACAATTTATTCCTATAAAATTCATTTTTAAATTTAATCATTTGTCTAAATCTTAACAAAGGTTATACACCAAAATCATTGCCAAGTGAGTTCTAGATGAAAATCCTTAAATATCCCATTATGGCTACCAATAATTAGTGGTAGTTTGTGGAATTGACATTATGCAACATGTTTTTTTTTTATAGTGGGTGATGATTTTTTTAAAAAGAAAATTGACATTTTAAGTGCTTGTATAATGTTAAATCAATGATATAAACATCGATTTTTTAACTAACATGAAAAACAATAAGAATTGATATGGAAAATAAAGTTATGACATTAGTTTATAGTTTAATAATTGATAGTTATTTATATTAGATGTTGACTCATAAACTATCATTCATATCATACATGTCACATAATACGTTGGTTTACATTAAATGATCAATATGTGATGTTTAATATATGACATCAAATTGTTAGAATAATTAATGTACATTTTATTTCTCCCTAAATATCATTACACCTAGAGCAATATTCACCTAAGCCTAATTATAGTTAGCATCCAACTATATTATTATACAAGCAATATTATTATAGGTAACAATATTTAAACCATATCTCAATGTCTTTGATAAAAAATAATATAATAATATAAGAAAATTGCAATGGCAACAATTTCATACATTCAATTAGGGTTAAATAATTGAAGACATTAAAGTAATGAATAATATGTACATATTGCAATAACTATTAATAATAACTCTAAATGCCAAAGAAGGAAGTTATATTGTCTTTTAATGATATAGCTACTGACAAAACCTTTTATAAAACCCATTGTGGCATGTTATAAGTGTTAAATTGATATTATATGCTTCTATTGTAGAGGAATTTATTACATAACTAAAGGGATATATAGGTTGAAGATCCTCTTAGAGATATTAGGAAAAAATTAAAGGTAACTAAGTTGCTATTTCTTATGCCTTTATTCTAAGTATAATTAGCATCATCCTTTGAATTATTAGTTTCTAATGCTTATTTATATATTTTAATCTTCTAATAGAAAGCAAGTTTTACATACTACGTTTTGAGTCTTCTAGTAACCACAATCATCTTAAGCTTGGTGGTGAGAATACTACTCCTTGATTTAATAAAAAATATATAATATCATCAAAGTTTAATGATATAAGTTAAGTAATAAATTTCTTTTCAATTGAAACATATAGTATATCAAATTCAATGTTGTACCATAGCAAAAAAATGACAGTAATGTTGGTTAATATATTAAAAAAACCAATATCATATCATTTGCTAGCATCATGGTGAATAACATTTAACATTGGTCTTTCATAACCAACTGACATCTTAGCTATACCACTTTAGTTTATATAAATAACTAACATGGTATGTTCTACCCTACCTAACCTTAACTCCCATCTACTTCCTCCTATTGCTTCTTCTTGGATCCTCCCCCTAACCCTAACGTCCTCTACTAGTTCCTTCCTCCTATATCCTACATATTGTCCTTGTTTTCTACTTTGTTGAACATCATGCGAGAAATAGAAAATAATATCTCTTATGACTCAATAGAATCCTAATGCTAGCAATTATAAAAAATAAATTTTGTAACAAAAGATTGAAAAAGTATAGAAGTTTATATACAATACCCTAATCATACTCAAGAGGTTGGTACTCCTTAGAAAAGCATGCTTGAATCCAATCCCTACAAATGAAATGAGCATTCATTAAATTTTGAAAAAATGATGATAAATATTTCATATAAATAAATAGTAGATAATATGACTAAATGCCCAAGAAGATAGATGAAAATGAGTTTCTTACTTGTACAAACATATAAAATTTGTATTAAAATGTTGATCAATAAAATATAATAGATTATGAAATCAAAAACTAAAATTGCAAGAATAGAAATAAAAACTAAACAAATTCTTACTTTTAAATTATGCATTTTTTCAGTGAGTACACAATCCCATAAATTTAGCAATGGCTTAATAAAGCTTCATTCCTAGTGAACAAAAATATAAAACCAAATGAAATTATCTTTAGGCTAGAAAGAGTATAACTTGTTAAAGAGAGAATCATTTTAGGATTGGAAAAGTTGCATGATGGAATTTGCAATTGGTGTCAATACCTTACTAAATTTATTTTCAACTTGCACCAAGGGGCAAGATTTTAGACACAAATAAAAAGAGTCACATCATTTGTTACAACACATCAACATTTAAAGAATGACAATGTCCTACTAATAAATTTAATAACATCAGTTTTTTTTTAATATAACTAACATTGTAACATTAAAAAAATTAATTTTAAATAAAAAATTAATGTCTATTTATGCACAATATTTTTTTTAAAAAAGCATTTGTTAGAAACAAGCAATTAACAACTCTAGAAATAGAATCATAAACAATCCATTAACACATGCAGAATAAGATTGAAAATGATAACAACACAACCAATTGTAGAAGTTTTAATACAAAGTTTCTAAATTCTTATTTACATATCAAAATACAATAAGTTATGATATATTATTTACAACCAAACTAGTTATCAATAACTTATTTACAAGAAGCTTAATTATGATTACTAGTCATATGCTAGAACAACTAAACCAATTATCAATAATTTATTTACTACAAGTTTAATTACAATAACTAGTCATATTTAGGAACACCTAAGACCATTCATTATAATTAAGCTTTGATCCTAATGTACTATCCTACCCAAGCCTCTTTAATTTTATTAAGTTGTTTTTGAGTGTATGGTTTAGGCTTATACCTAAAACATTACAATTTGTACATGATTAACATATTATTTTCATGACCAATTTAGTTAATTAAGGATGTGATGAGCTGTAAATAAGCAAGTGATCACCTTATTCAAGGGTTTTACATGGGCATAATAGCCACACTCTTCATTTTTAGGCAATCTTAAGGATTGTAATAAAATAAGAGGTCAGTTTAATTTTATTAATCATAAGATTTGATTTGCAACAAGTTACAATTGTACTATTAACAACATATCTTCACTAATTTCTTATATTAAATTTTTATTTTTTACATCTAGTTACACATTTTTCTTGTTTACAGCCATTAGAGTTCCTTCCAAGTGATTATTTAAAATGAATTGCACTTCTCCTAATAAAGGATCTAGCTACTAGACAACTTTCCTCTTCGAGAACACCATGACAAGTAACCAATGGTACCTACAATATAATAGCATAACAAATTAACAAAATTTATTTAAGAAAAAAAATTATAACTAACATATAAGTAAGACTTATCCCTTGTGGTACAATATGAAGAAGCAAGTTTTCCTAGGCTCATAGAGTAAAACATTAACAACATATTCCATTATTAATACGTAGTTCTCTTGGGACTCTTCATTAAGTTAATATGGATTTAGGAATTCATATGCAACATTAACTACCAATCATATAAGTACCTACAAAGGATTGATGTGAGCTAAACTTATATTCAAATAATTTATGTTTATTCAAAGAATATAACATAAACTTACATGATACAAAGCTAAATGCAAATGGCACTGAGCTTCTCAAACCTCAAGAGCTATTGGATGGAAACCATGTCAATGTACACTAGATTATATAATCTTACCATCTTTACTTCCATGTAGAATATAGCTTAGGCATATTTTTCCCTAAGAGCTATCAAGGTGTAATTACAACACCTTCTGAGCATGATCAGGAAATCATTGAAATACAAATAATGTTAGTTAGTAATTTTACTAATAATACTAATATAACTTTAAAATATATTGAAAGTTAACGGGGGTGAGAATATAGGATGAGACTTTACTAAGAATTAAATAAGGGTCGTCAACCATGTGATGAAATTCTTATAGGCTTCTACCACTATCTAGACTATATGATTTGGCATTAGTACCTCAACTTTGCTAATCAAGGGTTTGTAGGCCATTATCTTGACTTGATCATTTAATAATGGTCAATGGTCAAGCATAACACAAACCAAAATCCACCTATTTATGAACTTTTTGCAGATGTGGTCTTATCACTGTTAGAGCATGCTCTATCTTGTACAATGTGAATCCTAGTTATATTGGATTATTATGTTTAAATACTTTAATGAAATGAGAGATATTAAATTAGGAAAATAATACTAATTTTTTTTGAGCTTTTAAGGGGTACTCGAATATAAGAGTTGAATATCCTAAACTTATTACTCTTTACCTTTCATTAATCGATTATATTAATTAGGACCAAGACTCAAGTAACACACTCTAAACAAAATAAATATGCTATAAGAAGATAAGCTCACTAATACATGTAGAACCAAAGTGATTGATAAAACAATACAATTGAAATAACTCAAAATGAGATAACACTGCCTTAGGATTAACATTGAATAATATTATTGAATGACAATTAAACACTAGCTAAAAAAATTAATAGGATGCTAAACTTGACAAACTAAAATGGAACAAAATAGAAAATTATGGACTTGAAAGCAATGAAGTTTGACTAGGTGTTATATGTAAATATGGGAAAGCCAATGGAATTAACAAGATATAATTAGAATTTTATTGAAAGCCATAAATGCATTTTTATATTGGATAGAATAGGTAAAGATAAATGACTTTACTTAGACAAATGAAATAAAAAGTAGAGATGCGACACAAGTTCAGAAAGTAATTGACTAAAATTCAATTGCCAAATTACAAATTAAACATATAAAACTATATGCTAAAAAAAAACATGACACAAACTTAAAAGATGGACATAGGACATTATTTGGAACTTTGACTTAAATGAACTATAATAGGACTTTAAACAAATAGCACCAACAGTTGCACTAAGATGTAACAAGACAAGACTTAGACAATTGATATGACAAGTAAATATTACACAAAAGTTGAATTGGACTTTACTAAATAGTAACTTGTTAAACAAAGGCACTAGAAGAGAATTAAAGAACAACAATTACAAATGACACTAAACAAAGACAAATGACAAATTGACATAGGCTAAATAAGCAAATTAAATTGATAAAAAATCAAGCAATTAAATGACAAATGTAATTGACAAATTGAAAATGTAATTAGTAGCTAAATAGATTAAGACGTAAATTTAAATAGAACCAAAACAAATTTCAATTTAACATCCACAAATACAAATTGAAATTAAAGAAAGTTGACATAAAATTAGAAACAATGCAATGAATTTCAAATAGAATTAGTAGAAAATAGTTGAATGAAATTAACATAACAATAAAGCAAAATTAAAGAATTAAACTTAAATAATGGGAACCTAAAGCTCTGATAACCACATGATTTGAATTTAATTAATGGAACATCTCAAAGTTTAACAAATAAAATGAAAATAGAATGATAGTTATGCCATGCTCTAGAAGAGGAAGAATAAGAGTGATGAGTGATGAAGAATATGCTACAAAGGATGAAAATCCTTTGATTAGTATAAAAGAATCATGCTATCCTTGATAAGTGAAAATCAATGCCATAATGGTTGAATCCATTTGATAAGTCACAAGCTCATTCAAGAACTCAAGAGAGAACACATTTTCACAAAAAGGCTTTGGCCAAATCTCAAATTACCAAATCTGTATTTTATAAAGAATAACCTTATTATACAGACTATAAAGTTAACAAGTTAACTAACTTAACTGGGTTTTAATGGACTTACTTAAGCCTAAATCTAACACACTAATCAACCTAAAAATAAGTAGCAAATGAAGTATTTAAATGTTTGAAATAACATGGTAAAGTAATGGGTCAAATTAAAAAGGAAAATAAAAGGCCTTAAAGTCTTAAAAATATAACAAACATAATAAAATGCAAACTAAGCCTTAAAATGGCCAAAATGAATATATTTAACTCTTCAAAGCTCTTCCAAGCATTATTTTCATGTATTCAAGCCCTTTGAATTAACCTTTAAAGCACATCCCTGATTCTCTTAATTAGCTATTTATGGTTACCCCTCTAGGATAACATCATTTCCTCTTTCTTTGAAACGATTCATCCTTGAATCTTCATAGCCTATATCAAAAGAAGTAAGACTAGAATCATCACATCATGAAAATTCAAACTAGAACATTATCATTGTCTCTTCAAGAACTTGAAATGAACTATCTCCACTTAAATATAGCTTAGATTTCTTTAGATTTAGGAATATTCTATTCCACTCACACCATCAACAAAAAATGACGTAGATTAAATATAAAATCAACAAAATTAGGAAAAGTAATTAAAATCAATGGTATGACTAAAGTACAAGAATTCCTCACAAGCTTCCTACAAAAGCTAAACAAATCATAAAAACTCCTAGCCTTATTAAAATATTTTAGTAGAGGTCATTGTTCAAGTTTTATCCTTTTATTTATCTACCTCTATGTCTATGCCACTCAAACATTACTAAAAAATACAATCATTTCTATGTAAAATGAGCATTTCACAAAATTAGCATATAAAAGATCATTTCTTAAAAATTTCAAAAAACATTTTAAAGGCTTAACATACTTATTCAAGATTTTATTATTCATAAGAACATTATGAAAATGTGGCAACTCTTTCCAATTATTTAAATTCTCAAATAACAATAAAACCTATCTTCTAAACTTATGAAAACAATGAAAACAAATAAAAACAAAGTTATTAATGAAAATATACAAAACATGATTCATTAAATTCATGGAAGTACTTGGTACATTGACAAACCAAATATCAAATCTAACTACTTATATAAACTATGCTTTGTTTTGAAAATATTTTTCCTTTCAACATTTTTTATTAAGCAAAGTAGATGATAGTCATCTTTCAAATCAATCTTGGAAATCACACAAGGATCATACAATTCACTAAACATATTTTCCCTGGTTCCTTTATCACCAAAATGTTTTATGAAATCACCTCTTTCCATCAAATCCTCTAGAGAACCTTTAGAAAACACACACAAATCGTGCAATTTATCATACAAATCCTTAGATTTTTCTTATTCAAAATTTTTTTTCATCAAATCATATCTATGGGCTTTTCTAGCAACCAATTCTCCTAGAAAACTTTTAGGCATACATAATTCATTTTTTTTCCATAAAAATTTATCATGCATAAAAATGTTTTCAAGGACCATTTTTTCACAAGCATTAACATGTGATGCACAATTAACATGTCGAGTAGAAAAACAAGTGAAGGAGTATCAAAACCATAATCATTCATATTAAATTTTCAATGTTTTCAAAACCTAACAATTTTATATGCAAAGAATCCTTACTATGTTCAAGATTCAACAATTTATCATACAAAGTAGAAATGAAAGTATACCATTGAAGAAAAGCATCATCCATCACATTACCTTTACCTTGCTTACGTTGGATGGCATATGGATAATTTTCAAGGAATTCCACTAACTTAGTATACTTCCTATTCAACTTTTCTTGATTCTTCAATTACTTCAAAAGCTCAAGAGCACTTAGCAAAACAAATTTAAAGGTGTTAGTATTCTCATAAGCATTCTTGTTCAAGACAATTAACCTAGAAACATAGAACTCACTTTGTATCCTATTTATTTTTCTAATTAACCTTAAATTTTCTTTTCTTTCTTTTTTTACATAATCACTATCTTTTTCTCCTAACTTAAGTTTTTTTCCTTCTCTTCATAATCACTCTTTTTCTTTTCATGGTTTTCACTTTTCTTTATTCTGTTCTTCCTTTCTTTTCTCATCTCTCTCTTTTTTTCCCCTTCTTCTTCTTTTCTTTTCTTTTGCAATCTTAATTGGTCCTTATGCACTTGTTTTGGGGTTGAAATTTTGAGAGTCATCTTTCTATAATTCATTTCAAAACTATATTGGTTGAGGACTCCATCATGAGTTTCTCTTCTATCAAATTAGTATGGTCTTCCAAGCAATAAATGACAAGTATTCATAGGACTAACATCACATAGCACCTCATCTTGGTATCTACCAAGTGTAAAAGAAACCAACATTTGATTTATTACCTTGACTTCACCATTATCATTCAACTATTATAACTTGTTTGTACTAGGGTATTGTAAAGTTGACAAGTTTAACTTCTCTACCATGTACATACTAGTAACTTTAGCATGACTTCAACTAACAATAATAATATTAGACATCATACCCATGATGTTGAATCAGGTATAGAAGATATTCTCCTTTTGTTGTTCACTTTCTTTCTTAGCTTCTTTTTCCAAGACTTTTTAAATCTTTATCATCATTTAATTTTAATAAATTTTTTATTTAATTTTATACTTTTTTATTTAATTTTAGGTCAATCATTTGAATCATTTTTTATTTTTATTTTTAAATAAATTATTATTTTTAATTCAAATAAAAGAGCCCATTACTTTAGCATGTTATTTAAAACATTTAATACTTTATTTACTACCTATTTTAGACTAATTAGTATTGTTAGTTGTGGGCCCAAGTGAGTCAACTAGAACCCAATTGGGTTAGTTGACTTATTGACTTTTTAGCTTATATGAGGAAGGTTGTTCTTTATAGAATAAAGTTTCAAAATTTTTAGACAATTGAGAATTGACTATTGCCTTCTTTGTGAGAGTATGTTATCTTTCGAGTTCTTGAATGAAATTAAAACTTATAAAAAAAAGATTCAACTTTTGTGGCATCAATCTTTAGTAATCAAGGATTCATCATTGTGGCATGATTCTGCTAGACTAATCAAAGTATTTTCATCCTTTATAGCATGTTCTTCATCACAAATTGCTCCTATTTTTCCTTTTCAAGAGCGTGGTGTGACTATCATTCTATTTTTCATTTAATTTGTTAAAATTTGGGATGATTTATTATTTAGATTCGTATCATATGATGTGATTTTAGGGGAAGTAATCATAAAGAGCTATATAAGAGAATGAAGAATGTGATTCAAGAAGTAAACTTGGATCTTATGGATGTTACTTTAGGAATAATTTGAGCCAGTTGATGCTATTTTGGCCATTTTAGGCCTTAATTTGTATTTTATTTTATTATATTATTTTATTTAAGATTTTTAAGACTATTATTTTTTTTTTGTATTTTGGCCTATTATTTTATGACTTTATTTTGAACAATATGAATGATTTAATTAGCTTCCTAGTTAGGCTTAATTAAGCTCACTTGAGCCTAATTAATCTAAGTTAACTTGTTAACTTCTTAACTTATATAAGAAAGGATGCTCTTTATAGAGATATGAGTCTAACTGATGGATCATCCTAAAATTCTACATAACAAATTGAAAATAAGAGGAAGAATAAGAATTGTAAGTGATAAAGAACATGTCACAAAGGATAAAAATGTTTGGATTAGTGTAGAAGAATCATGCTACAAGAATGAATCCTTAATTAGAGAAGACTAACATTATAAAGGTTGAATTCCTTTGATAAATCATAAGTTTATTCAAAAGCTTAAGAGAGAACCCACTCTCACAAAAAGGCTACAACTAATTCTTAATTATTTAAAATTGATTTTTAAATTTATTTTCTATAAGGAACATCCTTCCTTATATAGGCTAAGAAGTTAATAAGTTAATTTAGACTAATTAGGCTTAAGTGAGCTTAATTAGGCCTAACTAGGAAGCTAATTAAATCACTTATATTATTTAAAAAAAGTGATAAAATAATGGGCTAAAATACAATGGAAGTAAAAGGCCCAAAAATTTTAAACAAAGCAACACAATATAATAAAATGCAAACTAAGGCCTAAAATGACCAAAATAACATTAACTAGCTCGAAGTATTTCCAATGTAGCATCCATAAGCTTTAAGTTTGCTCATCGAATTATATCCTTGATCCTCCTGGATAGCTCTTTGTGATTGCTTCCCTTAGGATCACTTCATCCCTTTTTTCTTCAAAAATATTCATCCTTAAACTTTTAAAACCTGCATCAAAAGGAGTAAGATTAGAATCATAAAAGAAGGCATTCACATTAAACTCACAATGAGAAATCAAATTAGAAGTATAGTCATTATCTTTTTAAAAGTATAGTCATTATCTTTTTAAGAACTTAAAATAAACCCTTTCCACTAGGATGCAACTTAGTTTTCTTTGATCTAAGAATCTTTTTTTTTCTTCCATTGTCATTATCAATAAACAACCATTGGAGAAACTACAAATTTAACAAAATTAGGGAAAGCAATTAAAATCAATGTATGGCTAGAGTAAAATAGTCCTTCATAAACTTCTGACAAAAGCTAGCTAAACCATAAATGTTCCTAATCTCACTAAAAAACTTAGGTGGAAGCAATTTTTCAATTACTTTAACTTTTACTTCTTCCACCTTCATTTCTTTGCTACACACAACATTCCTCAAGAATATAATTCTTTTCATGCAATGAGAATTGGTTTTAAAATTGTCGCTCACCTTTTCAATTTTAAAAGCTTGCAAAATGCATTTCATAGAATTAACATGTTCATTTATGCTTCTACTATACACAAAAATATCATCAAGATATCATAAATCCTTCCAACATTTAAGATTTTCAAACAATAATAAAACCCATTATTTAAGATCATAAAAATAATAAAAGCAAACAAAAACAAGTTTATTCTTAAAATCACACAAAACATGAATCATTAAACTTACAAAAATACTTGGTTATTAGACAAACCAAGTAGCAAAATAACCATTTATCCACATCGTGCTCTGTTTTGTATCGATTCTACATTTATTCTCAAGCACATTTGTGGATATACACTTCTTAATCCAAACTTTGAAATTTCATAGGTCATGCAACTTATCAAGCATACCATTTAAAGCACAATCAACATGTATAAAGTAGCAAAATTAAATGAAGGAGTAGCAAAACTATAATCATTTACATGTAAATTCTTAATGTTATTAAAACTTAAAAATTCTGTATGCAAATTATCTTCATTATGCTTAAAATTAAATAATTTACTATGCAAAGTAAAGATAAGAGTGTACCTCTAAGATAACATATCAACTATTATAATATTATTACTTTGTTCCACTTAGAACACTTTCCTTTTTACATATGGTATCCCTTTTGAATATTCTCCTGGAAGCACATCTTAGGATTGCTTCAAAATGGATGCAAAAGAGTTTGACAAAACAATGCCAAGATTGTTAGCACTTTTATAGGCTTTCTTGTACAAGATAATTAGCCTATAAATATAGAAAACATTCTCTATCCCTTTTATTTTTCTAATCACCCTCAAATTTTCTTCTCCTTCTTTTCCTACATAACCATTCTCTTTTTCCCTTAACTCAATTTTTCTCTCATTCTTTTGACAAATACTTTTTCTTTTCACAATTCTCATTTTTTTTACTCTTTTTTCTCCTTCTTCTTCCTCCTTTTTTATTTCTAATCGAATTAATCACATCTACTGTTTAAGTTCATTTCACTATGCCAATTTCTCTTTTTTTGTCTAATTATAAAAATTATCTTATATCTATTTGTTATTATCAATTCCATTTTTAATTCATATCTTCAATTGCATATGTGTTGTTTAGTTTATCTTTGTGTCATTACTTTGTTGCATCTCATATTGTGTTCCATCCAACCTATTTATTTTAATTTCTCTATGAACTAGTCTAATTAATTCCATTTTATTCCATGTCAAATTGTCATTTAAGTGTTTATTTGTTTATTTTGAATTTATGCCTTAAATTGGTTCTATTTTATGTCTAGTTAATTAGTAATTATGTTTTCATTTAGTTAAGTTAAGTTAATTGTGTTAGTGTTAAGTCAAATCAATTATTTATTCAATTATTGTCTTAGTTGTCTAATTTGAGTAAGTTATGTCCAATTCTTATTGTTTTTTAATTTCTTAATTCCATTTTTAGATTTAAAATTTGTGTTTTATCATTATTTATTTAATTTTTAAAGTTTTTTTATCTTAATTTTAAACTATAGTTGATAAAAAATTAAATAAAAAATTATTTATGTCATGAGACCTTTTTTCTGTAACAATTTCCTTACCATGATCACTTATGCCATGGGTCTATCCAATTAATATTCTTATGGCTAAGTAGCATAGCCATAAAAATTTTGATCTTGTACCATGATCATGATTTTGCTTATGGCTCAAGTGATGATTTATTGTAGTGGTATGAATATCCCCATGATGCAAATATAGGGTGATGGAATCCTCTATATTAACAATGCAATTTTATACTAGTGTAGACTCTAAGATATCTTCTTGGCAGTTTAAAGCTCATTCATTATAGTGTCACACAAAAGAGATAACATCTTCCTTTTTGCATTGTTTGATTCTTTCCAAATCCATTAAATAGATATTACCAAAATCGTGAAGAATTTGTTACAAAATGTTATAACTATGTCTTTCTAGATTTGGATAGAGTTGAATGCAATTTAGTATATCAAATATATGCCTTACCAAAGAAGGATTTAGAAAATTCGCATAAACGAAGGTTATAATTATTACCATAGAGTCCCAAGTTGTCAATGAACATATGGATATATGTAAAATGCTAACTTTTAAAACCTAGCAATAGATTTTTTAATTCATTTATGTAATACCCCGAATTAATAATTAAAGTTTTATAAATTTATTGCTCGTGAATATTTTTATTTATTTATATATGGTCATTATCAATTTGAGATTAAATTAAAATAATGTTCAATTTTATTTTTAGAAAGCATTTCTTGCAAAGTGAGAATAAGTTTAGTAAATAAAGATACAAGGATTTATGAAATGAATTGTTTGTATTTAATAAATTATTTTTAAGAATTATTGAAGTTTGAAATAGATTTATTTTTAAAAGGCTATTAATAAATCATGGCTTGTTTAAATATTTTCTATAAGGATTTATGACATAAATTGTTATATTGATAAATTATGGTTGGAAGTTGCGAAAGCTAAAAATAATTATTTTATGACTTTTTAATTTTATCAAGCTATTATATATATATGTGTGTGTGTGTGCGCGTGCGTGCGTGTGCGTGTGTGTGTGTTAGGGGACTATTAAAAATACATTAGATTGGATTTAAAATAAAATAAGTTTTATGATATGAATGATTAAGATTAATTTGAATATAAAGATAAAAGGCTAAGATTAAAAGGAAAAATGGACTTTGAACGCATCGTGATACACAAGATAAAAATCCAAGGCTTTTATTTATTTTCTCTCCTTTCTTTATTATGTCAGCACATCCTTCTTTCTCTCTTGTCCCCGATTTCTCTCTCTATCATAGCTTTATCTCTCTTTTCCTCTTTTCTCACTCTCTTCCTCCATGCCATTTCTTTAATTAGGAGTTATTGTACGCTGCTAGCATAATTAGCATTATGGTTGGTCTTTATAGCCTTACTACAGCTCCTTTGTCATATAGATCTTTAGGTGAATAGAGTGGAGTTGAAAAAGTTATAAGTGTCATATATGCAAAATTTAGCCACCGTGCACAAGTCGGAGCTAGTATTTACCATTTTCTAGCTATAATGGCATCTGGATGTAGAATGGAGCAACAATCTATGGCGTTAAGGGTAGTAGGGCACTCAAGTTTAGTTATTGCATTTTTTTTATGACCTCATTTCGTTTCCATCACTAGTGAGCTGTTGGCATCCTCCTTGTAGTGAGTGAGCTATTTCTAAACATGTGATGGTGATTTTATTAGTTGTGTAAGCTAAAATCCAAGAAAAACCCATTTAAGTACTTTGTGATGTATGGTAATATTTATGGAAAATATATGATTTTTATGCTATATGATGTTAGAGTGCTATGACTAAATTATTTTTGAAATGATATACTTTTATATTTTGTAAGATTCCAAGTTGGTCCAAGTAAAACCCATTTTATCTATATTATAGATTTTTAGTAAAACTTTTCAGAAATAGCATTTTCATGTTACAAAGTGGTAGGACCATATGATTGAAGCTTTTCTAGAATGTTATATGTTGATATTATGAATAAATTGAGTTTGATTCAAAAAAATCTTGTTTTATCATCTTATTTGGATACATGATATAGTATTGGCAAAATGTTGATTTAGGGCTTTAAAATACTAGATTAGTACACTTAGAGTATTTTTTTACTATAAAAATTAAGTATTTGCGATGTTTAAAGATTGATTCGAAAAATCTCCACTACATATGATTTTCTTAATTTTTTTAAGAAGAGTTAGACATAAAAGAAAATAAATGTATAGTTAGTGACAATAATGTACTTAAGATCTCTTTAAATTAGTAGACACTAATTTTTATATTTCAATTGTATGGAGACAAAGAATTTCCATCTCATGATATATTTTTCATTTTTTCAAGTAAATATTCGAAAATAAGGAAAGATGATGAACTAGGATAACTAAGTGGCATGCTTTGAATTCATAAGTCAACCTTGGAGAATAAGAAGAAGATGATGAATTATAACATGTTATGATTTTGAATAGAAGCTATAATATTTGGAAGTATTGTAAGTGATGCCTTGTGCTTATAATTTATATTCATAATTTCTAATTGTGAAAAAAAGATAAAGGTGAAAACAAACTACTTTGAGTTTCTACATGGAATATGCACTCTACTAGGTCAATGTAGATCTCACCACAGATTAATATTTTAATAATATATAGTTTAATTGTTATGAATTATATTCTCCTTATTGATGGCATAGATTTCATATCATGTGAAAACCTAGTTCCATGATATAAGTACAATTAGCTACTAAGTGAATGTTAATTGATCGAAGTGTGTAATGGAAGCATGGTGGTGTCAATATTAGCTGCTAAATGATTAATGGTGATAGACTTATAATAGTTTATATTATGATTGAGTTATATCATTATGGGTACACTAGAAAATAAAGTATAATTTATACCGAAATATGAAAGAATATTGTATTCATGTAAGAGAATATAAAGATGCTACTAAATGAATATATAGTGATATTTACTTTAAATGTCCTATATTGGCAAATAGTTATTTATGTAGGCTTGTATTGAATCTCGTGATATGAATAGAATTGAGCTCTAGTGAATTTACTACATTGAAAATTGCACCTTATGAGACATTAGAAATTATGAACTATGCATAGGGAAATAACATTGAAAATTATAATCTATAATGGGGAGATGATTTGAAGCCGGATGAGAAATTCCTAGTAAATAGTTGAGAAGATTATAAGGTTGACCTGGAAAATAAAAAATTGATTATATGCATGGTTATTATAGATGAATCTTAATGTGATGTAATATTGAAATTTATTTGTGATTTGATATTATTATTTGTGTGATTGAGATTATTTATTTGTGTTTAAACTTTAATTACTGTTTGTGATTGTGATGTTTACCCAAAATAGGAAATATATGATATGATACCAATATTGTGTATTAATAGATAATTGAGATTTCTATGAATTATGATAAGAGACATAGAATTTAAGCCATGTGCCAGTGAATGCTCAATCCGAAACTTAGTTTCGTTAGTTTTAAAAATCCAAGAAATGGGTTTGCTAACATTTTTTAATTTAGAATGTAATTAACTAGTGATTATTATATATAAATTTGAATGCTTGTAAGATAGTAGTAGATATATGCTCATTAAGTTCTTATAACTTATTCCATTTTATTTTTGATGTTTTTAGGTTAGAATAAGTGTATTTGAACTTGTTACATTTATAAAGATCTAAGATCACTTTACTAAAAGGTTTTTGATAGTCAGATAAGGATTAGAATTAGAGAATGGAATCTTGTTGATTTAAAATTTAATATGTCAAATCGTTTACCTATGTATATATGTTGAAATTATGTAGTATTGTGTATGTCATGAATGTTATCATATCTAAAAATAATATAAGTTTTGTATTTTAGGGCGTGTGACCTTCGGAAAGTGTCTAAAAATATGGAAGACTCTATCCATTGCCTATAAAACTTAAAATGAAAATTTGAACCCCTCTAGAAATATAGAAATTTCCTCTAGATAGATCTGAGGAATCAATGTTAAGGCTTATAGAAACTAGTATCGGGATCGCTATTGATCACAATCAAGATGGGGTTATGATAATTTATTTAGTTCTTCTCTTTCTAAGCTATATAATAGTGTCTGCTTTTCTTGTGGCATCAACATGCACTTTTTCTAAAATTATTGCACAAATGGCATTGTTAGATGCTAAAAGCATCATTCAATGGTTTTAGTGTATATGCATACATTTTTTTTGAAGCATCTAAAGCCATAACTAAATGACAATATAGATAAAGAACCCTGTAGAGATCCAATATCCATAACAAAGGAGATCTTTAAATGCTTGAAATTGAATAAGGTTGCCTATATTAAAGTATCTTATAATAGGAAGAGTGTAATGCTATTTGAAAAGGATATCAAAGTATCCTATTTATATTAATGATGTATGTTAGGATCCACTTGTGGTTTAATGTTCATATCATAAAACACATAGATAGCTATGAGTAAGTCTCCTTACTCTTATTCCTTATAGTTCGCTTTATCTATCCCTCCTTATTTATAACCATAATTTAAGTATAACCCATAATAAGTTTCATTTTACCCTTATCCATATACTTTCGTTGATGTTTTTGCATTTCATTAGCACTTTTAATCATAATTAAGGTGTCATTACCCATGGTTCTCATTCATAAAGCTATATAAAGATTTCTTTTCATGCATAAGGTTATGTGAATAATTTTTTTATGCATAAGGCTATGTAAATTTATATTTTTTCCAATATTTTTTCATGCATACAAGTCAAAGATGAATATAGAAATATCATGCAAGAATATAATAATTCATTATTTTTGGATCACATGTAACGAATGTTACAATAATTTCTTACTCTACAAAGAAGTAAATTCATATATATATATATATATATATATATATATATATATATATATATATATATAGAGAGAGAGAGAGAGAGAGAGAGAGAGAGAGAGAGAGAAAGAGATAATATGTCTTTCGGCCTATAATATAATGTGCCAAAGCCAACACTAATGGATTCATAGTATACAATAAATGAATTCACAACAAGAAGTGCTAAACATTATAAATACTAGGATTGTAGTCAATTAATGTAGAATATACTAATAATATGGTTTATAAAGTTAAGAAATATATAGATCATATACTACTACAAATTTATCCTTTAATTTCACCACATTTATGTCAATTAAAGTGAAAACTAATGTATTGAATGGCATAGTGACATTTATGAAAATAAATACAACCTACTACATTAGTTAACATAATAAACTAATAGTAGAAATCCTTATTTTCTAATGGAAGATAAAGTGTCTGACATAGGAAAAATTAATACGATGGTCTTTATTTACAATTGACATTTGTTGTTACTTGCATGTTAGTTTTTAAATAACCATAATCTAAAATAACACCAAATGTTGAATATATGTAATATTAGACATTGGTTGTACATTAAATTGATGGCTAAAGGCATGTTAATAGCTAATGAATGTATTTATTTATGATATTATTTGAAATTATAAAGAATATTAGTATTTCAGACATTGGTTTTATGTAAAAATCAATATTTAAAGGTTATTTATAGTTAATTAATGTTTATATTTTTGATGTTATTAAAAAATATAAAGATTATTTGTATTTGAATGATTTATTCATTTAAAACACACTATCACTTATAACCTTGGTGTCTATATCAACCAATGTTAAAACTAATGTTACTTTGCCTATACATTTCACTTGCACTTTTTTTTTCTTTATGTTTAGGTTGAATTTGAGCATAGCTCACTTATTCTTTAGAAATGCTTTGAATTATTGGAAGCGCTCCATCTATGACTTTAATGTTTCCTACTTTCAAATAAAAAGAATCATGGATGTGGTATATCTAACAAATTTTAAAATTTTTTAAATATATATGAGTTGTCATCATATTCCACCTATTTACTGTAAGGAATAAATGTCTAATGTTTGTAGAATTTAGTAGAACACTTCAACTTAAGGAAAATAAAGCAGATCTTTGTAACAAATAAGAATTTGTAACAAGGATTTTAATCTTTTTAGTTTGAGGAATGTGCTATAAACTATATTGATGATATACTATATTTTTTTTATGTCATTGTTTTATGAAAAACATATAGTATATAATGTTTTGTAAATTTTATCAAATGATTAATTGTAATATTCCTATATAATATTTTCTATTTAATATTAATAATGTTGTTAGAAAAATGAATTATAATTGGTATTCATTGTTAGACAAGTGTTAGGATGTAAAAGTTGAATTAAAAAAGTTAAAAAAAGTAATAAATTATGTCATTTATTCACTAATAAAAAATGTGGATTTAGAAAGTTAGAGGGAAAGATATAGAGTTAGAATAAAAATAAAAACTAATAAATTGCATCAATTGTTTTTAACTTAATCAATGTATAAAGGTATAGCACTAACCACTTAACTTGTAATAAATGATAAGTATTTACTAGGGATAGCATTTATAAGATAGGAAGTAGCTAAAATTTATGATGTTTAGCCTTTTGAAGTTAGCTAAACTAATAGCTTAATGTTGAAAGTGAGATATAAAACATTTAAACATTGGTTTTCTTTTAACAATCGACATTTATTTGAAAATCCTTATTTATATATTTCTCTTTCATTTCATATCTTGTTTAGGTGGTATAAGAGGACAACACATCTATTCTTGGAACACATTTAACAAAGCTTTAAATCTTATGGTCATAAGCATTTTATTAAATCAATATTATCTTTTACCCTTAAATAGATGGTCATGAGTAGAAGATATTCATGGTTTAGATAATTGTCATGATCATAAGATTCAAAGTATTTCTATTTATGCATCATAAATAGTGTGTGTTATCCTTACATTCCATGCATTACTTCAAGGAACAAATAGTTAATGTCCGTAGGATTTGGTGGAGCACTTTAACATATGAAAGGTTGTAATAAGGATTTTAATTTAGGGTTGCATAATGATTGTGTTGTATACTATAGTGATTCTAGTTTATAGTTTTTATTAAATGTCAAGATGGGAAAATTAATAATGCTGTTTGAGAAAATGATATCCATTATTAAATGAATTTTATGATTAATTTAAAAGTTGTATTTAAAAAATTAAGGGAAATCCATGTTAGTTATTTACTAAAAACTACATGGCTTGTATGTTGTAGATAGCACATTAATTTTTCAATGAATTAATGTTTAAGGTATTCTAAGGAAGCAAGAGATAAAGAGTTAGATTAGAAAATTAGTATGTATTTAATGTGTAATTAGTACTAAGTATTTATTAATATAATGTATCAAAAAATTAACAAACTTACTATGTTTCAAGGTATATCAACAAGTAAATTATTTGAAATAAAACATACATAATAAATTAATTTTAGTTAACAACTGATGTTTGAAGTCTTCCTTATTGCCTATAATTTTAATTGCATTCTCCATTTGAAACATGTCTTAAGATGAGAAAATTAATGAAAAATTGTAGTGAGAAAAACTAGTGTGTCCATTTTTGTATTGGAAAACTTAAGTTCATTGCAAAAATAGGTATGTTACTTCTTCTCACTTTAATTTATCATCAATTTACAATCATCTACACCCTTTAAATCCATCTTTATTGTTTATTTATATTCTTTCTTAAGAAGCACAATGAAAAAATGTAAAGATGTGCAAACTAATGAGAAATTGTAGTGAAAAAAAAGTAGTATGACCATTTTAATAGAAGTCTTAACCTTTGGAGTTTAGTAGAAGATTGATTATATTGCCTCCTATCATTATAATTTACCATCACTTTACAACCATCCATAATACCTTCCAAAATTGTCCTTGTTATTCATTGTAAAGTATAGTATTTGCATTCCATCTCAAGAAGAATTTCAAGAAAATGCAAAGATCTATAATCTAATAAGAAATAATAGTAAGAAAAAAGTAATGTAACCATTTTTGCATCAGAAGGTTTGAGTTCATTATAAAAATGATTATATTACTTCTTCTCACTATAATTTATCATTAGTTTACAACTATTTATATCCTCCAACTTAAAAGCCCTCAAGTAACATAAAAAAATAACGAGAAGAGGAATCTCATTTCCTTTTTATTTAAAGCTTGTTTTTAATTATAAATTATAGTTTTTGATTTATTTTCATTGTTCAACCTATTGTTGTTTGTATCTATTTAATTATATAAGAAAAATATCATAATACAAAAAAAATTAATACTGTTAACTTCACATAAATTAAGTTATATTAAAAATAAAATTCATTGGTTCATAAAAGTTATTTTTTATAAGATTTGTGTCAAAACTATAAAATTGTTGATTGAAAGATAATCGAAAAATAAGTTAAAGAGTTTTTTAGTTCATAATGTCAATTATTAATTTATAATTGACATGCAAAATTCTATAGTAGAATGACATTATTTTATTATAGATGTTAGGTTTTTATTAATTAACCATCATGGAAACCTAAATTAAGCAATAATTAAAAATAATAATAAAAATGATACAAATTTCATTATAAAACTCTTTTAACCCTAAAATGATTATTTTTCACTACTAAGATATGCTTAACTTTCAACCTTAAGATGGTTTTCTTTAATTTTATATTTATACTCATCAATTATTTTATAGTAATGAAGATTTATTAGCCATTATTAAATATGTGAGGTTATGCATTCACTGGAAAAGTATAGAATATAAAAGTACAAATATTGTTTTTAGTTTTTCTGTATTTGCTTGTTCCTTTAACTTAGTTTCTACTTTTATAATTAATCATGTTTTGTTATCTTTCATTTTGATACAACTTTTATAGGTTTGTATAGATAGGAAACTTAATTTCATTTATCTTCTTTGGCTATCAATGTTATTGTGATATCCCAAAATACTATTTTATAAATTTTTATACTTGAGAATATTCATTTTATTATATTAAGTTTCAGAAATTTCAATACTTGCTAATGTTTATTTTATTCATCCGGTGAATATTGGGTTTGAATTTCTCTTATTTCTATGAATTTTGGAATATTAAAATAGTATTAATGATAATGTTTGAAATATATTTATTTTTATAGTAATTATTGATTTAAGATTTGATTAAAATAATTTTATAAAAAAAATTTCACAAATTGAGGAATAAATTCTAATGAGTAAGAGTGCATGGATTTATAAAAATGATTTATTGATGTTTGATAAATTATTTTGAGAATTATGAAGGTTTAAAATAATTATGATAGGACTTTCAAATTTATTGCATTTTTACAAATATATGTATTTTTATAGTGAGGGAAATTAAAAATAGTTGACTTGAGATGGTTAGATTGTCATTGAATTAAAATGGGTTGAGATTTAATAAGAGTAATTTTACTGCAAAACACCGTGTAAAGGCTCGAAGCTCATTTTTAAATGCAAATATATCTAAATCCTAAACCCTAAACTACATCAGCTCAGATTTAAAAACTTCCCGCGTACCATAAAATTTTCCATAAAAATATGATTTCTAGCGTATTTTTCTTTTTAAAACCCGTATCCCCTTTCTATTCTGTATGCTCCGCTGCCTTATTTCTCTTTCCCCACTCAGGTTTCCTTTTTTTTCGTTACAGGTCAGCTCCGTTTTTTTTACTCTGTTCCGGATCCCTCTCTCTCCATCACTGTCTCACCGTCTCCCTCTCTCTCTCGCATGGTTCTGTTGTGCCTTCTTTCTCTTTCGGTGACTCTCAGTACTCTCTTCTGGTCTCTCTCTCTCTCTTGTGCTCGGGGCTGTTTTGCTTCTGCTACAAGAAGCGGCATTTTCGACCGCCGCTGTTGTCACTGCTGGTTGCATACGAGCGTAGAAGGGTCGCATCTTGTGACTGGAATAGCAGCTAGGCCACTGCTTTTCCCAAGATGGTCTGATAGAATCTGAACTTCTCTTTGTGCTCTTTAAGCTTCAGCAACCTACGGAACCCCAAATGAACAGTAAAAGCAACACCACAAACTGCTGCTTTTCTCTTGCTTCCACCGGAGTATAACGTCGTTCCCAGCTCCGGCCAACTCCAGACATCTCTCAAGAAAGTGGGTGAGCTAATCTGACCACTACCCTTTAACATTTTTGTTGTTACAGGTCCAATAAAAACTGTATATATAAAATAAAATAAAATAAAATAAAATGAAAATAGAAATAAGAGTATGTGTTATAGAATATTTTACTATAATATTTTTAGATGTGGTTTTGAATTTTAGAAAAATATACTTATGTGTTAAAAATGCTAGGATAATATGATTTAAGTGGATATAGCGTATTATGTATTAATTTTTTCGAATGGTTCAAGGAAACCCCGATCATATGAAATGTAATTTTAATTATCTTGAAACAAAGGTGTTATGGTTAAAGTGATGTAAATGGGGTCTTCCAAGATTACTAAGTAATAATAATTCTACTTGTGTAAGTGTGATCTAAAAATCTTCATGAAATGACATATTTAAAACCACTAATTAGTATTGTAAAGTATAAGAAGTAATGATATAGGAAAATAGAACAAAGTAAATAGATAACTTTTATGACATTAAGATTTACTATTTTGTTTATATGGATTAATTTGAGAATCCTCATGTTATGATATTATATTCTTAGTTTCTTGAAGTTAGCCTAAACAAAGACAATAAGATGCATTAGACATCAGGATAGTGTTTTGGGAAAAAAATTAAGTAAATTTGAATATTTATAAATTATGCTTGTAATTTATGAAATAGAAAAAAGAAGTGATAAAGATGAGTAGAAATGCTTTGGAGTTCTTGAATGGATAAATAAACTCAGGTGAGTATATATCTCACCACTAACTTTAGTATAAAATGACTTGATTGTATTCTTCTTATTGGTAATATAGATTTCATACTTTTTATATGAACTTGGTTACATGATATAAGAGTAATTAATTATTAGTGAATAATAATTGATTAAAGTACATAGCGAAAGCATGATTATATTATTACTAGCTATTGTCCGATTGATTATGATAGGATTGTAATAGATTACATTGTAATTATGTTATATGCCTTGATTGCCTGTAAGTGTTGAATAGTTGTTTATATGGGCTTGTATTGGATTTGGTGGTATGAGGAGAGTGAAGCTCTAGTGAAGGGATTACATTATGAATTAAGCCTTATGAGGCATTGGGAAATTGTGAACTATGTTAGAGTAATGATATTGGATATTGTGAATTGTGATAAAGGGATGAGATGAAAGTTGGATGGAAAATTTTTAGCTAATAGTTGTGAAGGTTATAAGATTGATTCGAGAGCTAGATGAGAAATTCTCAACGAGTGATTGAAAAAAGTATAAACTTGATCCCAAAATAAAAAGTACAGCTACATATATGGTCACTATAATTGAATATGTGATCAGTCATGATATTAGAATGGATGTCATTGTTTGACATGAATGCAAAGACATAATGTGATTGAGATGACTTATTAGTATTTTAACCTTAAAGGCTATTTATGATTGTGTTGTCCACCCACAATGGGTAATGTGTGTTATGATGATGATGTGTATTATCAGATAGTTGTGCCTTCCATAAGTCTTATGTAGGAGAGCTCTTATTCTAAGGCTTAGTCTTGTGGATTTCATAAATTCAAGAAATGAGTTGTTTAATAGTTTTGATTTATTATATGATTAATCTATTTATTATGTGTAAAATTAGTCTCCTATGAGTTTATAGTAGATATATGCCTATTGAGTTTTTGTAACTCACTTCGTTGTATTTCTAATATTTTCATGTTAAGACTTGAGCTTGTTGCATATTTAATGCTTATGTGGAGATCAAAGGTTGCATCATAAAAAGGATTTGACAATTGGAATCTCTTTTGAGTTAAAATCAACATTTAAGATAGAAAAGTTACTGATCCATCAGTTAATGCATTATATTACTTATCTATGTATAAGCTTGAGAATTGTATAATCTTATGTGAATGTTGAATGTTGTTGTACATGGAAATTAAATAGGTTTTTTATGTTTATGGTGTGTGGGCCTCAAAAAGTATTTAAAAATAGGGGAGACTTTGTTCATTTTTCTTATAAAATTTTAAAAGAAAATTTTAAGTCCTCTTGTGATTTGGAAACTTCCGTTGAATAGAAAGAGTGAAAAACATTAAGGCTTGTAAAAATTAGTAATGAGATCCATGTCGATCACGGTCTAGATGAGTCGTGATAGTTATATACTATTTATTTATATGAAATACATAAAATTATATATTATATTTAATGAATGTTCATTACATTTGTAAATATTGGACTCAAGTATACTTTTTTTGGGAGTGCCAACCTCACATATGACCAATAAGTATTAGATATAAATTTTCACTAATTTCATTCTTTTGCTATAGCCTTTAAAATTGTTGAAATTGGAAGTTTATAGTGTCATTAGAAATATTAAGGGTAAGAAATGAATTGATGGGAAGAACTGTGGGAACAAAGGTTAGTGTTAGGAGGGACTATGTTATGCATAGAAGAGTAAGTTAGGTTTAGGGGGGAAGTATGACATATCATGTTAGTTATTTAAGAAAAATCATAATTAAGTGTGTGTGTGTGTGTATAACATTAATTGTTTAATATACAACTGATGATTATTTTTATAATATACTTCTAAAAAGCGCTTCTAAATGAAAAAAACAATGACAATTCTTATACATATAGAAACCAATGTTATTGTATTTTTTTAGTGTTAATTATAAAACCAATGTGGAATCTTCTAAAATAAAATGATGTGTGTGTATACGTTCATTAGTGATTAACATTGATTGTGTCAAACAACCACCCTAATTAGCAATTCTGCAATAGTAATAATAATACCACTATACTTGGACTTCAAAGATAATGATTTATATATGTTAACAAAGGTTATAATTTGTAAGTTATGTTAGTTTATATGCCATATATTGCATTTGTTGAGATTAATTCCTAAAAAATTAAATTAAGAATTGACACTTCTCATTTTCTATAACATAATTTCATACACTAGTATTATTGACTCTTTAGACAAAGTAAGAAGTCCTATTTCACTCAGCCACACACTTACATTATAGTGCACTTCACTTAGTCATTAAACCCATCATCTACTTGGCACCAAATAAATACCTTTACACTTGCAATATCACACTTTGGCATCACCTTTTTGCTCTACTAAACCAATTGCATTGTTCACATCACATCTTACACAAACAATACATTATCACTTTAGAAGTAAGGCACTACTCATTCAATGAAACAAAATACCACTGTAGAAGTAAAATTTTACCAAAATAGAGCATCATTAGTTACATAGTCAAAACTAAAGGAATAAACAAGGAACACAATACTAAAATAGGGTGCTAACTTTGTTTATAGATTAATACTATAACATCTAAAATATGTCATTAATCATTAATAATCACAAAAGATTTAGTTACATTATTCTTACCTCTTATTTTTTTCTTATTAATAATGAAAAAGGAACTTTTTTTCTTTATTAATATGATAGCAAATTAGTTTACTACCCCAATCACATTAACTTACAAATTCAAAGTAGTATAAGAGCACTCATTAGAAGAGAAGCTATTGCTAGCTTGATTAGATAATAAAAGTAGCTTGGAAGCTACTTTTACCTTCCTCTATTACTACATTTCTTCTACATCCTTAAGCTAGGCTACAATTAACTTTATAAGGGAGGGAGATTGGTGATTGGGTGGTGTTTAGAATCTACTCCTAGTGTTTAATTATGAGTCATCATTTACCCATTTTAGTTTACTTTGCCTATTATGCTTAAATGAGATAATTTCTCTTTAGACATACTTTATGTGTCTTTTGTTTGCTACTCCTCATTTTTTTCCACTTCATCTTGATTCATCCTTGCAGGGATTATTATTGTCTTATTAATTAGTTTTAATGTTGACTTTATATTTTTCCATTTATGTTTATTTAGAATTTATTATAACCAATTTATGTTACAAAACTAAAATTTATTTTCTTACATAAACATTTTCATACTAGTTATATAGCCTAATTTTATTTTTTTTTTGTCATTACAAAATTTTCCCCTTTAATAGAATCCTTCCTCAAATTCAAAAACTTAATTATTTCAAATAATCTTGTATAATCCTTTCGTATAAGCAATTCAACCTCTAATGTTACTTCATGTGATCCATGTTGTTCTTAAAGTACTTTTAGCATTAGTCTATCCTTTAATTTCAACTTCTACACTTAATGGTCATTAATTAACATTAGGCATTCTTGATGCATCAAGGTGGGATTTATTTGTGGTGACTCACTTTTCAAAATGGGTGAGGGGTTTAGGACATATTTTTGGAGCATAGATATATGAAATACCAAGTAGATGACTTTGAATTCTTTTTAGTAGGTCTAAAGTACTTTAATTCTTTTTAAATTGGTGAAAGGTTCGATGTATGAGGTTTTAATTCCCTTTACTTTCTAAAATTCATGACTCCCTTTATTGGTAAGAGCTTTAGAAATACTTTCTTGTTCTTTGGGAATTTTAAAGCCTTTGCTTACTTGTTAGTGCATGCGTTCTCTCTATCTTGGACTATTTGTAATTAATTAGGATTTACTCATACTTTTTCAAGGCATCTTATACCAAGTCTGGGCCTAACATCCTTACTTTACCTAATTTGAACAATCTAAAAGGTAATTGGTACTTTTAACCATATAGTGTTTCAAATGCAACCATTTGAATGCTAGTTTGGTAACTATTTTTATAAGCAATTTCCATTAACAATAAGTATTTATCTTAACTTCCTTTAAATTCTAGTATGCAAGCATTCGATATGTCTTCTAGCATTTGAATTACTTGTTCTAATTGTCTATTAGCTTGAGGATAAAATATTGTATTAAAAAGTAATTGTGGTCCTAAAGACCCTTGAAATGATTTTCAAAAGTGTGTTGTAAATTGTGACCTCTAGTTAGATATAATGGCAAATGATGTATTATGAAATGAGATTACTCTATCAAGAAATATTTATGCATATTGGGATGAAGAATTAGTTATTTTAATTAGTAAGAAATGTGCTAACTTTGTTAGTTGGTCAATAATTACCCAAATTGAATCACATCTTTTAGAAGTTTTAGGTAAGCCTATTAAGAAATATGTTGCTATAGACTTCCATTTCCCTTCTAGAATTTCTAGTATTGATACAAATCAATTGGCCTTTGACATTTACTTTCACTTGCTTATATGTCAAGCATTTGCACATAAAGTTAATCACACCCTTCTTTATTTGTTCCTATAAGTAGAATTACTTTAAATTATGGTATATCTTGGATGCACTAAGATGAATGGTATAGGATGAATTATGTGCATGCTTTGGTACTTCATTTACACACTTTTGTAAAATCCATAATCTTTTGTGGCATTGAAGAATACCTTACTTATCCATAGTTAATCCACTATCAAGATCAGTTATTACTTTTTGTGATAGCATTGAATAAATGGCATTCTTATTTTGTATTAATTTAACATGCTTAAACAATATTAGTTTTACCTTAATATAAGCAACCATTTTTAATTCTTTCATTGCTACAAAGAAGGCTGATTTGGCAAAGAATTTTGACTAAAGATATCAGTTACTGCATTTATCTTCCTTGGGTGATAGTTAATTAAGTACTCATAGTCCTTTACCAACTCCATCCACTAATGTTGTCTTAAATTCAAATATTTCAACTTAAAAATATACTTTAGGCTCTTTTAATCAATGTATATTTCATAGATTTCTCCATATAAATAGTGTCACCTAATTTTTAGTGTAAATACCATTGTTGCCATTTCTAACTCATGGATGAGATAATTTTGTTCATGTCTTTTCAACTATTAGGACACGTATGCTATGGCTTATGCATTTTTCATCTTAACATATCTTGAACTAATTTTGGAAGCATCATAGAATATCACCTACTACTATTACAAAATAGTTGGTTGACGTTAACTATTTGGTGAATTACACAAAAATATGACTAATGTCTTATTGAGCATTGTTATAAATAACTTATGATGCTGATTACTTACCTGACATGGAAAAATAAAATGATGTTGGTTTATATATCAATTAAACCATTGACATTTCTTCGTATATGGTACAACCTGATCACTAGTAATGAGTTAAAGACATCATTTTTTACTATGTAACTAATGTGAAATGTTTGAAAATTATTATTTTGATAATGGTTTTTAGCTTTTGTACTAGAATATTTATAGTAAAAGTTGAATAATTGTAGTATCTCACTAAAAATGTATATTTTCATTTAAAACTTTTAAAAGATTATAACTTTGTACTCAATTGTTCATCCAAAGCAAATTTTATATTGATTTTAGATAGCTTTTTAAAATCTATCCATTTGTAAAATCCCAACTATGTTTTGTTCTTCTTAGAATTGTGAAAAATATATATTTTCATGGAATTTTTTTTTTACTTTTTCTCCATCTTTCATTGTTCTTTGGCTAACTTTGAATTGCACTGTAATATTTTATTAGATATATAATAAATATTTAAAACATAAATATAACCTAAAAAGTTATATAGAGGAAATACAAATAAAAATTTCTTAAAATATCCTATGCAAAAAAAAATCAAAGAAATAAAAGAAATGAATATATGGGAAATAAAAACAAGAAAGGTATTTAGGTCACTTTAGACTCTGCTACAACATTTATCAGTATTGAAAACTTAAATACAACCTCAAAAGTTATATAAATTAAATTTTTTAAAAAAAGCACAAAAAATTTAAGAAATAGAAGAGGTGAAGATATAAGAAATAAAAATAAGAAAAACACCTTTTATGTTTTAAATCAATAGCTTAGGTTAGGATATTTGCTTTATGCTTGATATTAGTTAAAGTATCAGTAGTTCGTTTACATGTGGTGGATGATAGAGTGACATCTAGATTCTTTGGAGGGGGCTAAATGAAAACTAACGAATAAAAAAATAAGATGCGCTTTATAATGCAAAAATGTTATTGACTTTATACATCAATCATTGACACAAAATTAACATCCTATGTATCATTATTTTCTAAGTAGCTAGTTGTTGCCATACTATTAGACATGGACTAAGTACAAAACTAACATGTCCACTATTTATATTTCCGAATCAATCACTTGAAATACCTTTAGATGATAGTTGTAACCAAAATCATCATCTTAAATTTTCATAGATTCCCAGCAACTTAATAAATGTCATCACTTTATACATTGGTTTAATTCTAAATTAACATGTTAAACATTTTTCTTACCATACTTTTGCAATAACTTTAGACATCAATTAATTCCAAAACCAATATCTTAAGTTTCCTCCTTTTCCTAGCAACTTTCAAATGTCATACATTTTGACATCGATTAAGTAAAAAATTAATGTCTTAAGTTTTCTATTAATTTAAAAAGTATCACTGCATCTAAATAGATTTCAATTAATTCTAAAACTAATATCTTAAGCTTCTTCACTTTCCCAAAAACCTTTAAATGTTATACATTTTGATGTTGATTAAGTAAAAAATTGATATCTTAAGTTTTCAAATAATTTTAAAATAATACTACATTTGAATAGACACTAATTAATTTTAAAATTAACATCTTCAGTTTCTCTGTTTTCCCAATATCCTATATTATGACATTAGTTAAAGAAAAAATTGACATTTTAAGTTTTTTAATAATTTCAAAATTTCCATCACATTAATATAAATATTAGTGTTAACTTGGGCCAATGTCTATGTAGCGACATAGTATCCTATTATTGTAGTAGTGTAGTTCCATCAAGCAAGACTAATGCAAGGGCAATGGTTAAATAGTTTTTTAGTTTTTGGAAATCATCATCACAACTTTGGGACCACACCTAATGGGCTTTATTTTGAGTTAACCAAGTCAAAGGTGCTATTATTTTGGAGAATTTTGCACAAATTGGCAATAGTATCCAACTAAGCTTAGGAAACTTTAGACCTCTATTGTATTAGAAAGCTAAGACCATCTCTTTTATTAGTCCAAATGACATTACTAAAAATTCATAATGCCTATAGTGAATTTTAAAAGTAGCTTTTGTATATTTGATCTTAAATATTTGATTGATGATATCTAGACCAAAGATTAATTTTTAAAAAATATCCTTCTCCTTGAAATTGATTGAACAAATCATCAATTCTATGCAAAGGATATTTGTTTTTTTATTGCATTTTATTGAATTATCTGTAGTCAATACAAAATCACAACATACCATATTTCTTTTTGACAAACAATACTAGAGCATGCTAAGGAAAGGTGCTTGGATGAATGAAACCCTTCTCTAGCAAATCCTTTAATTGAATTTGTAATTCTTTCAACTCTAGTGGTACCATTTTGTATGGTGGCATTGATATCAATTCCGTTCTTGACCCGAGATCGGTATGAAATTCAATTTCACAATTAGGTGCTAGCTTAGGTAAATCTTCAAGAAACGCATTTGTGAATTCATTAACCATAGGTACATCTTTCACATTTATTTTAGCCAATTTTGCCGCTTTTACTATGGCTAGCCACACTTTACATCCTTTCTTCAGAATTTTATCCACCTTTAAGATGGATATTAAATTTAAGCTTAAAAGGGACCTTTCTCCGTCAAATAATACCATCTGAACTCCGTTAGTCTCAAGGTCACAATCTTTCATGAACAATTCATACAATCTTGGTAAGTGGATAACTAATTCATCCCTAGTATTATATCATAATCAACCCTGCTCAACATGACTAGTTTAGTTGGTAAAATATGACCTTTTATTAGTAACGGGCTCCTTTTGACACTCCCAACCAGCGTAGCCACACGCATAGGATCATCTGACTTATCCATAATCAAGTCATTGATTCAAACAAATTTAAGGAAATAAACGAGTGTGTGACGCTAAGATTAAATAAAAATGTAGTTAGAGTGTTGCTGATGCTTATCATACCTGTAGCTACAGCATTATTTGCTTGTGTTTTTTCTCTATTTAGAGCAAAAACTCCTGTTGTTGTGCTATTTTGTCCCTTTATTCCATGATTATTACTCGTTCTGAAGTTAACTAGTGATTTTACTGACGCCTCCATTTAAGTATCCAAGGTACTTTCGACTACCCCGGGAAATTCTGCTATGCACTAACACATCTAATGTCTTAGTCGACTACATCGAAAACATAGTCCGCTTTATAAATTACAACATCTTGGTTGATAGCGCTAGCAAATACCATGCTACAGAGCCATTTTTATTGACGTTCCTCGCCTTCAAGAATTTTAAGTCCTGAAGTTTGATTAGGATGGCGTAAATGAACTTTGTATGTTGGGGATATACAGAATGAAGGCTGTTGCTTAACACTCTATGTTGTTTGAGGAAAAGGCATATATTAGCCAATAGATCTAGAGTTTGCACCCTGAATCCTTGCCTTTTTTCTACTGTTTGTGCTAGTTTCTTTGTCTTGTTTTTCTCTGGTACGTATTTTCAATTGTAATGTTCGCTTCAACACTTGTTGATAAGTACTATCTTCATTTAGGTGAATGCAATCAAAATAGTAGTTTTTGACTCCACATACAAATCACTCCACCTTAGCTGTCATTGTTGATAATAGATATTCAGCATATCTTGTCAATCGAGTAAACTGGGCATTATACTCTGCCACCGTTCTTCCTTCTCATTCCAATTGTTCATATTCTCATGCTCTAGCTTCATGGATACTGGAAGCAATAAACTAATCCATAAAGTTATTTTGAAAGTTATCCCCGGTAAGTATTAGAAAGGTTACGTCAGATTTCTCAACATTATTCATCAACAAGTAATGAGTAAGGCCGTCCAACTAGTATCCTACCAACTCTATAAGGGTTCAATGCAATCCAACATCCTACGAAACCTTTCAATTTGGTCCAAAAATTGATATAGATAATCAGGATAATCAATTCCTGTATACCGGGAGCTTTCAGTTTCTAGAATTCATGAATAATTTTGGTTTGCTCTTCCTGGTTATGGGGAGAAGGTTTTCTTTTCCTACTCTTAAGCCTTGTTGATTCTGTTGCTAGTCCGAATTTAACATGTTAACCATATGACACAAAGTCTACTGTAAGTTCTCTATTTATGGAGGAATTTGGAATCAATCACTGGCCCCATTATATGTGTTAGACAAGGGTTCTAAATTTGTGGAATTTGAACTAGCTTGTTCTCTAGACATTTTAATTAATTTGTTGCAACTTGTCAATCCTTAGTATACAAAAGAAACAAAATTGTAAAAAAAATTTAAAAATTACCAATAGTGACATCTGCCATAAGCCTCCCAATACTAGTTGAATTAATACACAAGTTGATTAGTAATTGAGCCTATTTTAGGTGCCAGAATCATGTTCTAATATCAACAATGTAAAACACCTACTTTTAATACCTAGCAATACCTATTCTAATTCATTTATTTAGTTATTCTCTTTCTAAGCTATATTAGAATGTCTTGTTTTCTTGTGGCATCAACTTGTGCTTTTTTTTATTAAAAAAAACTATTATAAAAAAGACATTCCTAAATGCTAGAAGTGCCATTCAAAGATTTTAGTGTATATACATGCATTTTATCTAGAAACATCCTAAGCCATAATTGCATGCCAAAATAGATAGAGAACCCTATGGAAATCCAATGTCCACAACAAAAGAAATCTCTCAATGCTAGAAGTTGAACAAGGTTGTCCATAGGAAAGCATACTATAATAGGAAGAGCTTAGTGCTGTTTGAAAAGGGTATCAATGTATTCTAATTCTATTAGTGCATGTATATTAAGCGCCACTAGTGGCTCAATGTTCACATCATAAAAGATAAGATTTTTATTCAAGTCCATCAAAATCACAAAATGATAGAACATTTGTACATAGCTCATCACACCACCAATCACCTTAGTTTATAGGTTCTCGAACACTAACATGGTTATCTATGGGAGGAGTACTTGACTCAAGACCTAAAAAGAAAAAGATAGATACCATTAATGAGTCTTGGACTCAATGAGAATGACTTATACAAGTAAAATGTGAATTAATTTATATAATTTATTATTCTAGTATTTTTTTTTCTTACTATTCATAAATTAATATATTACAAGTAAAAAGTCATTGCATTGAGTTGCAATATAAAAAAGAAGAATCATATTCTAAATATTCTAGTTTTTTCTTATTACTTTAGGTTCAACTTTGCCTATCTCTCTTCACCTTTGTTTCTCTCAGCCAGCTAGATTCGTCCCTTGTCATTTATGGCCATAATTTAAGGATAACCTATCATAAGGTTTCCTTTTTCCCTCACTAATTTACTTTCTCAGATGTTTTCACCTTCCATTAGCATCTTTACCTATAACTTAGGTATCATTAACTATGATTTTCATGCATAAAGCTATGTAAACTATTCTTTTCATGCATATGGCTATGTGAATTATTCTTTTCGTGCATAACGCTATGTGTGTGTGTGTATACTTTTGCCATGCAAGTCAAACACAAATATAGACATATCATGCAAGAATATAATAATTAATCATTTTTAGATCACATGTAACTAGTGTTATCGTATTTCTTACTATGGATAGAAGCTAAGTTATATATGTTTATAGATGATATGTCATTTGGTTTTCAATATAATGTGCTAAAGCTAACACTAATGGATTCATAGTATAACAAATGAATTCACAATATATAAAAAGTGTTAACCATTATAAATGTTGGGCTGGTAGATCAATTAATGAAAAAATATAATAATAGTATTTTTCATGAAGTTGAGAAATATATAGATCATAATAACACCATTATATTGGACTTAAGAGATATTGATTTATAAAGGTTAGCAAAAGTTATTATTAGTAAGTTATGTCAATTTATGTGCCATATATCGTATTTGTTTAGATTTATTTCTATCTGAAATTAAGAAAAAAAATGAATTAGGGAGAAAAATTTAAACCCCTAAATTTATTATGATGATCCTAGGATGTGAATGTTTACGTTTACTTTCACGGCTATATGCTTGGTTTGGGGTCATAGATATGGCAAATTTCTATTAACTATATTAACTATCAAGGTAGGACTATACTTATTTATAACGTAAACTCAAAATATACAATATAACTAAGGGTCTGTTTGGTTGAGGGAAAAATGAATTTTTGGAATTCATTTTCCAATTTCCTTTTGTTTAGACATTCAAAATTTTTGGTTAACAGGAAAATAAATTTTGATTAATCAAAAAGTTGTATTATTTTTTAGGAAATTAATTTTTCATTTTAAAAAATAAAATTTATTTTTTTTGTTATTTAATATATCCATACTCAAACATAAGCTTTTTGCCTTCTCACCTTGTTAAGCGATTATGATCACGAATAGAATTTATTTTTATTTATTAAATATTTTCATGATAAATACTTTATTTCTATTTTTATAAAATCTATTTTTATTTATTAAAATTTAGTGTATATTTTTATGCAATGTTCTCCCTTTCTTTCTTGTGATAGATATTGTATTATATAATATTTTATAATAATTAATTAAACTAACTATGTATATATAAGATTTCTTTTTTAAAAAACTGTAAAATTATAATAATTTTGAAGTAAATAAATTTGATTTACTTTAAACTAAATTAATTTTTCTTTGTACACCAAACACTAAAAAATATTTTTTCTTTTTGCATTAAACAACAAAAAATTAATTCATTTTCTAAAAATATATTTTCTTAGGAAAATATTTTCTAAAAATTTTATTTTCTCCTGAATCATATAGACCTTAAATTTTTATTAGGAAAAGACCAAATTTCTATTTGGATTCATCATAGATGGCGGTAACTGGTAACATCAATTTGATCCTCATTTTTCCTACTTTCATTTACCATATTCACTATCCTATAAATATAGCCTTTGACGTCATGTGTTATTTATTTAGTTAATAAAATAGTCAATATAGAGCATTTTGAAGGATCCTAAGAACTACTTTAAAGGAAATATGTGGAGGATGGAATTGAAAAATCAAATTAATATTAATTACATTTATTAGCATGCACCAAAATATTGGCTTAGTCATTAGAAAATTGTAGAGAAGAAATCAAAATGCAGATATGTGATGAAAATTGTATATTTTTCTTAGTATCTAATAATAATATGTGTTCGATAGGTCAATGTTAAAAGGAAAATTCAAAAATCCATATCACTAGGATGATATATTGGTGCCAAAGACTTGATTAAATTATTGGAGGTCTTAAATTCAATTCTTCTCCTTACCAACATATTAAAAGAGGACAAAAATAATCATAAGAAAAAAAATGCTGCCATCTATAAAATGACTTGTCCATCATCCTTCCCGTAATCAACTTGTTTGGAAAATTATTTTACTCATTAATTCATAATCAACCCGTAACTGTACTATTTTTAGCAGATAACTTATTTGAAGTGTTCTTAAAGTCAACTAATTAATTTTTAGATTCTACGGCGTGCAGGATCCACGTTAGGTATAAAGTGAGCATGCTTGTTTGCAAACTGTCATGATGGGTTCTCTATTATGCAAAAAAGGGGGTGGTTGAAGATACTGATAGAGCACACCAATCATAGCTTTATTGGATGCGGGATTAATCTTTATTGAGTGGTTGGAGACACTAAATCCTATCTAATAAAAATGTATTTAATAATGAATTTTTATTGAATTTAAAATTTTTTTATTCAATTTAATTCTAATAAAGAAATCAATCGTTAATAATAAAATAATAATTTATAGTTAATAAAAAAGTTGAGGATTTATAGGATTGCTGGTTCCTTTGGCAACACTTTTGACAAGATTATGATTGCCAGCTTGATTTTGAGAGTGATAATGGCCAAACCACTGAAATTGTACTTATACGATAACGGATAAAAAAAGTAGAAAATGCTTAACATTTCTGCTTTCTTCTTAAAAAATAATAATAATAAAATGTCGTACCTTCCCTGTGATGTTGTTTGTTACACCCACATACAGATCATAAAAGTAAACACATTTTGGACTGACTTGGCCTTTTAAAGAATTCAGGCCACCATATCCGCACTTAGTGCCAGGCCGCGGGAAGTTTTGGGTCCGCCCATTATAAATCATCTGTTATAAATCATAATTATTTATTTTGGGTCAAATTAAATATCATAATGGATAAAAATAAAAAAAAATTTAAAGGAGAATTTTAGGTATACGAGCAGGAATGAGTTGAAATTTATTATCTAATTCTAACCGCAATTCACCTACAAACATTATAAAATATACTAGTTTTTATATATTATTTATTATTCTCCCTACTTATTGTGTTTATTTATTAATTTATCTTGTAAATTATGTATAAAACTTTAAATCCTCAATAAAACCAGATGTTAGAGTTCCCTGATGATGGTAGTCCCTTAATAGTTAATATTATATGTTAAGGAGCATAATATTTTACTATTTACCTCAAGCATTAGTAAATATGTAGTGTAATACCAAAAGTTATCTTTAAATCATATAATTGAATCAATCAAGTGAGGATGCTACTTCAGATGGTTCTTACTCTAATATTTGTTTATTATTATAAATATTGTAGATCTCACATCTTAATAATTGATAAATCTCTCTCTCACTCTCTCTTTTTACTTCTTTTTAATTCTAATTTTATTTTTTTAATTGTTTATTCCCTAAGAACTTATGGCAAAACTTTTATAGGACTAAACTTCTAATCAAGTTTAACTTTTAACCTACCCATACTCGCAAGTAACCGTAAGCATTCTTAACATTTGGGTCCAAGCGAGTGATATGATTTTTGTTAGCGGTTGCGAGTCCAATTTTATTATGTATAAATTTAGGTAGACGGTTAGTTTAGAGCCTTTAACCGCTTCTAACTGCCCAATTTCCACCCCTACTTAGTGTTAAATAAAGAGGAAACCAATAATTATATTAGATTAGAAATTGTTCCTCCCTCTCATCCTGTCGTTTAAGGTTTTTGCTCAAAGATAAAAACAAGTAGTTATTAAATAATTTTAATTACATAAAAATTATTAAAAAAATGCAAAATACTCTCTTTAATCTTTAAGTAGTTAAATTTTATTTTCTTTTTACTTTAAAAATTTGAAAATCACCTCCTCAAATTTCATAAAATTTGAAATTATATCTATTATCAACTTAGTTTACCATATTATAAAATTATATCAATTTTTAATAAAATTTTTAAATAAGAATTATAATATTATAATATATTACTTAATTTCATAATTTTTTAAATATAATTTCACAATTAATTTTTTATTATTTAATTAAACTCTATATAACTAATTAATTCCTCTTAATTATATAGCATAGAAATTATTTAAAAAATAATAAAATAAATTAAGATATTGTAATATTGTGATTCTCATTTAAGAAAATCATAAGTCATGTAATTTGATGAAATGATAAATTAAATTTGTGGTGGATGTTAATATCAAAGTTTTCAAAGTTGAAGAAAGCAAAATCCAACTACTTTAAAAATGAAAGAGATATTTAACATTTTTTGCAAAATTGTTTATTTTATTAAATTATTCTTTATCTCTTTCATTAATATTTTTTCGTTTTCACTATTCTCTCCTACTATTTAGTTGGCGTCATTTCTTATTTATTCCAATAAGAAGTATAGAATTGAAAAAAAAATAATTGTTTCATGGAATTTTAGAATTAAAATTTTTTTTATATGTTTTCAATATAAATTAATTTTATATTATTATCTAATTTTATACCATTCATCAATAAAAAATTATTAAAAATTTTTATTGTTAGTAAAAAATTTTAATTATTATTAATTTTTTAATAGCATATTATTCTTTTGTTTATTGATAGTATAAAATGTTTTACACTAATAATATGTTAAATTTAAATTATTATAAAATGACAAATAAAAAAAATTTAAAAGGAGAGTTGTAAAAGATAAAGAATAATTAGTTTTTGATCCATGATTTTATATACTTTAGTATCTGAGATTTCCTAAAATCAGCAACCAATAATGCATTAATATAAAATTGTACGCCAGTGCCTAATTGTCTTTTTGTTGCCTATAATGCCAAAATGAAAGGGAAAGCAAGATACGATGCATGTTGTAATGTTATTAGACAATGAAGGCAAACATATCTATTATGTTTCAAAAGAACCATTAGTGATCGGTTTGATAAAAAGTGATCATAAGCGACGCTTTAAATTTAGTGATCAGTTCGTTAAAAAGTGAAAAGACGTCTCCATTTTCTTTAATTTATTTTTGTCTGAAAGAGGCCTTTGTGATTAAATAATTGTACCATTCCCGTAGCAAAATCTGGTTAAATTGTGTCATTTTTCATTCTGCACTATAATATTGTGTCATTTCATTCTTCACTATGATATCCTTACGTTCTAATATAATGTGTATGCGAGAGAGGTAATATAAATCAACAAATGTGGCAAATTAAAATCAAATTAATATAGGGTTCAAATTATTAACATGAATTATTATTAGGTCTATTAAATTTTAGTTAATTTATTAGATATACTATTTTATTAAAAATCTTATTGAGCCATTAAGATAAAATTAATATAAAATCTATTATTGAATTCATGATAAGTACATTCAATTAAGGTTTATTTATATAAGACTACATCCCTTCTCTACATATGAAATGATTGATAAATTGCCCTATCAAAGTCATCATGTGCTATTAAATATGAAGAAGGGGAAGACCTGACTCTCTTAGTATATACTTTACATAAAAATGATTTCTTTGATCGTCATTGTAGGTGAATCAATGATTGAAAAAGATACTAAATTCTATTCTTTTTTTTCTTTAATTTATCATTTCAATAGTTCTAGGTATGGTATGAGATCTTGTTACAATGTTAAAATTTCTTATTTGTGGTGTATATTAGAGCACCTACCACCTATATATTTTGACTAGTGCAAATCTTGAGCCATACTTTGATAAGCCTAACAAGGACGTTAGGCGATTTGGGTGGGAGAGATTATGAAGTCCTATATTGATTAGATTTGAGACTTGAGTATGACTTAAGGCTCCATGTTTGACTACTTAAGCAACTTAGGTTAGTCTTTTAGCTTAGTGAATATCACAACATGTTTGGTCATGATTGATGTGGATTCCATTTCCCAATTTTCAAAACCTAACTAAACCTAACTTTATATCATTACATTATTATTAATAACTAGAAACGATTTAAAGTAATTAATTTAACATTTAGATATTCTAGAAAATATTTACATTAAAAGTTTATGTGGTATTAGACTCAAAACAATATATACAAGGTACAACCCTTTTTCTAAACTATGTTTTGCTAAAATTATGGCTGCCTTACAAAAATACCTAATAGATTCCTACTTCTAGATTTCAAATGGTAGCTAGGGAGCTTCAACAAAAGTATCTGTAAAACATTTAAAATAAAAAGTGAGATATTATCTCAATAAGCAAATAATTTACTTAGATAAAAATAAAAGAAAGTTCCCATACTAAACTCTAAAGAATCTTCGATTAGGGCTTGGCTAAATGTAACTATTTACTTAGTGATGATTAAATGTTGATCCTCTTAAGTTTTGTCTAGCCAATTCTCTTGCCAAAGTTGTTAAATTTAGATTGTTGAAAATTTGTAGTAGAAAGCAAGGAGGGCTTCAACTAGTCAAAGGAAGAGGAATGGAAAAGTATTGACAAAAGGGATTTCAATAACCTTAGGGGCATTTTAGTTAACTTGAGGATAACCGAGGGTAAAATATGAAATTTTCTTTCTAAGCCTCCTCCTAATGTACCTACCTAATTCTAATTTCACATAATCTTATAATTAACCAAATCATACCCATTTTTATCAAGAAAACATATTTTTTTCTTAATTTTAACATTACTTTAATTTTATCCATAATAATTCTAATAACTTACACATATAAATAATCATTAAATAATTAATTAAAATAAAAATCTAAAATACTAAGGTGTGATAATGAATCAACCCTATCAATTATGTTAGTTGATTAGGCTTAAGGTATGTTACAAATGGCATTAAAGTAGGCCATATCATTCCATAACCTTACTTTAATTTAAAATATTTTCTTTAATCATTAAATTCATCCTAATTTATGTTTAAAATAATAATTTCTTTAGAGATGATGATGATGATGATGATAAAAGGATGAACTTAAATCTCAAGGCTTGAATTTCTATAATTGGTGGTTGTTCATGTCTTAACCATGATTATTTATTCTTGAATTTGGAAAATTTAAATTGACATAATGTTCTATTTTAATGCAATTTTTATTTGATTTAAGTAGCATAGTTCATTGTTAAATTCACAAAATAAATTAGGTGAATAAAAAGATTTTGAAAGGATAAATCTAGCTAATTTTCTTTTCTTTTCTTTTTTCCACACACAAATCATAGCTTGAATTTTTTATGTTGGGATTGGATTATTTTTTTTTCTTGAGATGCATTTGATTATTGGAGATTTGCCATTTGATGGTAATTCGATACCTACATCAAGCTTGAAATTGGCATTTTAAAACCTCACTCAAGTGTTAATGGCAATTAATTTCCATTAGTAAGCATTAATTTCCATCTCTCCTTGTGTTATACTATATGGTAAGTTTGAGCTCTAGTACTTTTTTATGTGTTTTGGCTTCATGATTTTGTTTCATATTTATGGGTGCAAGTAGAATGAGAATATATTAATCTATTTACGATACTCCTTAATTAGAAGTTTTCTTGCTCTAATAAAGAATAGTATGGCTTTTTCCATCTTGGTCATGTGTTCAAGCCTTTATATAAAGGCTATAATTTTCATTATAATAGTTTCAAATTGTTCCACAATAAAACAAAGTTATGAAAACTTAAAAAAAAGTTAAAAAAGTAAACTTCTTGTAATCATTAATGAAGTTCACTCTCTTTATATTGTTTTTCTTTTCTTTGGAATCATTTTTTTTTTGGCTTTTTGTTTATAAGTTTCATGTTTTTGCTTCATATTTACGAGTAGAAGCATAATGAGAATATATTAATATGTTGTTAATACTCCTTAATGGGAAAGTTCCTCACTTAGTTGATGAATAATATGGCTTTTTTCATCTTGGTCATATGTTCAAGCCTTTCTATAAAGGATACAATTTTTATTTTAATAGTTTCAAATTGTTCTACACTAAAATAAAGTTAAGGAATTTTTGGAAAAATAAAGTGAAGTACTTGTAACCATTGATGATGTTCACTCTCTCTAGATTGTTTTTCTTTTATTTGCAATTATATTTTTTATTTTTTTAGAATTGAACTTATTTAAATTGGGTATAAATTATGTTCAAAATTTTTTATGCAACATTGTTTGAGGGGCAATTTAAATATATCAAGGTATGATATCTCATCATGAATGATCATATATATGGTTGGGTTTGACTTCTTAGTATATATGTTATAAAAATTTTTCAATACATACTTATAAAATATAATGTTTTCAAAATTTTTTATGTGGCATAATATGTCAACTATGACATTTGATATACTAAATTTGAAAGAAAGAAAGAAATGGGAATTAATAGAAACCAAACATTTGAATATATATATATATATATATATATATATATATATATATATATATATATATATATATATATATATATATATATATATATGGAGTTAAGATACAAATTAATAATTAATTTTAGATTTTATAACCTAGAACCTTAGTTTAAAATTGATTAATATACATTCATAAGATGATTCAAGTGGGATTGGTTGATCCATTTTACTCTATAATACTAGGTACAATCAATTGCTTTATAATATATGTTTACAAACTTATGACATTTGATATAGTAAATTTTGAAGCTTGAATTTTTCCTTATTTTAAAACAAGATTCAATTTTGTTTTAGGCTTATATTTGTTTACCCATCTAAGTTTTAATTTGTGGAAATATGTCATAATTGAACATGGTATTGTTATCAATGAATGATTGAATAAATCATTATATGTATAAAAGGTTAAATTTGTATCTATTTATGGCATTATACTTATGAATAATAGCAATGATAAATTACTTTGATATGTCAAGATTATTTTATCTTTATCTTTTGATATTAAAAGATCATTGGTAAGGAATAGCATTTATTATTTGGATGTTTATAGTTTATCAACAGTGCATAAAAAGGAAATTTAAGGGGATAAGTTTCACATTTCTTGATGTTTTCTTTTAAGAAACATATTATAGTATTAAGAAAAGAGATAGATTATTTTTAACTTGATATACTTGTTAACAATGACTCCAAAACAATTTGATACAATTCTTCAAGTGGCACTGCTATTATATCTCATACTTTTAAGATGTGCATGGTGTTTATATCTTTAGAAATTATTAAGATAATTACATATTGGTTTCCAATGCATTATGGTATGCATTTTGCTTATGAAATGTTATTCCATTATTTTTTCAAGGATATTTATTTTAAATATTATTATGATATACTTTGTTTTAGTTTACACATGGTATGTATACTTTATGAAATTACATACTAATGTACATTCATGAGATGATTCAAGTGGGATCAAATGATCTACTTTACTTTGTAATATTAGACATAGTTAATTGCTCTTTGCATAATAATTTCTATGCTTGAAATTGTTTTATTTCTTGGGGAACATGTATATTTGAAATATATATGGAAATAATAACTAATTATAAGCTAATATGTATCTTATGGGAACTTATTAATGAAGTCAGTGATTGACACCACAATGACTCATTTACTAAACCAACGCATTCATGTTTTATTCTTTTAAGATATAATACTTGATTATGTCCTACTAGTTGTCCCATGAGATTTTATTAGTAATATGAATGTCTACAATCATAGTAGTTCACTTGTTCATCTAATAGGATCTTGTTAAAAATATTTTAGGGATGTGATAATTTGTTATGAGCTATTCCATGAGAATTTATTTGGAGTTAATAAAGTTCATTGCCATAATAACCATTTATTAAGTTGATACATTCTTGTTAAATTTTTCTAGGATGTTCTTGTTATCTTAATTAATTTGTGCTATAATCTATCCACAAAGGGTTGTTGTATGAATTCGTTAAGTGCAATGAAGCTTTTGGATGATTCTAAGTTTTGAAAATCTATTTGTCTATAGATGTTAGATTTTTTTTGTTTCTTCTATGAAAAGTTATCTTTTTGCTTATAGGTGGTAGAATTGCTTTTCTTAAAGAAATATGTTTAGCATCCAATTAGCTTGTTATTAGGGATTTCCTTAAAGTATGGTATATTCTTTTCCTATAAGAAATTTTTGTAATGATACACCTAAATTTTCAATATTGTAATGATTATAACTAATGATTGCCCATGTGTGAAACCAGAATTATGCAATCTTTATACATTTTTATTTAATAGTAATCCAAGTTCCATTGGTAAATTTAGACTTTGTTCATTTAAAGAGATAATCATCATTTTGAACTATAAATGGTTTTGATATAAATATTCATGAGGATATGCTAGTTTGAATATTTGTGAGAATATGTGATTTATCATATATACACTACTACAAAATGATGAAAAATTCTATGTTAATCAATAAACCTTAGTCATTGGTCAAAATGACATCTATATAAATATGATGGTATTTTTTAAATTATTAGGAAAAATAAGATTATGGTTATAGAAAAAATCAACACCTATAATTACATGATGGCATTTTCAAAATTTAAATTGAAATTTAAGACAACAGTTAAGTTAGGAAAAAATGAGAAGAAAAAAATATTTACACGTTAGTTATGTTAGTTTTGTTATTAATTGACATGTAAAAGCATTTCAAATGTCTTCTTGGATAATACAACGACCATTGGGCATGCCTATAATGTTGGTTTTGAGTTAATAACCAACAACAATAGTTTTATTTATTCTCTATATATTTCACATTCACTCTTTATTTAAAAATATATTAGTGATGCTTTAACCTTCATTATCTAACTTTAGTGTATGTTTGAGGAGGAGGAAAACAACTTCCTACTATCTCATTTAACACCTTTAGAAACATTATATAATTTGATCAATATCATCTAAATCTATTAAATGAAATAGTGGGGGAGCTATTTTCCTCCTCTTTAAACATTGTTTAGCATTGGTAATGAAGGTAAATATATTACCTAAATTCATAATTTACAAATATTAAAATTTAATGATTTTTTTATGATAGCTACAAGAATTGGCACCAAGGTTGGCAATAAGATTGAAAGACTAAATTCCTTTTTTCCTAGTGTAATATTGTTAAAAATTTCTATTTGCTTTTGTAATAATATATAGAAGAATAAAATTGCAAAATAAATTTTCTCATATCGATATTTCTTTCTCGTATCTTTGTATAACTCATATTCAATGTATTAATGTTTAAATCATTGTAAGAAAAAAATGCAAAAAAGAATATATATAACTTATCATAAACTTATGATATTTAACAATTAAAATTAAAGAGACATTCTTTATTAATCTCAAAAATGGCTTTCTTTTTCTTTAAACTTGCAAAAATTAATATCTTACAACAGAGCAAACCTCTCATCCTATTTATGCAACTTTCAGACTTTCTTATACTCAATGTATATCATGTGTAGTTTGTAGAATGGTTGTGCTTAGAACTTATCATGTCAGTTTCCTATAATTGTCTTCCAAAAGGAATTCAATATGTGAGAAATTTAATATTTATAATAGAAAAAAAGAGCCAGTATCTCTACTAAAGTTTGCTAATAATGGCTATAAGATGATTATATTAAGAACTACTTTAAGGATAGCATGAAGATAATTGACATCATTTTTTTTTTGGAGAAAAGAATCCCTGATTTTGTATATTGATAAATTAGATTATAACAATCGATCTCTTAATCTTTATAGATCTTTCAATTAACAAACTTTGTTATCACTTTACTAAGGTAATTGCAACAAGTGTTGCAACATGAGCAAAAACTAATGATGTAAATAATCTCAATAAAATAATTAGTAAAATGATTAAGATAATATTTGTGTTTGGATTTGATATCATCATAATATGATCTATTAATAAACAAAACTTGCTTGATTATCACTTTTCTTCAAAGTCGTTGTTAAAAAAATGACAAGATGAATAAGTTGTGAAAAAGTTAGAAATTGTAAAAAGAAAATTGTAAACAACATTGATTATTTGTTAAAATCAAAGTGGTTTATTAAAATTAGATTTAGATACCACAATAATTTTTTATTATAGTCAACATCTAAATTTACTATAATAGACAACTAACATGTAATAATTCTTTATCAATTTGTAATAAATATTTATCAATACACAAATAATGACATTTGGGAGATGCATTGTATTAGGATATGAAAACATAAATCATAAATACTAAGCTTTATAAAGTCATGTATATTAAAAAATTGTAAAAAATTATGATATTTCAAGGTATATCAATAGTTAATTTTTATGAAGTAAACATATGTAATACATTTATTTCAGTTGACAATTAATTTCTAAATCTCTACATGATACCTATAAATTTCACTTTTACTTTCTATTTTAAATATCAAGGTAATGCTTTATCAATGATGTGCAAATTAATGAGGAATTGTATGACAAAAAGTAGTGTAGCCATTTTTGCATTGAAAGGCTTGACCTTGAATTCATTACTAGAGTGGATACACTATTTCTTCTTGATATAGTTTATTACCAATTTGCAACCATCACACGCTCTAAAGTTATCTTTATTTTTCATGGTCTATCTCAAGAAGCATAAATGGGAGAAAATACAAAGATGTGTTGCAAAGTGATGATAAATTATTATAAGTAGAAGCAAATATCCATATTTCTATTGATAGGCTTGAGTTTAATGTATAAATGGTGATGTTGCTTTTTCTCAATATAATCTATTATTAGTTTGTAACCATATACAAATACTCCAACTTAGAAACCTTTAAGCAATTATAAAGGAATTATGAGAAGAGGTATCCTTATTTACACCTTTTTGTGCAATAACAAAAAGTTTTTATTATAACTTTACACTCCTTTGTGCAATAATATTTGAAATAAAAATTTATAGTTTGTAGTTTCTTATTTGTAATATTGTTCATTTCTCATTAATCTTAACTAAAATTATATTTATTGTAAATTATAGTTTCTCATTTGCAAGATTGTTCAATCTATTGCTATTTATATTCATTTAATTGTATAAGAAAAAAGTTGTAAAGTAAAAACAATTTTAATGCTACCAAGTTATAAAATTATAAAGTGTTTTTCTTAAAACATAATAAAAAAATTAAAATATCTTAGTTTATAATATTGATTGTTATTTAATAATCAACATTTAAAAATATTTAGTTAATCAACGTAGTTTTGTTATACACATTAGTTTTCAATTAGTAATTGATGTGTAAACTTTAAACACGGTGAAAAAGAGCGCGTAAGATGAAAATAAAAAGAGTGAAATCATATTGTCACTTGCAAATTTCATTGCAAAGCATAAAATAATTCTCTTTTTAATGAGATATGCTTTCCAACTAACCTAAAGATGATTCTCTTTAGTTTTCTATTTGTGCTCATTAATTGTTTTACAAAACTACAGCTCTATTAGTTTGTGACTAAATATGTGAGATTTAGCATTCACTAGAAAAAAATAAAATATAAATATAAAAATTTATTTTACATTTTGTGTTTGTTCTTATAATTTAGTTTTTAGTTTCATAATCAATCATATTTTATTACCTTTCACTTTAATGCAACCTTTATAGGTTTATACTAATAGGAAACTTAATTTCATTCATATTTATTAGAATTTTGTGTAATATTATATATGAAATTTTAATAAGTATTGCTCATATTTATAGCTATTGGATTTATGATTTCTTTTCTAGCAAGTTTTAACTATATGAAACACCTATATCTGATTGAGGTAACTTTTCACCATTTTCAAATTATTTTACTTTAAATACATTCAAATGGTGATGGAGACATTGGTGTAGTTAAAGTATGGAAAATATAGAGAATAGGGATATTTATAGAAAATTAGAAGCTAATTTTTCTTTTACTATGATAAACCTTTTGTTTATAGTTATCGCAACACTTAAATTTTTATTTACTTACAATTTAAAAATACTCTAGACGTATGTCATTTAGCAATACAAATCATTAAGTATTCCTTAATCCTATTCAAATTCAATGATAATGTTAGAGTGTTGTGTTCTTATTAGTTTTAAATGTATTTTAGGTTTGAATTAGTGAGTAGGAAATAATTTAAGACATTGTATCAAATGAAAAAGGTATAGAATTTGGTTTTATATTTTTTTTAGTGTGGGAGAGTAGTACAATGTCGATTTTATGAACCACTAATTTGGTATATATTATATTCCATATTGATTATTAAAAGAAGCTAGTGTTAGATTTTAATCTTCAATGTTGTTACTTATAAAAAATTGACTTATTTAAATGTGTTCAATTACTGAGTTGTGTGTTGTACAAGAGATGATGATAGTTTATTTATTATAGGAACCAACATAATATTTATTTTTCATAATGGTTTTATAAATGATGTAATAAAATATTTATTATGATGTTCAATAAATCAATGGTCCAAAATCGACATTGAATCCATTAAATAATCGATGTCAAATAGTTTTTCTATAGTGATGATAAAATGATTAGTGATTATTTGCACATATTGTTGAAGTTATTTGTAATGTCCTGAATTTTTAATTCTATTGTTTGAATCTCTAAATTCTGAGGCTGTAGAAATGAAGAGCATAATTGAATTAGTCTGGTGGGTGAATTTTAAGTCGAAGGAACTTAAGCGTAAGGTAAACGAAATTTTGAAGGAAAAAGGGATAGTAGGGAAAGAATTAATTTTCCTAAATAGTATGAATGATCAGAGGAGGTTAGAAAACTCTAAAAAGGGAAGCTGTCTAAGTCTAACAGTGTAAGGAATTTTAAACAGACAGAAACCCTATGGACTAATTTGCAATAGTACAAAATCGAGTGTGGTTTAAAATGTAAATAATTAAGGATGTGGGATTTAATATGAATAACCAAGATTTTGGGGTGCAACATGTGATTTTAAATAGTGTGACCAATAGATTTATGACAAGTGTCATTGTTAAAAAATTAAGGGCAAGAATAGCCTTACTTTTGGTGAAAAAAGGACTAAAATACCCTTGGAAATCTCAAAAATGACCAAAATACCCCTAAAGCTTCATGAAAACTCTACTATCTTCTCCATTCTCCAAAAAGCTGCAGAAAATCCTCCATGAAAGCAAGCTGGACGTGTGAGAGAGAGAAGGAAGAGAGAGAAAGTTTCTTTTGAGTTTTTCACCCCGAAATACCAAGATTCAAGCTAAGGTGTAGAAGGGAAAATTGCTCCTCTCATCAAGCTCTATCTATTGATGTCCCTAGATTGAAGAAAAGCCCAAGTTTGATCAAGTTTGGGGAGCTCCAAGTGAGGATTCTTAAGTTGCACTAAGAGGTAAAAATGATCTCCTCTAAGAGCTCTTTGATGTACTCTTCTTAGTTTCTTAAAATCTTGAGGTTGATGTAGCCTAGGGTGATTGAACATGGAGTTTAGGATGATTTGAACATGTTTGATGGTGTTTTAGATGTTGTAGTGTTGATTTATGGCTTTGGTTTGGTGTAAAAACAACAAGAAACCATGATTACACACCTGGGTTTTAGAGGTATAATGGTGCATGTGTAGTATGGGCATGATATGTTTAGAACTTGGCTAAGTTGGTGAAGTTAGAATAAGTTTTATGAATGATGAAGCCCATGGAAGATGAAACTTTGAAGTTATGAAAGTGTTTGTGTGTATTTTTCATTTTTAGAAGCCAAAACCATGAAATGGAAAAGAAGGAAGGAAGGAGTTTTAGTGTTTAATGTGTTTTCGGAGGATCAGGAAGGTACACGGGGTAGAACACGGCCCGTGTTGTACCCCGTGTTCCTCGTCGAAGTTGATCAGTGTGCTACACGGGGTGCAACACTCCCCGTGTTTAATTCAGGACTGAAGGGCAGTAAGGTACACGGGGTAAAACACGGCCCGTGTTTACCCCCGTGTACTTCTCTGTGAATAATCCAGTGAAGCTCGAAGCCATCCAGTGAGAAACACGGCCCTGAACACGGGGTATGGGACCCCCGTGTACTTTTCCAAGTGAACTTTTTGGCTTGATTTCTTCAGGATTTGCATGGTTTTACCTTTGGATCCTTTTCTAATGTTCATATGTGTCATTTTAAAGCTTGAAAGCAAAGTGTAGAGTATCTAAGTATGCATTTATTAAGGTGGAAGAAAGTAAAGAATACATGAGGAATAGGGAAAGTGATAATGTTCTAATATAAGCTATGATGTGTATTTGTATAGACTAAAGAGTGACAACTTGCAAAGGCAAGAGGAAGTATAAAGGAGTTTTTAAGTGAGAGCAAAGGGAACATCACGTTGGAAGCTTGTGAAAGGTAGCTAGTTTTATCCTTAAGCTTTGTTTTCTATTTACATGATTTTATGAATTTTATGCCATTGTATGGAATGTGTATGAATTTTATTGTGCGCACAACCCGGGAAGACAGTGTGATACTGTGTTAGGCCTATGGCTCGAGTTCCCCAGGGATGACAAGTGTGCGGTACCTATGGCCCGATACCTCGGGAAGACAACGTGATGCTGTATGTTAGGCCTTTGGCCCGAGTACCCCGGGAAGATAGTGTGATGCTGTATATAGGCCTAGGTACGATTATTTGTGATGGCCATCTAGATATTGAGATAAGTCCTTGAATGAGCTTGATGATTGCTGTATGCTGTGCATGTTTCTTACAATGGCATGGTATTGAACATGATGATAAATGATTACTTGATTTTGAAACGTTTGATTTATTTGCTTAAGGATCTGGAATGGCTTGATATGTTGTTATAGCAATAGCTAGCTACTGGGAAACTTTGTTTCTTATGTTTTCTGTATTGTTACTAACCATTCCAGGTGATACTTCCAAAGGCTCTCATGACAAAGGTCAATGATGTTTTGAGGTTGTAAATGTGATAAAAACAAGAATATGTCTATATAGTTAGTGATATTGTACATAATGGATGTACGAATTGTAAATTGAACTCTTTTGTATAATTATATGACTTTTAATCATGTTGTATGAAATACGCAAGCTTGAGATATCCCGAGTAGTTTGGAATAGAAGGCAAAGTAGTATGCGTTAATTACCTACTTAATGAGGGTTAAGGTATTGATAAGTAAGGGAGTTACATTATTACTTTTGGAAAATAAATTTTTTCCAATCTTATTAGCTCCAACAATTAGTAAAAAATGTTGTTATAGTATATTATTAGTTAAATTATGGAATTTTTATTTTTATTTGGAACAATGTGCTAATTGAATAATTGTACACGTTTTTTTGTGTATTAAATAATATTTCATAATTCATAATATTTATTGAGTTATGTGAAACTTTTTGTATATGCTAGACATTCTACTCGTAGAAGATTATATAGTTATATATTTGAAATTTTGTAAATTTAATAATCATATTTGAAATTAATTTCTTATTTCATAATTAAAATTTTTAATCATTTGACAAGTGACTTACTTATTTTTTATAATCGATACTTTAATCAATGAAAGTTAAAATATTTTGGATTGATTATTAAAAAAATTTAACATTAATTAGGAATAATATGATATTAAATTTAATAATTTATATTATATATTGATATTATTCTCTAGTATCATCATGATCATGATCATCATTATTATTTAGATAAAGACATGATATTATAGTATAATTAAAGAGCTTGATTTTGAATTTTTATGCATATGTGTTTCTTTCTTGTAAATAGTCATATAAAGATTTTGTGTGCTCATACGCTAGTTAAAATTTTATAATGAGTATGTTGTCAATTATTTAATTATATATTATATATTTTTCTTTGTCATGTTTTGTATTCCTTAATGCAATGATATACTGAAGTGTAATTACTACTCTTTATGAATGCATATTGAAAAACATAAAGCATGTCTCAACTCTAAGTTGAATTTAAGTTTTAGACTATGATATAAATCATTATTTGACATATTGTGAGATATGATAATTTTATATCATGATGTTATTGATTTCATGATAAATTGATATATCAGTTAAATATTATCTTAGTTTTGATAGTAATTACTTCTATTTGTAAAATACATTATTGTATGCCTTTCAAGAAAGATAAAAGTAAGTTTTTGATTGTCATGTTTTTCTTATTTGCATAATGTTAGTCTTTTGATTAAAGTTTTAATTAATATCCTATTCATTATTTTAATATCAAAGTTTTGATATATTAAATATTGAGGGTTAAAAGATATGATATTTTCATCATAATATATATAATATGGTTAGGAGACTCAATGTTATGTATAATTTAAAGATCTTATTTATCAATGAAATGTTTTATTAATAACAAATTTAAAATTAACAAATTTTATGTAGATTGTATTATCCTTTATAAATCTTAAGATGGTTTAATTTTAAGTAAAATTGTCACTAATATTAATGTTGATCATATATTTTAGGCTTGATGTCTTCCCTTGATTCAAGTGATTAGCATTTTAACTTTAAAATGTTTGAAGTAAAGTTCAATTATTTCCTCTTTACCTTGTATAGGTTATATCATGCTATAAGCTTAATGATTGACAAATTAAATCATTTGATCTATTATCTTGAAATATTTATTATAGTAAATTGTAAGAATTAGCAATTGTTGTTATTTGTATGCTATGAGGAATATCAAATATCTTATTGTCAAAATGATTTTGAAAAGGAAATTTGATACTATAATTATGAATATTAATATTGAAGTTTAGAAAACTTCTTAAGAAATAAATTATTTTGATTAATCAAGTTTGAGACAAATTTTACTTTATTTCTTGTATTTATTAATGTGATTGATAGGTGAAAGCTAACATATATATTTACATGAGTAGTTGTACCTTGGTGCTTCCATTAGATAATGTAACAATGTAAGTGATTGTGCCTTAATAATTGATTTATCATGATGATGTTCTCTTCAAACATATATATTAGTAACATTTACATATCTTAAGACATGTTTGTTTTCTTAGTGAAAATTATGACATTTTAATAGAAGTTACTACAGTTGTCTCCTTGTAGATATGGTTAAATGAGATTTTATTATAAATTTAATTGCAATTATCTCTTTTAGATATGCTAAATTGTTTCATAAAAAATTTAGATGATCTTCTTAGGAAGATATGGTGATTTTCATAAAATGGTCACAATAAGGACATTTACATAATATTATGTAAGGATCACCTGGTCATATTATAAGTGTAATTACACATTCACATTCTTGTGATCGTGTAAATAAAGTAATTGACTCATATAATTATGTATGCATTATATTGTTATATAATAATTAAACCATTATTTATAGTTCCAAGTTTAATACTTTATTGGACCCAATCATGTTACAAGGTAATTTATTAACCTATTGTGTTTGGCTATAAAATTGTTATTAATATAAGAATCATTTTCATTAAATTATTTTTAAAATTAATAAAATCAAATTAATGTTGTTTGAGTGGGAGAATATAAAATTTTATTTATTTTTGGGCTATTATTAATTAAATTTTCTTATTTTTTATTAAAATCGGCTTACTATATAATTTAATTTACTAGCTTAAATTATTATTAAGTGATCAATTGAATTTTATTTTACTTCTTGGTATACTATTTTATTAAAAATGTGATTGGACTTGTTAAGGAAAAAATTAGTATTGAGCTTATAATGGATGATTTCAATTAGGGTTTGCTTATATGAAGCTAGGTCCCCTTTCCATGTGATGCAATTGATAGTTTATCCCATTGAAGACATCATAGTGAAGAAAATGAAGACATGAATTTCTTAGTATACACTTTGTATACTATTGAATCTTTTGACAACCATTGTAGGTGAATCAATGATTGATAATAGTATGAAATCATATTCTTTTTTAGCTTTAATTCATCATTTAAGCTAGATTTTATTACAAGATTCTGTTAAAATCTTAAAATTTGATGGTAACATTTCTTTTTAAGAATAAATTTTCTTTGGCAAAGAGTGCTAAAGAAGATTTGATTAGATTTTTATAATCTATAAATACTTTTTGTAACATTTATGAATTATTGTTTTATATGTGAAAACATGCAAAATGGGAAAATATTTTTAATGTTAGTGCAATATTGATTAAAATTTTAGTATTATTATTGATAAACTCATTACTTTAAGAGTAGTGTAAAGGACATTTTACTAAAAGGCTATGTGTCCAATAAAGGAATCATCTAATCCCCTAAAGAATCACATCAATGCCTATTTGAGCTAGAAGAAAAATTTTATCTTACAAAATTTGTTGACCAAGCATTTCCTTGGTGCTTACTAACATGCTTTCTTCCAAAATTAAGATGATATTATGGATTTAACTTTTAATTCTAAAGAGAAAATGGAGGATGCTTTAGAAGATCATGAAATCCAAGTTAAGTTATCCAAAAAGGCAAATGAGAAAACATGTACAAAATGGAAGAGCTCCTTAATAGTGAAGGTTTTTAGAAAAAAAATGTAGGTTTTAGCTACCTTAATTGGAAATTATGGACTATTGGGTAGCCTAAAGGTATTTTCAAAATTATAGACTTAGGAATGGGCTACTTTAGCACTAGATTTACCTTAAAAGAAGACTTATGGAATGTATTAAAAGGAAGTTCTTAGTTAATCTCAATACATTTCTTAATAATTAGATGATGGAGTCACAATTTTAAAACTACCAAAGCCACTTTATAATCAATGGCAGTTTAGGTTATACTACTAAGCTTGCTCATTGAGTATTATGGTTCTTTAGTACTGATGGAATTACCTTCCAAAATTATACATGTTCTTCAAATAGATGCAAATATTGTTGCTAAAAAAAAGGCACTATATAAGATTTTATGTTTAGCTTGATCTTAATAAACCTCTTCCTAGAAGATTATGAATTAGTAGTCTAAAATAAGAAATCTTATATCAAAGTCTTTATTTTTTCTATCAGTCTTATGGTCTTACTATAGAAAAGGTTAGCAATTATAAGTGTGATAATTCTTAAAAAAAGGGTAAATATATAGTAATCCATGATCAAATTCCTATAGAGTTTCCTTTTGATTCTTCTACTATGGTTAAAAGTGTTAACAAAAAGGATGAAGGGTGGTCAATTATATTAGTAAGACATAATAAAAGTAAGAATAAGAAACCTCTTTTAACCCAAACTAGCCCATCTTAAAATGTGGAGCTAGTTGCAAGCTTGACCATATTTATAGAGCAAGAAAATCTAAGCAAGGTTCATAAAAGCATAAGGATAGTAGGTTCCTAAGACATATTCCATCAAAAATCAATGTGTTGTCCCATCTTTAGAAGTGGTGATTATAGATAACATAGACATTCTATAGGAAAACATCTTAAATGAAGGTTCCATAGATTTTTTGAACCTTTTTATAAGGTAGTGTGCAGGATACAACAATTAAGAATATAAATAATACTACTCACTTAGATTGTAAGCAACATGATCAAACTCCTCCTCTAACTGAAAACTCTATTCCCATTAATGGCTTAAAATTACCTTTGTCAAATCAATTACTCCAACATGACTACAAATTAACAGGAGCATTTGAGCAAGGAAAGAAGGCAATGGAAATTGAGCAACCTTCCTATCTTCCAAGTAGCACACAACTTAATGTGTTGCACTACAAGATTGCCTATGCTAAATCACTAACCTTAAGAGAATTAGGTAGTAGTGTTTAGAGGTAAGCTCATGTTGATAGATAAATGTCTTCTGGGCAACAACCTAACGATCCCTCTCAATTAGCCATATTAGATAAACTTAGAGCCGAAAAGTGCATAGTCTAACCTAATTCTAGTCATAGTAATGGAGGATTTGGTAGATATTTTAGTTTTATTTGCTAAAAAAGTCGTAATCATAGTCCCTAGTCTTCAAAATAATCTCATTGATTAAGCTCAAATTAAGCCCAACTTAAGACCATTACCTTAACCATCTTGAGTTTAAGCCTTTATAGAATCTCTAAGCATAAAACAAGAGATAAAGGTGCAACTTGAGTTAGAAAGAATCGAATAGCTTTAATTCTTAACTAATCTAGTGATAATAGGAACCTAGATTAGAGTCCATGTTTTCATGTTAAGTAAAATGATGTTCACTTTTAGTTTAAACCTAACATTTGTACATAATCAAGTAACAAAGTTAACTTGTCACTTCTTGCTATTGAAGCCTCTAAAGTTTAGAACTCTAAATAATCTAAAGGTATCTAGTGACATTTTGCTTTGTGATGGTCCCTCAACCATTCCAAATAGGGTTATTCTTGATGATTTTAAGATGAGAATGGTACTTTGGAATTGCAAAGGAGATCCTTAATCAAGGATTTGATTACTTAGTATTCTTTAGATATGTTATTCATAATTGAAACCTATCTTTCTAGTGATTATGCAGAAATCATTTCTAATAGCCCTTCTTTTATGCATCATGTTATGACTAACACTATTAGCCAGGCTAAAGGTATTTGGGTTTTATGGAAAGCTAGTAAGATAGAGTGCTAGGCCTTATATGCAACTAAGCAAGAGATCCATATTGTTGTTTAGGTAGATTTTTCTTCTTCAACTTAGCTTTTATTTGCTATATATGGTAGTTTAAGAATTCAATAATGAAAAATTCTTTAGGGTGATCTCTGTTAGGTATTTAAACTTCATAATCTTCCTTAGTGTATGCTAGGGAACTTTAATGACATGCTATATAACTATATAAAAAGAGGTGGCAGATTTATAAATTTTTCTAAAGCTTTTTTGTTTAAAAACTGCCTAGATAAATGTGGTATGGTAGACTTAGGCTTTAAAAAAGGTCCATTTACTTAGAGTAACTCCTAAGAACTATTAAATCTTATTTGATGTAAGCTTGATAGAATGTGCATGAATGGTGGTTAGTTACTTTTATATCCTAATGCTTCTATCAACCATTTACATAATCTTGCTTTTGATCATTGCACTTTACTCTTAACTATTTTTAAGTATAATGCAAATACTTTACTAATGCCTTTTGGGTTGGAGACCATAGGGGTCTTTCATCCCACTTTTCTAAATTTAGTTAAAACATTTTGGGAAATTAATGATATGCCTCTCCCTTAAACTATTAAAGAGTTTGAAGTTGTTAATACAAAGTGGGGTAAAGATATTTTTGGGAAGATTTTTTACAACAAGAAGAGGATTCTGGCAAGGTTTAGAGGTATTAAGCAAAGCTTAGCCTCTCATCCAAGCACTTGCTTGACTAATCATAAGAAGGATTTAAAAAGGCAACACTAAGAGGATTTGAATTATAAGGAAGAGTTCTAGTTCACTAAATCCAAACTTAATGGTTTGTGGAGGGTGAGAAAAATATCTATTTCTTCCATCTTAACACTTTAGCAAGAAGGAAATCTAATAAAATTATGCTTAAAAATAATATAAGTTCTTGGGTATTTGATTAGCCTTAGTTAATTAATATGATAAAAAAATTTACTGGCAATTATTTATGCCTAATGATGGATGCTTCCTAAATCCCTACTAACATTTGCTGGCCAGGCTAGATGCCTTGTCATAAGCCCATTCTAATTGTGATGGGTGTGGATCTTGATATCAATTTTCATAAGCCTTAACACTATTCACTCTTATCTATCTAATGGAATTCTTCCTATTTTTATGGGGACTTAAATTATACTTTAAATTTTTACAAAAAAATATAGTCTTTCCTATTTTTGAACACTTTTCAAAGGTTACATACCCTAAAATACAAAACGTATATTTATATCAGATATGACAACAACATATATTCAATATTATATAGTTTCAAACTAATACATAGATAGATAATCCAATGCATCTAATGCTGAATTAATAATATCTCTATCTCAAATTTTGATTCTAATCCAACTGTCAAAATCCTTTAACAAGGCATCTTAATTCTTCATAGATGCAACAAGGCTCAAATATATTTATTTTAACTTGAAACATTGAAAATAAAATAGAATGAGTTACAAAAACTCAGTGAATATATATCTACCATTACTTATGTACATACATAATAGTCACATGCTAATCATGTATTAAATTAGAAAATAATAGCAAACTTATTTCTAGGATTTCTGAATTATACAAAATCAAGCCTCATATTAAGTGTACACCTATCCACAACTTAAATTCCATATCTCACATTACTAATCATAGTAAACTTAACTACTAACTAGTACACAATATCCTTATTATATCGCACACCACCCATTCTAAGTAGTCAACACATTTGTAAATAGCAAATAAGGCTCAAACATAAGTGAATCATATCAATAGTAATATCCAATCAGAAAAAATGTTCCATTATCACATCACATCATATAACTGTTAATAATAAACGTACATTCATTCACATTTTAACTTTTGAGTCAAACTTATATCCTTTAGAACTATTTGCTAGGAATTTCCCATCTGGCTTCCATATCATTGCTCCTGTCACATTTCATAACTTCCAATATCATTTATGGCATAATTCATATCATAATATGCACAGTAAAAATCAGCTCTATAGATCACAATTTCAAAGTAAATTCATCATGAGCAATTATTTCATCATCACAAGGAAATTATCAACACATAATAATATCTATATATCATCATGACCATCCCGTTTTACATGGTTGCAATGTTCATTCACATTCCAATATAGATCACACAACACTTCCCAATAGCCACATAATAATAACTCAATTACAATACAATTATGTCATTTATCATTGTGATCTTATCATAATCTATCAGCAACTAACGATGACACCACCATGCTTTCTAAATGTGGTACCTTAGAAATTATCCAATAGATAACTATCACCTAATTACATGTATTCTTTCCATATCATTTGTTCTTAGCTACAAGAATAATTTAATGATAATCCATACTATATAATTATGCTTTCAAGAATTCATAAGTGAATGTATATGTAATTTAATACCATTGATAAGAATGACCATATACTTGTTATATGAATTAAACGATATTAATGTATTTGTCTAGGATAGATATATAGTCACTCGTTAGGATCCACCTATTTCGTTTACTTTAAAGCATGCAAGTTCAACTTTCTCTCATTTTCCTATTTGTAATTTGCTAGAATAATTCATAAATAAATAACATTCCTTATTTTATTTCTAATTATCTCAATTTTAATTTTATATCATGATATACAAACAATTTACTCTTCTAATATTATCGCATGAAACCAAAATATGTTATTATATGGTAATTTGAAATCAAACTTGTACAAGTGAAAATATTAGAGTTCAAAGCTTTAGAAGAGCTCATTTGTTGCTACTTTTCCATCTTAAATTATTATGTCCTTTATTTTGAATCTAGCATTGAAAAATAAAAAATCCTCATATATAACAATTTTTTCAATTCAAAGTATAAAACTATTAAAATATTAGATTTTGATGATATGAATATACTTTAAATATGCTAGCCTAATAATCTTGAGAACAAAATCTTTATTTTATCAATACTATATCAGTTATCCAAAATAAGATGATAAAGTGAGAATTTTTTAAATCATGTTTAATTCCTCAAAATATTGGGATGTAATACTTCAAGAACACTTTAATCGTATTGTTTCAACATTCTATATTATAAAACTTTTATTTTTCAAGCCATCATTATGTATTTGAATTTACTTGCAACATGAGTTTTATGAGTTTTCTAAAATATATAACCACCATTAAAAATATTGTAGTATAATACTTTTAATGGTTCTACTCTTGTTATTTAGACATTTTATGGCATAAAATATATACATACAAATGCATTTTCATAAGTATCATCATATACTTAAAATACCTATAAATGGTTTTCTTTCTAAACCATGCATGATTCTTTTAAACTATTTGAAAATAATACTTTTTATACACTTATTCATTTCATTCAACATTCTATATCATAAAATTTATATTTTTCATACATAGCATTGTATATTCAAAATGCTCTCAAAATAGGTTTTTTTATTTAACCTTCAAACACCCAATACCAATAAAGTTAATGATATAAAAATATCCTAATCATGCTATTTTAACACTTTGTAGTGTAAAATCTAATTTTTTTAGAAACATCATCATTTTTCTCAATACACACTAAAATGGGATTTTCTTGGATTAAGTATCAAATAATCATAAATATTAAAATTTTATGATATAAATGTGCTCACCTACCCTTTAAAATGCTTAGTTAAAGCTTGCTAGTGGCAAGGGCTTCTTGGAAGTTTGGCAAAGACTAAAGAGAGTAGCAATTCGTGGTTATTAACATAGACCTTAGATTGGAACCTCCATTGGTGTCCAAGTTCATCATAGCTAAAAGAAGGTAGGGAGAGGTTCAAGGTGAGCTCTAGGCGATGCACAATAGCTAACGAAGGTGGATTTAGTGGCTACAACACCTAACCTATCTTAAGCTCATCCAGCAATTTCCATGCCTTATTGAGTTGATAAGCTTCAATTTTCTTTGTAAGCATTTTTTGCCCTACTGGCAGCTTTGACATCAGTGACAAAAGGTGTCAAGTGCAACAAAAGTAGCTAACCAATAGAGGCATGCATGTGACAAAGAAGAAGAGAGGGAGAGCTAGTGGTAAGTGAGAAAAAAGAGGAAGCCAAGTTAAAGAAATAAATAAAGCATTGATATAATAAAAATAAAAAGGGAGGAGAGAGAAAATGCCAAAAAGATGAGCTATGAGTTTTATTATAGTGCTTCTCGATGCAACATAATCACATATTCCCTTTAATCTTATCCATCTATTTTTATTCTAGAAAATCCTAGCCATCTATTTCAAATTAAAAATAATATAGCCATTTATTTATTAAAAAGAAACTCATTTTCATAAAGCTAATTTTGCTTAAAATCTCAATTCAATAATTTCCAATCCTCCCCAAATATATATACATGTATTTTTGAAAGTCTTAAAATAATTATTCAAAATTTTCACAACTTTCAAAAATAATTTATCAAGTACAAATGAATTATTTTATAAATACTTGCATCCATGCTTACTAAAATTATTTTCAACTTGTGAGAAATTCCTTATAGACATTATTTCAAACTAATTGCAAATTAATAATAGCCATATAAATAAAATTCAAATATCATCATCAATATCATTCTAATATCTTGGAATTTAAAAGAATAGAAATTTAAAACTAATTATTAATTGAATAAATAAAATAAATATTTACATGCATTGAAATTTATAAAAATTTAAATATTTTAAAATTTATAAAAATTTAAATATTTTAAAATTTATAAAATTTTAAATATTAACCTAAGATATTACATGCCTCACAATATTTTGAGTGAACTGTATGCTGTTTTGAATGTTGAAGAAATAAAATGTGCTTTTTTCTCACAAAAAGCCAACAAAACCCCAAGTCCAAATGGGTTGAACTTAGGGTTATTCCAAAAATTCTAAGAGATGATTGAATTTAAAGTTGCTAGTAATACTTAAGAAAATTTTGTTTCTATTGAAATGCCTTCCTTTTTGAACGACATACTCTTAGTATTGATACCAAAAATCAAGCATCAAGGTTTGAAGCACTTGAGACCTATTATACTTTGTCCCATTATTTATAAAATTCTATCTAAAGTTCTAGTAGCAAGATTGAGGCCCTTTCTTAATGATCTAATCTCTCCTTAACAAGGTGTTTTTTCCCCAATCAACATGCTTCCTGTAATTTGATCCCTTCTTAAGAAGTTTTATTTTTCATGGGAGGCATAAGCAAGGAAAAGAGGGGGTGATGATAATTAAAATTAATTTAGAAAAAACCTATGATATGCTTGAATAGGGATTCATTGATTTTATCCTTAACTTGTATTAATTTCCTTCTCACCTTAAGAAGTTGTTAATGAGTTATGTCACTACTATTTTTATCTCAATCCTTTTTAATGGAGGAAGATTGCCTACATTTTTTTCCTACTTGTGGAGTAAGACAAGGAAATCTATTATTTTCTTGCGCCTTTATTTTATGACTGGAATTCTTGGGGTACTTAATTGAAAAAGAAGTTAGTATAGAGAGTTGGCAACCTATCAATGTTTCTAGAAATTGTTTGAATTTTTCACACTTATTTTTTTGCAAATGATATCATCTTAATTGCTAAGGCTAATAAATTAAGTGTCATGTGCATTAAGAATGTGTTGGACATGTTTTTAATCTTTCTAGTATGACAATCCTTATAAATCTAAAATTTTGTTCTCTCCCAATACTAATTTAGGTTTAAGAAATGAGATTGTTAAAGTTTTGAATTTTGTTAACATTAATAAACTTAACCCTTACTTGAGCTTTCCTCTCCATTACTAGTAATAGAGAGGAAATGTTCAATTGAATCCTAGATGGATTAAAGTTTAAATTCAAGGGTTAAAAGCCTAATATCTTGAACTTAACTAATAGAAAGCCTCTTGACAAGTTTGTCCTTGAAAGCATCCTTTTCACATCTCATGTAGTGTGCTTATATCCTTTTAAGTATTGTTAAAAAATTGATAAAATTTCAAGGGATTTTATATAAGGCTCTACAAATGACTTTAGGAAGATGCACTTGGTGGCCTAGAATCAAGTTACTAAACTTATTAATGAAGGTGGCTTATGATTGCAAAAGGCTCATCACTTGGACCTAAGTCTCCTTACTAAGCTAAATTGATGATTTTAGATACAAGGAGACAAACCATGGGTTAGATGTCTTTATGGAAGGTATATGCAAGTGAAGTTAACGCACACTGTAGCACACCAAAATTAAATTGAAATCACAAAATAGCAAGGGTGAATCAGATTGATCCCATGAAGATCAAGCTTTAATTTACTTTGAATTTGGTTATGAAACAAAAAGAAATTTTGAATACAGAAAAATAAAATTAAGGAGCAAGAAATAAAAATCTTATAAATTGAAAATAGAAAATAAAAGTAAAGTTGACTCATAGCAAGATTAATTCTAGTTTAAAGAATTATAAATCAATCTACCAATTTATTATTGACCACAAAACATTAGCAATGCTTAATTTAGTTTCATTTGATATAAATAACCTAGAAATACACAATTATTTCCACATTCCCTTTTTAATGTGATTAAAATTAACAAATCAAATTTGATTAATTAAATCCAATCCTTTATTAAGATCTAATTGAACTTGATTGAAATGAAAATAGAGTAAAGATAAGAGAAATTCAATCCAAATAAACTAACTAGCTTTGTAATTGCACAAATGACAAAGCCTATTATCTTATTCATTTACCAAATAGTAGCTAATTGAATCAATTTATAGCTACAAAAATAACCTAATCAACCACTTCAAGAATAATCATATAGAAAATCAACTAATAGATCCTTTATAGAAAGTTATTTGTGCAATCATCAATAAAAAAGATAGATAAATAGAAATAATTAATTAAATATAAAAGATAAAGAACAATGTCTCAAAATTAATTTAAATGAATGTACTAAATCCCTTGATCTAAAAGAAGAGAGTTTAACCACTTACCACTTAAAAACTCAAAACAACAAGAGAAGAAAAACTCTATTTTGTTGATTACTAAAATGCCTCTAATTGGTTGTGATTTTACCCTATATATACCTCATAATTTTGGTCAACTAGATTCCAAATATTAGGGCTGACTCTTCACTAACTAGTGGACTAAATTTTTTACAATTTGGAGACTTATAGCCTAGGTTATAACCCAAAAACCAAAATAGTCCAAAATTGTTTTATTCACATTATTCTAGTTGGGGCTATTTTTCCTCCTTCAAAATGACATCACTTTGACTCCAAAAGAGTAGAAACATGTTGCTTTGGATTTTATCTAACTTGGGCACCAGAATTTTGTAATTTAGGCTTTTGGAACTCAAGTTATGGGTTAAACAATAATTAAATATTAAGTCCTCTCTATTGGAACAGCACCATTGCATTAGTTTCAAGGCCAAATTCAACCAATCAAACATTCAAACCAACTCTTCTATAAAACATGAAAGTTGTAAATAATTCTTTTAGATTTCCATCCATATAAAGATAATCCTAAATGGAAGTCCAGAGCTTGGGTTATGGCAAAAAAATCTGAAACTGTGTTAAATTTTTATAATTAGTCATTATTTTTTATTTAACCAAAAATTCATGATTTATTTTAAAATAAGTCTAAATATATTAAAATATACACAATCACACCCTAAAAGACTTAAATATAAGGGAAAATAATTATAAAATATTATGTAAATCAGAAGTCTAAATCCATTACTAGAATTTCCCCAACTTGGAAGGGGATGAGGAAAACGGCTGTTTATGTCAAGCAAGGTATGAGATGGTGTCCAATAAATGGTAGAAGTATGAAGTTCTGGTTCGACAAATGGACAAGTTTAGGAGCTTTAAAAGTGTACTTCACCGGGCCTTTATTGCCAGATCAAGAAGACTGGCTTGTTGCTGATCTCCGTACTAGTCAGGGAGATTGGAACCTTGACCTGCAATCACACTTCTTTCCAAGCGAGGTTCTGATGATCAGAGTAAGACTGATAAACTGATAAGGAATGCCTCGAATGATGGTGAATTTAACACTGCTGCCACTTATGCTCTAATAGCTAAAAGTGAAAGCCGGCCCTTTGATTCACCAACATGCTGATAATCTCAATAGGTTTGGCAAACTCCTGTTCCACCAGAAAATGAAGTGCTCCTTTGGCTTCTTATGCATGACTGTGTCAAAACAAAGGCTATATTGCAAAGAAGAGGCATAAATTTAGATACTATTTGGCTTCTTATGCGTGACTGCGATTTTTTGCTGAAGCTTGGGGTCTCATTTTAGGCATTAAGTTGGCCCTCAGTCTAAATATTACACATTTGGTTATTCAGATGGATGCCTTAATGGTTATTAAGATGATTCAAAGAAAATTTAAAAGTCCTGTTTTGACTTATTCTATCTTGGTTGAGCGCAGGAACCTTCTACAGATGATCCCTCACAAAGACATCAAGCACATATTCAGAGAGACCAATCAGTGCGCTGATAGTTTGGCAAGGAAAGCTCAATTGGGGCAACCTTACTTTTCCATTTTAGTAGTCCATCTGTGGACGTGTTACCCTTTGTTAGGAATGATGTTTCTTTAGTTCTATTTCCGAGATGTACAACTATGTGTAATGTAGATTAATGCTGTACTCCCCAGTTAAAAAAGTAAGTAAGTAAATAAATAAATAAATAAAATAAAAAAGAAAGTACGGATAACGATGCAGTATGTCCGTCGAATGAGGGTTACAATATGCGTAAATCAGTATTTTGGTAGAGTGGGGAAAGAGTTTATGGAATAGATTAGAGTCCAGACTCACACTTGGTTTCTTTATATAGAGACGGAGTCTGGAGTCAAATAGTCTAAAATTTGGATAAATCTGTATGATCGGCAGTTGTATAGGCTACTAACATGGAAAGTGCATAGTACTAATCGTACGCTCCAGTCATGATGGTGAGCTTAAGGGTTGTATTGTAGAAATGTCATAGATCCTTATTTATATAAAATTGGTGCGTATGATGACGATTATCGAAAGAGGTCCGGCATAGTGTAAGGGGAGGGTGCCAAGTTCGGCGAATGCCAGAAGTCATAGGGAGAAAGTAGCTATTTCAGAGATAATAGAAATAAGTGAAAATTTTGAACGTCATCGATTGTCACATTAGTATTTGATTATATCCTTAATTTTTGTACTCACTCCATCCTGATGTCAAAATATAGCTTCTTAAAATCTAAAAGATAATCTCAATTGAACGGGCAGCTAAAAATAAGTGTTTAGATATGTATAATAAAATTGACAAAAGAAATGAGAATTAGGGTTGAACTACACAAGTAGTCATATGATCATTATAAGAGAACTAGCGAGGAATTAAAAGATTGTTTTGAAATGAGATGTCTATCTTTTAATTTCACCCTTGACGATTTTTCTTTTTGCCATACTTGACAAATATTTTTATATCAAACAAATCGGATAAAGAGTTTTCTTAATTTCACCAAGTTCGAAGAAATGAATCTAAACTCGATTTTCAAATATTTTAAAACTACTTTTTCTTCTTATTTGACTAATGGACTAGCTACCAAACAAAACCTTACAAAATATATCATTGTTTAATTTGTATCTTTATTCCTTTGCCCATATATATTCAAATGTTTGGTTTCCCTTAATTACTATTCCTTTCTTTCAAATTTAATAATTCGTTTTATATCTTATAACCCATAGACCTAAGCTTAATTAGTATGTTACTCTTTAAAGATCAAGCTACATAAAATCACAACAAAAAGTTTAAGAAAGAAATATTGAGACTTGGGTTGGAATATAGCAAACTAATATACGTAAGAAATGTAATACTCAGTCACCGCAACACAAGTTTAAGCGTACACTCTTTGCCTTCACTGTGTGAATGACCAACTTTAAATTCGATTTTTCTTCTAAAATTAGGGCATGCTACTCATCCTTTTTAAAAATTATAGTAATATTTACAAATTATCTTACTCTTTAAAATTTTTTATAATAAAATTCAAATCCTTTTTACCAACTAAATCCAAGCTAAGGGATTAGTTTTGATTCATCATTAATTAAAAAGTGACTATAAATTATAAAAGTAATACGGAAAAAAAACTGTTTGTACAAGGTGATCAAGCACATACATAACCCCAAACAAAACTTTTTCTACTATATGTTTGCAATAACATGCAAAACTTCCCTCCTAGTTGCTAAACACAAAAAAGGGGAAAAAATGGTAAAGGAAATGCAAAACAGCCCTAAAAAATTTATCAATGATCCCTAATAGCATATAAAGCAAAAACCCTATATATATGAACAAGCAAAGCCTTTTCTTTTGCTGAATATATGTTGTTTCAATTCACATAACTGAGCATGCATTGGGGTTTTCATCGCTGAACATGGTGGTGAACTTCTCATCCGGCGCATTTGGGCTGGGCAGAGCTTGAACGACATTCTTCACATAACCAGAAGGTGCCTTCTTGTCATAAGCCCCAGCAACATAAGGATAAGCTACCAAGTTGTATGGAACGTAGGGCCAAAACTCAGCTCTTTTTCCAGTGCTTTGCACTTTCTTTAGCACCTTTTTTGGCTCCACGTAACCTCTCACCGTTACCTTGCTTTGCTTTCTGTTTACCTCCACTTCTTTGGCCCCTGAATTGCCATCAAATGTATTAGAAGAAGTAATAATGAATTTATTCTTTGATTTTTAAAAATGGAAAGTGACTGTTAGAAAGCTAGGTTAATATAAATGAACCAGAATATATAATTCGTTTATTAAGGAAAACCCATGAATGCAAGAAGGTTTTAACAAAAAATTATGGTATTTTATTTTTAATAATAAGTGTAGTAATTCACTTAGTACATATACAAATGGTTTTGAGTTCAAATCCTATACATAGTGAAAAGTAAAGTTTCTAAAATATCGTATGGTACCATTATATCACTAAAGTATCAATATCATGGTTTTATTTTTATTTTTTTGGTAAATAAAAAATAATAGGAATGAGATGATTCCAACTCTACTGGGTAAGTCGCCAATAACATACTGCTTCTCCTAGCAAAGCCTCACTAAGAAGTTATTTCTAAGTTCAATTGGTCAAAAAATAACAACTTAATTAACTTTTGAGAACCCAGAAATCTCCCAATGGAAGGTTGTCCATCAAAAACTATCGTTAAGGGGAAATCAAACATATGACCAAATCATTATGATTCTATTGTTTTAGCTGATTGACATCATGCTCAATAACAGGTTTTCTTGTTTGTTGAAATTGCATTTAATATGGGTGTTTACAAACTTCAATGGTTTACAGAGAGGTATAAAAATGTAAAATATAATATTTTCTTTTTATTAATGGGTCATATAGCTCTTATTATTTAAATGAATGAAATTAAATTGCGTTCCTGTAATAACTACAACTATAACTATTTATTTATTATATAATAAAAAAGTTGATATATAATTACAAAAGAATTATTTTTTTATTACCAATATTATTATGTTGTATTTTATTGTTATTATCCACAATGAACTTTATAACTATCAGTTTTTCAAGTTGGGTTTTGCTACGCTTCGTTCTCTAAAATATTGATGTTTTTTATTTTTTAATAAAATCTTACAACTTTGCAGATTTATACAAATTTATGGTGTAATAAATATATATAAAAATTAAAAAAATTATAAGAATGTTTTAACATTTAATAAGAAAAATTACAGAATTTTATAGGAAAAATTATAAGTTTTGATAAAAATAATTACGACACTACGCGTTGATACGAATGATTTTTCTAACCACACAATTAAAGCATAAGTTTCGTTTTTCTTTTACTAGGAAAAATGGATAAGCAACATTCCCGATATAAGCTATATCGTAATTGAAATTTTTTTATATTTATTTCAAATTTGATCAATTGTAGCATAATTATAACTGCAATCGTAATTACAGTTTAGAATGATGGTTTCTTTTATTTTGGCCAGAAAGAGAAGTCAGGCCCTGTGAATTCTGATGCATGTAGCTGTTTTATGAAGAACAAGCGGACAAAATAAACTCCATAACTTGGAGACGGAAAATTATCAGAGGGAACGCAAACAGAAAGAGAAACAGGCGTTTGTGAACCTTTCATCTTAGAAACAGCTTTCCTCACTCTTCTTTCACAACCATCACAGTCCATTTTCACCTTGATCTCAACTGTCTATATTATGAAACAAACAAGAGAAAATAACATTAGTAATTAAATCAGAAATTAAGCGCAAAATAAACCTGCACACTAATACTGAAAATCTGAAATCTCGGTGTTATTTCTTATTGTATCTTGACAAACATTTGAACGTCATGATAGAGTAGATACTAAAATTAAGGAGGTAGTACTCTGATTTGTTAGAATACAACAGAAAATAAAATCGAGAATTTCAGTGATGACGATGAGGTAGGACTTGAAATATTTTCCAGATATGCAGAAAGAGGAAATGATAAAAACCTGCATTAGTTTGCGTTTCTTTTTTGGAGTAGAAACCGTAAAATAATCCGAAAGAAAATCAAGAGCACCCATTTTCTGTTCTCTGAGACAAAAGCCAGAGCACAGAGACAGAAGAGTTTCTGCACAGAGAAAGTGTTTTATGTGGTGTGATGAAATGATGGGTTACAAAGGAAGTAGTTGGTTGGCTTTATGTGCAAACCAAGAAATGTTAATTTATGTGCTCAAATGGTGTTAAAAAATTATTTAACAATTAAGATTTTTATTTTTATTTTTTATTTTTTTTGGTGTTTTGGACAATGACTTGTTTGGTTGTGTTGGTGTCCTTCTAATCACGGCTTTCGTATGATATCATTTGAGGGACAACTTGGCTTTCTGCGTAATATGGCTAATTGACACCCAAACAACAATTATTGGATGTATACGGCCAGCAAGTTATTACTCTATATGGCTGTTTTCTTTTGCACCAAGAAAGGAAGAACTGTTGAGGTGAAGTCTCACTTTTTCTTTGATTCTTTCTGCGTATCGTGGCCCACACAACGATGTTTGACTTCAACGCCCGCGGTTTTTTGCTCAAGTTTCCATTTGAATTCGGATTTATTTTCTGGGTATGAATGGTGTAGTTGTAAGTATTTATAAAAATTAGCTTAATCGCACGGGATTCTGCCTTTTAGTTAAAATTAATATAATATATATATAATAATGACAATTATAAATTTATTACTGTACCCATCTTTTATATATAATATCCCTTATTACTTTATCAATTTATTAAATACTCTCTTTTATTTTTGTTTTTCTCCTACTTGTAGTGACGGAGGCATCAAAGTGTCCCCCCCCCCCCAACCCCCATTTTACAGGTCTTCCACTAAGGACGCAAATCATTAGGGATTTCTCAATATGTATATATATATTTTATGTTTTATAAATAAATATTATTAAAAATTATTAAAAAATTAATATAATTTGTAGAGTTAAAAAATTACAATTAAAATTATAAAGATATATACATATTTGAACATACAAATTACTCTCTAAATTTTTTATAAAAATTTTTGATTTCATAAAAAAATTAATGTAAGATATTAAAATAAAAACCAAATAAAAAAACTAAAATCTGAGAGATGAAATATTCAATTTCATTAAATCTGTGTATTTAAAAGTACAATAGTCATTTTTTTACCAATAAGCACAGTATGACTTATTATGTATGAGCATTATAATAATTTGCAATATCAGTATATAAAAATACTTCATTAAGAATATAAAATATATTTAAATAAAAATAATTATTTTTAAATTTGATGTATTTGAAACATTAACCAATAAAAATATTTGTAAAATTTTAAAATTAACAAATTTAAAGTTTAATATAATTTAAAATGTAGCAAAAAATCAATCGCAATAATTATTAAATTTAAGTAATTGTAAGAAAAGATAAGATTGTGAATAAAATATTATAAAAATATATTTATAATATAAAATATATATATATATATTTATAAAAAATTAAATTGATTTTAGTACAAAGAAGTTGTAACAAATATAAAATATATGCTCATATGAGCATTATAATTATAATAACTTAAGGTAAATATATAAGAGCACTTATATGGACACATATAAATAATTTATAAAAAATATACAATATATTTGAATATAAACTAAAAAATTATAAGATTTTTTAGATAAATATTAAATATAATTTATCATTAGACTGTGAATTATTTTATTTACTTAAAAGATAATTGAAAATTAAATAATTAGAATATATCAAAATTTTAAAAATAAATTAGTCTAATAAAGCATAAAAATGACAAGCATTTTATTAAATATTTTTATATGAATTTATTTTGAGGTTGCTTAAGGAGGGAAATTTTTTAGGGAAATTTGTAAACGAAAGAATTTTAGAAAGAGATATAAAAAATAATTAGTAGATTGTAAATATATTTTCATTTATTTAAAATATGATAGAAAATTAAATAATTACAATATATTAAATTTAAAATAAATTAAATTAGTTTAAGAAAATATGAAAATGACAAATATTCCATTAAATTCTCTTTAACATGGTTTTTTTTTCTGATTGTTTTGGGAGGAAAATTTGCAAGTGGAAAAGTTTTAGAGGAAGATATAGATATATAGATAGAACTAGTAGATTGTTAAATTTTTTTATCTATTTAAAAGATGATAGAAAATTAAATAATTGCAATAAATTAAATTTAGAAATAAAGTAAATTAATCTAATAAAATACAAAAATGGAAAACATTTCATTAAATACTCTTTCACATAATTTTTTACAAATTATTTTGGAAGGAAAATTTTTTATTTTGGAAGGGAAATTTGCAAGTAGAAAATTTTTAGAAGATATACATATAGATATATAGATAAAACTAGTAGACTACAATTTTTTTATATTTTTAAAAGAAGACAGAAAATTAAGTAATTGCAATATATTAGATTTACAAAGAACGTAAATTAGTATAATAAAATATGAAAATAACAAACATTCCATTTAATGATCTTTGACATAAATTATTTGTGATTATTTTGGGAGGGAAATTTTTTTGTTTTAAGAAGGAAATTTGTAAGTGAAAGATATTTAGAGGAAAATATAAAATATAGAAATAGATATATAGATAGAATTATTTAATTTTGAAAATTTTTCATTTATTTAAAAGATGATAGAAAATTAAATAATTACAATATATAAATTTAAAAAAATTAAATTAGTCTATTAAAATATAAAAATGACATATTTTCCATTGAATGATCCTTGATATGTTTTTTTAGGTTATTTTGGGAGAGAAACATTTTTGTTTTTGAGAAAAAAATTTACAGATGGAGGAGTTTTAGAAAAAGATATAAATAGATATATAGATAGAATCAATAGACTGTGAAATTTTTTATTTATTTCAAAGAGAACAGAAAATTAAATAATTGTAATATATTAAATTTAGAAAGTAAATAAATTAGTCTAATAAAATGTAAAAATAATATATATTTTATTAAATGTTTTTTTACATGATTTTTTTAAAGGCTTTTTTGAAAGAAAATTTTGCATGTGGAAGAGTTTTATAAGAAGATATAGATAGATAAATAGAATTAATAGATTTGTGAAAAATTTTCATTTATTTAAATAAAATAGAAAATTAAATATTTATAATATATTAAATTTAGAAAGAAAGTAAATTAATTTAATAAAATATGAAAATAGTAGATATTGCATTAAATACTCATGGATATAAATTTCGTTGAAGGTTGTTTTGGAAAGGAAATATGCAGATGTAGGAATTTTAGAAGATGATATAGATAACACAAAGAACACTGTCATGTGTCTCATGTTTTCCTATGTTTATATATATTATCTCCAGACATGCGAGCGCGTCAGTATTTTGTACGTTGCTAATATAAAAACAATTGGAGGAGTAAATCGAAATTTAAATTTGAATCTATCCGTTAAGACATATTTGATATTTACACCAGCAACATACAAAATATTATCACAAATTTTCCCACATCACGTTATTTCGGTCACTATTTATAAAAGAACATAAGCATGAGACGGTGATGATTGATAAATTTAAGGAAGATTAAATGTTTTTTGGCTGTTCATGATAAAGAGGGGAGGAGTTTCTTATTTATTATTTTCATTTTAAATAGGGATTAACATCATATTTGATGAAAAAATGTTTGGGATATTCTCAGTGTAAACAAAAAAATTAAAATAATACCCGCAATTTTCTTAAAATAATTTGTTTTCTTTAATTTTTTTTATAATTATAGATTTTTTAAGTATTTTTCTTCTCTCTTTTAGAATTCATAAGCTCGTATTTAGATTAATATTTTTAGAATAAAATTATATTATTTAGTAATTTTAATATATATTTTATACATTTTTATATGTTATTACAATTTTAAATATTTCATGTATTCTTATGCTACCTAAAATTTTATTTTTAATGATATTACTAAATAGAAAATATTATTTTCACCTCCATAAATTGAAAGCTGACCCTTAATATTCTGATTTTGGGTCCATCATTGTATCTGATAGTGTTGTTTTGTATACTGCTGATGTAAATATACTGGGGCATAAAATTTAAAGCCTCTAGATTAATTAGCGCGTCTTTCATGATATTGAATAAGATTAACTAAATAAAATATTTGATCGCTGCTCTGATTGATGAATAAAATATATCATGAAAATGGCAGTATACAATTGTTGTAAACATCATAGGATGAAGTGTGATGTCTAATTACGGCAAGAGAAACAAGATCATGTCAAGTAACCATTGGTCTAATTAATTAATTAAATTAAATTGATCATGCAGCCCCATCGAGATTTTAACATGATGGCATTTTCCTCATGATTATTTTAAACATAATTTGATGGCATTTTTGAAAAAATATTATTGCAAACGATAAATTACCCTCAATAAAGATGCCTTCAATTGAATTAAATTTATAATCTTTTATCATGTAATTGAAATACTTGCAATTTAGTTTACTATCATTGAATTAATAATTTTTTTTAGCATCAAGCTCTTCAAAAAAAAAAAAAAACTAAATCTTACTTGAACGAATTGAAGACTCTCAATGTACAATTAGTTTCTTGATAATCATTATATGATATTATCTCAGCCTTGATTGCATCAATATATATAAAATTATAAAGAAAAGCCGATTAATCTTGGGCGTTTGTTAATCAGTGCCCTTAGACCCAAGAGCACTAACTAAAATCATTTAAAAGTATATGAAATATATAATTTTTAAAAATTTATTTTCTTTTTAAAAAATAATATATTTTTATTTATTTCATTCTCAAATATTTATATTGAATAAAAAATAAATTATATGAAAATACATAAACTTTAAAATATTTATGTGTTCAATCCCATTAAATATTTTTAATCGGTGTCCTGCACTAATTAATTAACAGGTTCCTTGATCTTTGAATGTGAATGGAGAGAAATCATGAAATTTGTATACTCAACAACTTGGGAGATATATAAATGACCGCGTGAATGAAGTGGAGCCCATCCGCGTTGCATGAGTTGCAAGGTGTGTGAAGCCGTTAGCTCCAGCTAGACAAGAGCTTCTTCCTTGCTGCTTTTACACTTTGCTTACGCGCATTCTTAGCTGTAACTATATATTCCAGTGCAGCTTTCACCACAACATGCATATAAAAATAAAACAACAATTTATTTTATTTCTTTTCATTATGGTAATTTGTATATAGAAGCTCAAGTCGGTAAAGCTGATCAATTTGATTTCTTGGTGGCTTTGGCTAGCTGTTGCAAATTGATGGCAAAACTCCAAAATCCATATTAATTAATCCAAGAAAGGTCCACCAATATTGACCATTAAGCATCTGTATTCCACAATTAATTCCTTACGATAATAATTTGAAAAATCTACACTTTATCCATACGTGATCTCACTTTTCTTTTCACTCAGAGGAGATTTGAAGTGCTACTATTCACCCACTTATATAAAATAACAGTTTTTTTTTATTAATTGCATGTCACCTTCAATCATTAATACTCTATTTAAATAAATTATTTTTCATTCAAAGTTTAATAAAGAATTCATGTGTACTGCATGTAATTCTTATTTTTTGAAAAAATTTTGACTCAATTTGATATTTGCTCAAAACCAAATTAATCCCAGGTTGCTTAATAGAAAGTGGGGAATAGGATTTTTCTAAAGAGTAAATTAGTTTTAAGTGAACTTCAAATTAAATCGAAATTTGAAGGGGTAAAAATCACATACAACACATATAAGTTTTATATTAAATTTTGAATAAAAGTAGTACAAATAAATAAAGTGTTAACAATTAAAAGTATACAACAATAATTTATAACACTTAAAATCACATGCAAGTTAAATAAAAAATGATAAAATCACATGTAGTTAAAGTGTAATTTTCAGAGATAAAATGATTTTTACACATGAGATGTAAATTTTTTGACAAAATGAACAATTTTATCCATAAAATTATAAAATGCTAATAAAATGATTCTTAAATTATATAAAATTACAATTTCATCTCTGAATAATAATTCATATGAAAAATCCCTAAATTAGTATATGGAAAGAAAAAAATATTTGTGTAAATTATTATTCAAGGTTAAAATTATAACTTTATATAATTTAGGGATAAGTTTGTTAGCATTTCATAATTTTAGAGACAAAATTGTATATTTTTCCCCTATAGGAGCCCATATTTCAAATAGAAAAGGCATTAGTCAATGAATGTAATAGTGTCCTTATGGTATTAGTTAAAATTTCAAAAGTTTACGTAATCTCTAAAATTTGTATAAAAATTGAAAACTATTATGAATAATGATAATTAAATATAAATGTCCATAAATCAAACATTATATATTTGTTATAATCAATTATTAGGTTTCAAATTTTTTATAAGTTATTATTATGAAATTGTGATGTTTAATCTATCTATCCTATAAATATGAGTTGTATGAATTATTATATGTATAGTTGAATAAAATATACTCATCTTGTCATAATTATCCTTCATCTCCTTCATATATTTCTTTGGTTATTTCTTTAGTATTGAGCATTTTTATAATACGTTATCAATACGATTCTTTTTCAAATTGAGTTTTTGAATCTGTAAGAGAAGCATTATCATTTGATTTGCTCAAATATGTAAAGTTTGTGAGTATGACTTTTCTTTTTATCAAATTTAGATATGATCAAGTAATAATTTTTATTATTTTATGTAAATTATTTATTTAAAGATCCTTTTTATTTTTCCTTATGATTACACATATTAAGTTTGATGCATAAAATAAGAAAAACTTATATATAATTACTCTTGTTATTTGTGACAATTATTATTTACGCATAAAATCATTGCATTATGTATAAAATTATTTCTTTATTTGTGAGTTGTTGGTTTGCACCATGATGAATGATTTTTACATCTCCATTTTGTAATATTAATTTTGTTACTCTTTAATTTTATTTTACTAGTTCAAGCATTGAAATTATTTGAAAGGAAAGTGAGTCTATCAATGAATTTCATTTGTTTGCTACTACACACTGTTTACTTTTAATTATTATGTTTTGAAATAATATTTACACATATGGTTTAATGGATTATGTATATATGAATTGTTTTTGTTTTAATTGATATGTCTTAATCAATGTTCATATTATAGCTATTAATACTCAATATTATAGAGAAATTATCTATTATGGATATTGAATGTTTAAATTCTTTTAAATGTAATAAATCATAAAAATATGATTTAATAAATGCAAAAATTTCAAGGAAGCTTTATTTTGCAAACTTATTATTCATGTCTATCGTAATTGCCTTTGGTGGGCTTAATGCACCAAGGGTAACTTTATTAAATTTATATGCTAATTTGCTTTTATACCTGTTTATTATTAATATTGAACTTTATTGTAATAGATCTATGGTTGAATTATTTTTATTACTCTTTATATGTTTCATCTTTGATTAAATGCTTTACCACTATTATAATTAGTAAGAAGTTAATATGTTTAAATATAAAGTGACATTTTGAGAATTTCATACAAATCTAGATTCTTTATTCTTTTTTATCATATTTATTTAGAATTCAATCTAAACCTAACAAGTCTTTTATGTTAATCTATGTTTTTAAATATTTGTTTAGAAAACTTGAATTGCAGATGCAAAATGTTAAAGTAGAAGTCCACAAATTTACAAGTGGGAACCATGCCTATTATCAGTTTTTGATTTGGTTTAGATAATTTTATTTTATTAAATGATCTATCATTTTCCTAGTGTTTTTATGTGTTTAATAACTTGCTATTGGCTTTAAGTGTGCCAAATTCATCATATATTAAAAATCTTGAGACTCTTTCTTTTATTATTGAATTTCAAAGTGCAAGCATCAATACAAGGGTTGAACATTTTACCCTTGTGTTAAAAGACTCATGCCTTTTAATAACTGCAATTGGATTATAAAGGTAATGATTTTCATTTGTCACCACCTTTATGTCAAATAAAATTTATGGTGATAATAATGAAGTGAGTAAATGAAATAAAATTTCATTTAGTATTTTTTTTCTTTTCTTTATCAATTAGATTATCTAGTTTTTCTTTCTTTCATCATAAGGTAAATGCTTCATCATGCATTCTTTTGGCTAAACAAAATATCTAGCTTTTGATGAAAAATAATCAAGTTCGTTTTGCTAGTTTTATTGTATTCCCTAAAGTGAATGCATTATTAATAAAAAAAGATTTAGAGGTAAATAATGTTATGGTTAAAACTGTGTATGTAGAAAAAGGCCAAATTAATTTATACAATTATGGTGGTTAAAAAAATAGTACAAACATTCACAAAATTAGTTTTTTTCCACAAGAAGTTAGATAATATAATAAGAAAGACATACAATGTCAAAGGCTATGAAAATTTTGAAAGTATAAGCTACTAAAGTCATACGAAATGTCTTATTTACATACATGTTATATGTTTGAACATTTTATGGAATTTTACTATGCCCCATTAAAAAAAAGAAAATAAGGTCAATTTTGGTAATGAGAATAATGCTCTCAACCATAATTCTTATGATATAACACATTTCAATGTGTTAGATTTCATTGTATATCCTAAAGAAAGAATTGATAATTTAATTAATAATCATAATGGTCAATTTAATTTTTTATTAAATTAATATTGAATATTTATCTCCTATAGATGATGTAACAATGCATATTGTTCTTAACAATGCAAAATATTTTTCCTAATTAAAGATTAGTGAAAATCATATCAATATATGATTTGATAGTATAAAGTTGATTAATATGCATTTTTTATCAATTAAGTTTCAAAAATACTTAGTTAATTGATATGCATTATTGTCAAACAAGTCTTGAAGATATTCACTAAGTCTTAGAGACATATAATGAAATAGGTGTTTCATTGAAACAAAAATATATTGAATATTTTTATATTATAGTGATGGTCTCAAGTGAAAAAAATGTATTAAAAAAGGTTATTGTCATTTCTTTATATGTGTTATGTATATATAAAGCTAATTGAATTTGCTAAAAAAAATGTTTTCATTATTTGAAATGATTGGATGGGTCATTTCAAATGAAAATAAATGTAAAAAGATAATTAAAAATTCACAAGGTTAACCATTGAATAACTAAAAGATTCTTCAATAAAATTTAATATATTACTTGTTCTCAAGACAATTATAAGACTATTACTAGCTAAGGTTGATATTGAATTCCTAATATTTTTGGCATGAATATAAGACGAATATGTTAATCTATTTATCAACTATATAGATATATGAACTATATAGATATTTTATTATTTTAATGACTCTTCAATAAAATAATCATACATATATTTATTATCAATTTGCAACCTAGTGTTTGTGAAATTATTTGTTTAAATAATTTGACTTTAAGCATAATTTCTTAATTATGTAATTAAGACAATATGTCTTAATAGTGCTAGTAAGTTTATATCCCAAAGTTTCATTGGTTGTTATATATCAATTAGAATAATTTTTGAACATTTTGAAGTATGCTCATATATAAAATGATTCATCTATAATATTTTCAAAGTCCTAAATTTTTAGCTGTATCTTAAGCGAATAAAATTCCCTATATTACCTTGAGGGATGTACAATTCTATATGTTACAAAACTTATATGCTTTAAACCAAGAAGTTATAATCCTCTCTTATAATTAACTTTGGTTAGAAGGTAAAATATTTTATATATAGAAATTTTTTTATTGTGCAATATATATTTATTCCATCACAATGCATATAAATAATTTTGAAAAATAAGAGAAAATATAAATTCATATGTGAAATTATATTCCTAAAATTAGAGGGAGAAAATATGCAACTATAGAAATGATATGATATAATATTCAATCATCTTTATCCTTACACAAAATGGTATAAAACAGAAGTTCATAAGATGATTAGTTTATAAAATATAGCAAAATTGCTTGATATATTGCTAATTAAAAAATAATAAATAAATATTATATATCAGTTGCAGATGCTTCTATTTAGATTGATGCCTAAATAAGACAATGTATTTATCAACAATGATTGAATCTAGTACATGCTTAATGCATGATAAATCTATTAGTTCTGAATACAAATATTCTCAAAATGAAGAATGAGTAAATAAGTAGCCTTATCGATGAATTAAATACTTTTGAAGGTATTTGATACATAATTAATAACAAATTTTTAGAAGAAGTTAAGATTTAATACATAATGATAAACTTCTTAAACAAGTTCAAGTACCTGAAATTTATTAATATAAAGAGATATTAATTGATTATGTCTTTGATGAGAAATATGGAACTAAAAAAAAGAAATAATTGTGAACAACATTTACTCTTATATATGATATAGCACTTAAAATTATAAAAAAATAATTGTTAGTAAGGTTTTTAAATTTATAGAATGATAATGTATGATTATTGGCCAAAAGAAAAAAGAAAAGATATAATTTAGATAAAAATACAAAGTTTAAATTTACTTATAAAGTGAAGAAAGACCAAGAAGTTGTTAAGCCAATAAAACATCTTGAATGTGTGAAGTTAATTGTATAATTGTATCAAGATAATAAGAAAATTGAAATTCTAAAGAGAAAGTATAGTTTGTACATAAGAATTTTTACAATGATTGTCATTAGTTATAAGAATAGTTATTTTTATATAGTGGATATAATTTTCTAACAATGTATTAAAACTGAATATGCTAATGGATTTAACATATTCTATTTCACTATGTGACAATTGACAATTATATTATATGAAAATTTTCAAAAGATTTCAAATGCTTAAAGTATGAAATTTGAATTTTTGAGAAATATATTCAATTAGATTGCAAATATCTTTATATGGTTTAAAATAATTCAATTAAATGTATTGCAATCATCTTAATGAATATTTATTGAAAAAAGTATACAAAAATCATTACAAAGAAAAGTGGTGGATTGTAATGGTTTTGGATGGAATTTAATGGTAGTTTCAACTACTAAAAGGTTTAACAGTAGTGGTTCAACCAACTACCAAGAAACAAGCAGCCAAGTCCTAAATAATGGTGGTTGATTGTAGGCATTGGAATCCTACGCTTTGAACATTATAGTGGTTTAGATAAGTTTTATAATGATTATGAACCGTTGTTATTATCTTATGTTTAAGCCCTTTGTAAAAATTTACAATGGTTTTTTACCTGAGTTTGTGGCAGTTTTTTAACCACCATTATTTTTTGTTGTAAATTTTTTAAAATTTAGAGGTAGTTGTAAATGTCATTAAAGGAAAAAAAATAAATTTTTAAATGTTGTAGTTTTAAACTTTATAAATTGTGGCAGTTGAAAACCATCATTATATTTATAATTTTTTTAAAAATTACTATTTCTATCTTAATTTTAATTTATAGCAACAATTGTCCTTGATTAAATTAGAATACATTTAAATCTATATTCATTCCTGTATTTATAGTTGTAAATAACTAAATAAAACTAATAATAAATTGATAATAACAAAATAATTTCATAAAAGTCTTCTCATTGAAATGTAAATGTATATCTTACAATATGAAATATTGTGTGATAGTAATCAAAATGCATAATATTGTGTTATATATATATATATATATATATATAAATACAATAAAAGAAATAATGACAATAAAGTATAATGTCTTACTATGATCACCAACATTACTCCCTCCTAAAGATTTTCTTGCATGCATTGGTGGATGTATGTCCTCTAGAATCATCTCCTATATAAAAATAAAATTTCCAGCTAAAGTGAGAGATCATTTTAGTTTATGAAATTCAATTGGTTAGAACAATACACATGATGGCATTATTATTAATGCTTTCATTTCCTTCAATACTCATCTTTCATATATTGAGCACCAATTTAGCTATTGCTATTATGTGTGATACAACATCTTAATATATTTCCCTTTTAATGTAATGCTAACAAGTCAACTATTCAAGTTATTAATATATCTCTTGAATTTTGATGTATTGTTACTTTATTTAGTCTAATTAAAGCATGTAGTGCCATCCGTATATTGATACTTAATTAGATTAATTATTCTTTCTACTATACTAGGATTCTATTAAAATAACATATGAATGCACACATTCATCTCAAACATAGTGTTAAAAAAATAGATCATGAATATAATTAATTCAACCTATATTACACAGTCCACACTAGTAGTGTTAGAAACAAGCTACAACATTTCAATGCAAATTATGACAACCTTAGCTATAGAACATGCTAAGAACTAAATAGCATAATAAAATGTTAAGAATTAAATAAATTTCCCATAAAACAACATACACAATTATTGTCATCATGAAGCACCAAAAAACATTATCAAGGTTAAGAAATATACCTGCTGATTTCCAATGTTTGCTAAATGACTTGGAAGGAACCCTTTTGTTGTCTTAATATATTCCAAGACAACATGTATATATTTTTCTTGTTGTGTCAATTAATCCTCTATTTGGTGGAGTTTTTCCTTTTCTTGGTGGAGCTCTGATTTTAACTTCCCCATTTCCTCTTCCACCATGGCATTAATGCTAGATGAATTGCTTTAACTAACTTGTGTACTCTTCTTAAACATAGTGGTTGGGCAAACACCCATCCTAAGTCTTCAAACTTAACTTAGATGCTCCTTTCCGAGGACCAGTCCTAAAACATCATTAATAGTAATTATTGTATGTTAAAATAAGTCTTGTTGGCTTAAGATTTCATTTACTTTGTCCTAAAGAAATGAATAAATTATTAAGATAATAAGGAAATAATATTATCAAAGCAATGAAAAGTATAATAAATAAAACCCTTATCTCTATGGTCATTGCATCCTTATTCATATAAGATCCATCTATATATCTCTTTATTCTAAAATTCAACTCTTCCAATTTGTCTCCTAAGTTCCTTTTCCTAACATTACAACATAATTGTTTAACATAAACATGTCATAAAAGTAATCATTTTTCAATTGAAATGTAATATTACCGTTTGGTGTTTCTTGTAAGCAAATGACATTAATCCTGTGGTATGCAAAAAATTTTGTTTACTTTTATTTATCGCATTTTGCTTGCTTATCTCCTGCATATGGAAATTATATTGTTCATTTAAGCATTCATATTATACTTCATTAAAATGATTGATTACCTTGTATTTTTGCTTGTCATGAATCAAAATCAGTCCTTTTCATTGCTTCTTGGAAACTCTTGGTGGGTAGTTTTGTCCCATATTTTAGTCTTTGGTCAATGAAAGGTTATAATAGTTGGACAAGTTCCCTTTATAGTCTTTCCATCTCCTTCCAAGGACTGCTTTAAAGTATTTTCTTTCCACTTCATCAAAGGAGAAAAAAAGTAGGGTTAAAATTTAAAAAGAAAACATTAGCCATTGAACAAAATATAGTAGTAATAGTGAAAAATTGAAAAGTCTCATTGCATACTACTACCAATCGATCATATAAGTCATTTTTAATGGAATCAAGTATATGAGGTTATCTTTCATAATTAATTGGAAGTTTAGTCTATGCCAATTGCCCTATGAATCCTAAAAATAAGCCTTCTAAATCATTAATGGGTTAAGAATATGCATCTATATCAACCATCACTTTTTCATCTTCCAATCTCCAAAATTTTTCCACTATCAATTGCTTCTTCTTTATCATGTAATTTCCATCTATTAAGAAAAAAAAACATATTAGCACATCAATAAACTATAAAAAAAATAAAGTAGTTAATTATATAATATGTTCACCTATCACTTTGCCTATCTAACCATCTTTGTATTTTTTTCTTATTATTACTTATTAATTATGCATCACAAGCTTCATCTACCTCTAGATCCTTAATCTCTAGATCATCAGCCTTAAGTGTAGGCTGAGTAAGTAAAAGAGGTTGGATGGATGAAGGCTCCATAAGCTAAGAAGGTTGAGTAAGTTAGGAGATTGAATCAATAGAGGTGGCCTTATAGGCTTTATAGATAAAAGCTCCAAAATCGGGTAAGCTAAGTGCAATAGGTTAAGTAAGTGTAGGAGGTTGTATAGGCTCCGTATGTTGGGTTGGTTAAGTGTAGAAAGCTTAGTAAGTGCAAGATGTTGAATCAGTGGTGGAGGTTATACGAGCATTATATTTGAAGGTTGGGTAGGATGTATAGGGTAGCTGAATAATAAGAATGTATACTGCAAAGGGCCAATAATTGTGCAAATTATGTAAGGTGAATATGAACTAAATGTCTGGCCTAGTAGGAAGTAGGATCAAATTGAGAAGTGGATACTCCCTTAAATCTTTAATGTCTTATCTTAGTCATCTTTGCATAACATATTGCATATTACATACTAAAACAATACTTCAAGAAATAATAGATATTTAAAACTATATGTACATGAAGTAAACTTAATCACAAACAAGTCATATAGTAAAATCTAGTTGCAAGTTTATATATAAAATATTTAACAATGTATTAACACATAGAGAGAAATTAAAGTACAAATTATATCAAAGAATTTTTTAAATGTATAAACAATAGCTCAAATTAATCTAACATGTTTCCAACTTCATCAACATTAATGTGAACATTATTAATTTCCACATGATCATCATCTTCCATCTCTTCCCTTACCAAATATAAAATTATACTATCACCTTCAAAAAAATTATCTAACTCTTGCTCAATGAATAGTTAATGGTTATACATTACATCATCAACATCATTATCTATGTTATATAAGTCTCTTAGCTTTAAATGAACAATAACACTCCATTTTTGAGATATTAGGTCTTCTACATAATAGACTAATTAAGCTTAAGATGCATAAATGTAGGGTTTATGCTCTTCCCAATCACCAACATGAATTAATATATTGAAATTCACAACATGGAAGCCCTAAACATCTTTTCTAAACCTTCTATAATTAGTTGTGTTAGCCTATATGCATTTGAAGAAGGTTACAAACTTTCCATAATAATTAAGCTCTATAATATCTATTAATTTCCTATAATATGCAATTTTAACATCTTTCCCATTGACTTCTTGATGACTTCATACACATTGAGTAATAAATGTCATAAAAACTCTTAAATTCTAGATTCTTAATCCATGTTCCCTATCTAATCTACTAAATTTATAACTATTGACATTGAATGCTAAAAACCTTCTAGCACATTGAAAAGGTCCTTGAGCTAATTGCTTCAAATCATTTGAAACTAATCTTAGAAAACCTACAACACAACAATTAAATTACACATATGCCTTATATAAAACAATGTTCCATATGTACTACACTACTTATTTGTCTAGAAAACTACTTAGCAAAATCCTTACTGACAATCCTATGTAGCTCAGTAGAGGATCGTGTTCGACTCCTAATTTTCCTCTTAACATATTTTTTAAATTTGCTACAAGCAATAATGGAAGCTTTATTAAATTAGGTTCCAATATTCAACTATAGTAAGATGAAACCTATTACTTCATATATATTTACTTTATATATGGATTAGCCTCCTTGCAATTATATAACAAATATCGATGTGCTTGTAACTTTTCCATAGATGTTAATGTGAAGTTCAAATTGCTACCTACAAATCTTTCTATCTTGGGAAAAATAATAGAAACTCTATCACAATCAATGTCCTTTGATTAATCATCTATGCGTGGTTTGCATATGAACCTTGTTTCTATTCCTTCCAATAATCAAAATGTAATGCATTTTATTCTTGTTCAATTGCAGAACATCCATTGCATAATTGAGTGTCGAAGACATAAATCTTAAATGTTTATATGACTTGATTTTTCCATTTTATAATTTGATTATCTTTTCATTAATAAGCGCATGTATCTTTAGTTATTAATATGTGTATATATATATGCTAAGAATAATTTAACCTTACTAAATACAATGTTAAGGAATTAGCTTCAAAACCTTATGTCAAAATATTGGAGGATTCCATATTCTAATAAAACTAGAAAGCTAGTTAACTATGATTTTCTCTCTCTATACATGGCTTAGCTTAGCTTTCAAACTTTGATTCTAACATATTCATGCATTATACATATTAGCAAGATCAAATTTCATTTTGTCAATATCTTTTGCCTTTTTTATTCCAATATGTGTGCTTTTAAATTTTTCACTCTCTTTCTTTTTTATTCTGCATCATCTTAACTCGTATCCTAAGTTCTCATTCATATAAAAAGACATAGAAAAGCAATTTAAGAATATTTTTTTATAAATAATGAATAAAAAATTATTTATGAGTAATGAATATTATTGTTTAGTTAAAAGGTGGTGAGAATAAATACAATATCAAACATGTAGGAAAAATAAGTGTGGCTTATAGTGGTTAAAAGATACACTATAACAATATTGTTTTATAAACAATGAATATTACTATTTAGTGTATAGAAAGTTTAAAAATAATATAAAATTATTCTATTTTAGATTTAATGCCATTAATACAATTTCATTGCCTTCATAAGTTTTATGATCCTCCAGCCTATAGTGTGATGAAAGGACTTGTTCCGAATTTAGGCCAAATTTATATTTCTTTCATTTATGTCAAATTTGAAAATTACTCAACTAAGGTAAACCAACAAATATAGCTAAACATACATGTTTCTTAATTCTTAGCAAACTAACAAATATAACCATGAAATAAAGCTAGCACTTACATAAAAAAAATCTAATACCACTTATATAAGAAGAATGTTAATGTCAATCACCTAATATGATTCTTGGAATTAATATAAGAAGATTTGATTACAACACTGATCAAGCTAATTCAACTTATATAAGAAGAAAACCAATAACACCATATGATGGTTTCGTTATGTCCTAAAATCAAATTAAATTAAAGGTAGATGGTAAAAAAAGAAAGATACAACCAAAACAAATAATAAAATTGATTATGTGGTTTAGTGTTTTTACTATAGGGGTGAGATCTCATATATATGTGTAAAAGGGTGGGGTCCACATTTACTTTTGGTTCTACATTATAATTAGGCAATCAATAATGCCTTCCTTTATTAAAAAGAGAGAAAGAGAGAGAGAGAGAGAACAAATAAAAAATGAACCAAATTATAACATAATTATGGCAAAAATATAATATAAAATTATAAATGTTAAATAATGACTTAAATAAGAATAGCTTTTAAATTTTATGTTAAAATAAGGTTAAGTAGTTGTAATAACTAGGAGTTAGAGACCATACAACCTTCTTAGTTTCAACCTAGCTACTCATGAAGTTTGTAACATGAGAAGAGAAAAGATTATGCAGCAAACAATAGCACGCCAACACATTTAGAAGGGGTTTATAAAGCAAATTCAACCACTTGATTATATAAAATCTTTGGTAGACAAATAATAATTGTAAGTTTCTATGTAGTTCACTTCTATTGTTGGTGTTTTGCTTGCAAAATATTTTTACTAGTAGGATAGTTATTATTAAATTGTTTAGTCTAAGATATTCTTTGTAGAACAAAAAAAAATTAACCCTGTAAAATGCTATGAGTCCAAACTTGTATAGATAACGCTGATAAAGACTATTAATCCTAATAATGCTATCATCATGTAATATCCTTGACTTTATGATAGAGGTTCTTAATCCTAATTGAACTTGACATCTTCAATGAAAGAAGTAACTTAACTTAAAATTTTAATTTTATAATTAGTTACATTGGACCTAATAATGACTTAAATTTTCAATTAAATACTTTTAATGACTCGTAGGCTTGAATTTGGTACAAAACTTTCTCATTTTCAATTGTATTGACAAAGTGAGGTTGAATTAACAATGGTTTCAATCAAATTTGGCCTATTTTGGATGAAATTTTCTATCACAAATCAATTTTTTCTTTTCTTCTTTTTTATTGTTTACATAACTTTTTAAGATATATCTTTTACAAAATGCAATATTAAATTTAAAATAGTTATTGTATACATTATTTTTATAAAATTTTATATTAATATAAAATTATTTACAATTCCATTAGTAAACTTTCAATTTAATATATGATACACAAATAAAATATAAAAAAAAGATTACAATACTTAAAAGTTATTAACTAATATGTGTACAAGCTCTAAAAAGTTATTGAAAATGTGTGCTTAATCTCGAAACAAATAGAAGGCTTTGTATCACCCTTGCCTCTTTCATACATATCAAAAATCTCATAATTATAAAAACATTTACATGATCAAATGATTTTCAAAGAAAACAAAAAGGTGGAATAATTTAAATACTATGACATTTTACCAGATGTTGGCAAAGTAGTTTACTAATTTCTTTCTTGGAAAAAAATTACTGCAAAAAATAGAAATATTCTCTTATTGGATGATTAGATTCATTGCTATATAAGTAAAAAAAGGAATTATAAAGAATAATAGATTTTAGATTCAAACTTTTTTAAGTTTCATATATTTACCACCAGAGCTTACCTTGAGCTAAGAGTTATTTAGCTTGTGTTTGTCTTAGTATTTATTGATAGGTTTGTATTATTTAGAAGCAATCATGGTTATAAGACTTATACCTAAAAGAATTTTCTATAATTATAGTTACAAGATAATTTATCAAAGCACTATACCTGTTCTTGGTCAATGTTAAAAAAAGTTAGTCATAGCTGAAACTTTAACATCAAAGGGAGGAAAAAGTCAAACTACACCAACTAACCTTTTCATGTTTACAAAGTGGCAAGTAGTAACTAAAACATATACCAGGATGAGATATAAAACCCATGCGCCTTTTATCATTTCTAACAAAGTATTAAAAAAATGTATAACTTGAGTTAAGATGTCTCACCTCTAAAAAAATTTTGAAAAATGTAACTGTGCAATATACTTAATTTCCACTAGGTCACTATTCATTATTTACTCTTTAAAATTTCTAATCCAAGAGTAGAAAAAACCACCATTTAACCATTAGCATATAAAACCCATGCACCTTTTTCAATTTCTCTTTGTTTTAAACTGTACAAGTATCCAGTTCAAAGAGAATAGTGATCTAACAATGGCATTGGATTGTCAAAATTACATCTGCTAAATTAATGTATCTATATATGCCATATATTTCTCTCTCTTTATATATATATACCCTTTTACTAATTCGTCCTCTTACTAAAATTGTATCTCTATTAATGAACATCTCTACTATGAAATTCAGGAAAATGAAAATAAATATCATCAACACTTCAGACTCAGTACATTACCTTCCTACTTACACATGTAAGTTCACATAAAAATGATAGCCCATTAAGAAAAAGTCATTAGCTTGCTTTAAATCTGATCAAATGACTCATATATGATCATGCTTTTTATCATTTAAAAGATATCATAAAGCTATAATATTAATAACTTAGGAAATTTAGAAGGCATTTAGGGACAACCAAATAATTATTTGATGTGAATGTTTTTCAGAGAGCTTGAGAGTCATGGCAAAAGACCTTGTTCAAACACAGCATCAAATTCAAAATTTTTTTAACCTTGAATCATAACCCTATGATGTGTTACTAATGATTCAAGTATGTTGTCTGGTATAATTGGTTTTGTTGTTTCTATCATTATAGTAAAATATTTCATGCATATTATCTTAGCATATGGGTTTATCAATGTTCAAATTCTTTGCCTAAACAGATATAACAATATTGTATAGACATTAAAAGTTGGAAACTTCTTGTATTGCGATTGTTCAAACATTCAAATCAACACAGGCCAAGGGCGAGGTAATGAAAAGTGTGGTGAAGGCAATGAGGGTAAAATGACAGATTAATAATATAACCTTACAATACAATCATGGAAAACTATTTATGATAAAAATAAGAAAAATTATAATATAAGCCTTTAATTCATTCCCACTCCATACAAAATAGAGACAAACACATGCATGATAATAGAATTTCTAATATCACAAATAAATAATAAAAAATATCAACACTAAGAAAGGCAAAGTAGATTACAAAATGGATGCAAAATACTTCAAAAAATAATTTCATCTAATCACTTAGTTTCTCTATATGAATTAAAATTTATTCATGCTTAACTAAAATCATTGAAACAATTTTCAAGATACCTCCTAAATTCATTCAGACATTTGTACAAACACTTTATATGTAGCCACATACACTAGGAAGTATTTACATAATTATGAAGATGAAATTAAGCAAAACAACATAGATAGTATAATTAACACTATAGGAGATTCAAAATAGGGACCCCACTAGTTTAATGTGCCTATCCCTAAAATATACAATTAAAGGGGAAAGAATGTTTTACATGACAATAAAAAAGGAAAATACCAAATCCAAGCATCCATTATAGTTCAATAAAAATAAAATTAGTAAAAACCTGATCTTATCATGTTCACGAAGAGAAGAAACTTTGTCAAAAATCAACTACAAACAAATATTGAGCTCCAATATGCTTTATGGTGGTGTGCCAAAATCAGAGAAAACACTAAAAATCTAAATGTGATTTTCAATTCACATAGATGTTCACAATCTAATCAGAGCAAAAGTTTGAGTATATGAAATTTTAGATTAACTGAGAGTAGTCTACTAATAGGTTTTAGCATGAATTGTTTTAATATTTGTCTTATGTGTTAGCATGCTATTTTGTGCAAAAAGTAATTTTTTATTCAATTTTTCATAATTTAAATAAGACATATAAAGTAACCATGTATGCCAGTCAAAGTTGCAATTTACAATGATTGAGTAAGGCACCAAAGATTTAAACATTTAATGGTGATTTTGTAAACCATTGCTAAATAATTATCATTAAATAGCGTGATTTTTTTGTAGTGGATCCCTTTTTATTAAGAAATGTAAATGTGATTTCAACATAATTGTTATATATTTACTAATTTAAATATTATTAAAACTCATAAAGAGCTTCCAAAAGCAACATAGTATTTGAAGATGGGAGTTTGAAATGAAAATATTTTAAAAATTTTCGTTTGTAGATCAATCATTTAGATGATAAAATATTTTTTAATCAATCAAAATGAAAAAATCCTAAATATTTTTAGATGAATAAATCACATCCATTGAGTGTAATGATAGTTCAATCACTTTGTACTACTAAAGATCTACTTCAAACCTTAAAGAGTAATGAAAATTTTCTTAGTTCTAAATTATCACATCTTAGTACAATTAATGCACTAATATATCTTATTAATTACATATATCTTGATACAACTTTTTAGCAAGATATAGTTTTTTTTTAACTTATATTTTAGTCTCTTTGTAAAATAATAATATGAGATTATTTTATTTGTATAAATTTTAAGCTATAACTATTTAGTTATACAAATGCATGATATTTGATCATGCTTGCAAAATTTGATCTCATATTATTATTTTTAATGATGCATCTATATCATAATTTTTGTTAAGATATATTATAGTTACAGTTTCTCTAATTTATATGTAAAAAGTGAAGAATCAATTCCCTTGAATTTCAAGAAATAAAATTCAATAAAAAGTAATGCTATGTGAAAAATCTTAATTAGAGGACAATACATCAAAGGAAATGGAACAAATTACATCTTATCAGAGCTCTTTCTCATACGCATAAAAGGATTATGGTCACATTTAATCATGACAATAAATTTGTACAAATTGTCTATAATGGAATTGCTAGTAAAAGCATTAACTCAAAAATCTTTAATGATATTTTCAATAGGAGGAGCTAAGTTCATGTTGTATCTTTTTTTCCTTGACTATGGTTTTTTCCCCCATTGTATTTTCATGGCAAGGTTTTTAATGAAATAAAATATTCCTTGAAAGATAATGTACTTTTTTTCCTTCATTGGAGTTTTTTCCCATTGAGTTTTTTTTTTTTCCTAATAGAGATTTTAATGAAACATATTCTTTACAAGATGGACATCCAAGAAGGAGTGTTATGAATAATGAAATTAAATGTAGATCTCCATAGATCAAATATTATATTTTCATTATAATCAATTATTAAGTTTCAATTTTCTTTATAAGCTATTATTATGAAATTATAATGTTCGATCTATCTACCCTATAAATATAATTTGCATGAGTCATTATATATATCTATATAGGTAAATAAAATATACTCCTTTTCTCATATTCTTTTTCATCTCCATATATTTCTTTGGTTATCTTTTTAGTATTGAGCATTTTTATAACAAAAACAAATTAATTAGAAATACATGAATTTTTTAATATTTTTCAATATAATTAAATATTTTAACCATTTCTTATGGACATCAGTAAATAGAATTCATTAAAAAGTTATGTGTTTATTTTGACACCGTTAATTTTCTTAGAATTAAACATTAAGAGATGTAAATATATTCACTAAAAAAACTTTTATGCAATATAATGGTGGCCAAAGTTAGTAGGCTAAAGTATTATGACATAAGTATTTGAAGAATGGTAATTGTAAGACCTTAATCTCTACTAAAAATGATTTTTTGTTATGGAAAAGCTTTTGTTAGCTATAGAAATATTGTAAGGAAGGGATAGTCTAGAATATCAAGGATAGAACTTTAGTAAGTTTTTAGAATAATGTCTAATTTGATAGTTTCAAATCAAAGAATCTTACTCTATATCTAATTTCTCATAGCTTTAATAATAAAATTATTGTTAATGTTAAGAATTTTGCAATAGGTTAGAACTTAGATTTAGGATCTGTTATTTTGTCGGAAAGTATTTTTTATAAGAAAATATCATTTATATATATATATATATACATACATACATACATACATACATACATACATACATATAGGAGTGATATGTCATTTACATTGATAACTAAAAAAATAACACCTAAAAGTCTAGAAATGGAGGAAAGCATATTTCTTTTTTAAATAGGAGAAGTAGCTTTTTTCAAATTCTTCATATTTAATATTAAAGAACTAAAATACTTTCCTTTTATTTTAACATTTTATAACTATATTTTATAAAAAATACTTTTCGATTAAATAAACAAGGCCTTAATTAATTAAGGACATGTTATTTAGTGTTGTTATCTCTTCCCTTCATATTGTTCTACCATTAGATAATAGTGGCATCATAGACCAAATGTTCTAGCATTGGAGTAGTGATGGTAAATTCTCAATGAGAAGTGTGTATGCAATTCTTACTAAACAAATGGAGGTTGAATTAGATAGTATATGATAGGGTGTTTAAAGGTGGCTAGGTTAAATGAATGTATTTTCTCATATGGAGAATCTAGCATAATAGTTAGTTAACATGTGAAGAATGTAGTAGATGAAATATAGGCTCATCTTAATGTCATCGATGTGGTGGTTTGGTGGAGGATGTGATGCATGCCTTACATGACTATCCTCCACCAAAGAAAGTATGGCTGGTGTTAGTTAAAGGCTAAAAAAGATTATCTTTTTCAATTACTAACTTAAAATAATGGATCTTATTAAATCTAATTAGAAAGATGTTGGTATTTAAGGGTATGAGTGGTCTATTTATAGGGGTGACAATTTGGCAATTGTGGAATCGAAGAAGCAATATAAAAGTAGCAATTGCTATGGTAAGATCTCAAGTGTAGTATCCATTTGCTTGCATAGTTCATATAGTGTGGTGATGCCCAGATAAGGTTAGGTCAAGGTTAACTTTGATAGCGCAATAAATGCTTAACTTGTTAAAGCTACTTGTGATGGAAGTTTAAAAATTATAAAGTGGAGTGAATACCTAGTTATGCTAAGAATTTGGAGTCTTGTGATATGTTAATGGTTAAAGCTTGAGGTATCATAAAAGTTTTAAATTTGACTTAGGAATTCAGGTATCATTATGTTACTTAATTTAGAATCTAATTCTAAAGTTTTGGTTGAATGATGGTTGAGCACATTAATTTTAGAAAATTTATCTCTTGCTTTCAACCTTTGTTTAGATTAATTTCTCATAACATAATTAAGAGTGATATTTTAAAGATTTATGAAACTGAGAAAATAAAAACAATATGTATGCTACCAAAGCTTCACAATCAAATTACAATTACTACTAACATGTGAGCTTCTATCAATCAAAACAAAGGTTATATGGCAATTGCTATGCACTATATTAATGATTCCTAATGCTTGTAAAGTCAAATTGTGAGGTAATCACTAGCCTATAATAATAGTAAATTTTATTATTTTTTAGTAATTTATTCATGTATGTCATATTTGTTGAGTTGGGTAGCGGTAGCCTATAACCCAAGTGAGGGCATTTCTCTCCTTTTGGACTATGTTAGACCTTCGACAGTCAATGTAAAACTTTATCAATATTGCTTCTATAGATCAGACACAACGATTTATTAGTGCTAATGCTAGGTCATTACCTAAAAGTAATGCACTATATGGCTCAAGTACAATGTCAAATGAGATAGAGCCATTGCATCAGTATTTAGGTGTAGTATTAAATAAACAAAGTCCTCACATTTCTCTGGATAGATGTGGGTAAATAAGCTAATCTAAGAAACCATAATTAGGTTTAACACTTAGAATATTGGTTCACTGATAGGTAAATCTTTAGAGGTAGTGGACACCATAATTTAGAGAAGGATTAACATTATGTTTCTTTTAGAAACTAAATGGGTTAGTGAAAGAGCTAATAAGCTAGACATTACAAGATTCAAGCTATGGTACACAAAGAAAGTTAAAGGAAAGAATAGAGTTAGAATTATTGTAGATAAGAATTGGAAGAAGAATATGGTGGATATAAAAAAGATGGGGGATGGGATCTTATCTTTAACATTAATAATTACATGGGAGATTATTAATATTATCAGTGCTTATGTACCACAAGTAGGATTGAAGACATATTTAAAGGAGAAGTTTTAGGAAGACCTAGAGGGGTTATTTCAAAGAATTTCACAAGAAGAAAAAATTTTCATCGAAAAGTATCTAAATGGACATGTTGGTAGTGAGGTAAGGCAATTTTTAGGAACGCATGGTGGATTTAGTTTTAAAGTACTAAATAAGGAAGGGCAATCTATTCTTAACTTTTCAGTAGCAGATGATTTCAAAATTATGAACACTTATTTTAAAAAGCGAGATGAACATCTAATCACGAACAAAAGCAAAACTTCTAGGTCATAAATTGATTTATTTTTAGTAAGGAGCTCAAATAAAAGAATGTGTAAGGATTGTAGAGTGATTCCAAGGGAGAGCCTTGCTACACAACATAAGATCTTAGTCTTTGATGTCCATTTTAAAACCTAAAACTAAAAAAGATGATAAGTTATAAATCCAAGGATTAAGTGGTGGCAGTTTAAGGGTAAGAAATAGATAACTTTTAAGAGAATATTATTGGAGGAAAGTAATTAGGAAGCATAAGGAAGTGCCTACCATATTTGGAATGTGATGGCTAAAAGGGTTAGGATGGTTGTTAAGATAGTTTTGGATGAATCAAAAGGTTTTGGACTAAGTGATAAAAAATCTTGGTGGTAGAATGAAAATGTGCAAGAAAAGGTTAAAACCAAAATGAACTATTTTAAGGCCTTATATATATGTAACAATGCTGAAAATTAGGAAATGTATTTAATAGTTAAGAAAGAGACCAAAAAGGCACTGAGTGAAGCACGATCTAAAGTTTTTGAGGAATTCTACGAAGATCTAGGGATAAATAATGGAGAATAAAAGATTTATAATCTTATTAAAAATAAGGAAGAAAATCAAGAGACTTGGATCAAGTAAAGTGTATTAAGAATGAAGAAAGGCAAGTTCTGCTTACAAATGAAGATATTAAAGAGAGATGAGAGAAGCACTTTTATAAGCTTTTCAATGATAGGTAAGGATTGACTAGGGATATAGAAGGATTAGAAACTCAAGAAGATGAATAAATTTTACCTTATTATCATGGGATTCGAGTTAGAGAGGTAAAAAAAGATCTTAAAAGGATGGATATTGGTAAAACTATTAGTCCTGATGGTATTCCTATTGAAGTTTGAAAATATTTAAGAGAGTAAAGCATCTTTTAGCTCACTAAGTTATTTAATGAGATTTTAAGATCTAAGAAAATGCCAAATGAGTGGAGGAGAAGCATTTTAGTACTTATATTTAAGAACAAAGGAGAAATCCAGAATTTCACAAACTATCGAGTGATAAAACTTATGAGCTATATTATGAAACTATGGAAAAAAGTGATTGAGCATAGATTAAGAGAAGAAACTAGGATTGTAAAGAATCAATTTGGATTTATACTAAGAAGGTCTACAACAAAGGCTGTTTGCCTTTTACGGGGGTTAATGGAAAGGTATCGAAGTAAAGAAAGAGATTTACATATAATTTTCATTGACTTAGAAAAAGCCTATGATCGAGTTCCAAGAGAAATGTTGTGGAAGGCTTTGGAAAAGAAAAGAGTTCGTGTTATATATATCCAAACTATACAGGACATGTATGATGGAATAATTAAAAGTGTAAGAACTCCTGAAGAAGAGATAAAGAATTTTACTATAAGGATAGGTCTATATTAAGGTTTAGCCTTAAGTCTTTGCTTATTTAATATAGTTTTAAATGTTCTTACTAAAGATATACAAGAAACTACCCCTAAATGTATGCTATCTGTGGATGATATAGTTTTAATTGAGGAATCGCGAGAAGAGATTTATTATAAACTAGAGCTTTGGAGACAAGCATTGGAATCAAATGGTTTTCACTTAAGTAGGAGTAAAATAAAGTATATGCATTGCAAATTTGATAAGAAGTAAGATAGAAATGATTTGAAAGTAAGGATTGGAGAGTATATCATAATACAAGTATCTAAATTTAAGTATCTGAGATTTTTATTATAAAATGATGGGAAAATTAATAGAGATGTCACACACAGGATACAAACTGAATGGTTAAAATAGAAAAAGGCATCAAGAGTTATTTGTGATCATAAAATACCTATTAAGTTTAAAGGCAAGTTTTATCAAACTGTTATACAATCAGCTATGTTTTTATGGTAATCAATATTGGGCTCTGAAAGGACAATAAGAGTAGAAAATAGGAATAGCAGAAATAAGAATGTTAAGATGGATGTGTGATCATACAAAAAAGGATAAGATATGAAATGAATACATACAAGGGCATATTGGCATGGCACCCATTGAGGAGAAGATGATAGAAAATTGATTAAGATAGTTTAGTTATGTACAAAAAAGGCCATTGGATGCACCAGTAAGAAAAATCAATCACATGGTTTTTAGCCCTATGAAAAGGAGTAGAGGAAAGCCAAAAATGACATAAGAAAAAATTATAAAAAAGGATCTCTTGGTAAATAGTATTACTGAAAATCTGGTTACTGATAGAACTCATTAGTGTCATGTAATCCATGTAACTGACCTCACTTAGTGGGATAAGGCTGTTATTATTGTTGTTGTTGTATTCATGTATGTCATATATCCCTTAGGCCCATTTATTTCATTGAAGTTCTTTATGATGCTTTAGTAGAATATTTTTGTTAGATTGGAATTTGGATAGAAAATTATCAATTATCACTATTGATAATTGTAACATCAATGATGCAATGGTTTAATTAATATTTGTAAATATTCCTCCATCTCGATTTATTTTGGGTAGGTTATTATTTCATATGCAATGTTATGCTCATATCCTAAACTTAATGGTAAAAGATGGATTTTCAATGATATTTAAGGCTATTGAAAGCATTAGGTTAATTGTTACATATTGTTTTGCCACATTAAAAAAGGAAGAGAAAATTAAAAAAACTTACTACTAACTCAATGTCCCTTATTCAAAGAAGCTTGCATGTGATTATAGAACTATACTTGCCTAATGCCTTCAATGGCTATTCCATGTCAAGATGTCTTTGATCGTATAAAACTTCATGATCCTCATTTTAAAAATATGCCTACTAATGATAATTGGCAGATGGTAAAAGAAATATGCGAAAAGTTAGAATTGTTCTATAGTGACATTGAATTATTTTTTGGTAACATGTATCCAATTATAAATACCTATTTTTCAAAGATTTGTAAAATTAGATTATCATTGAAAGAATGGCTTCTAAGTTCTGATGACATTATCAGAGATATGACTTTCAATATGATTGACAAATTTAATAAATAGTAGGATAAGATTAATGCAATAATGGTGGTGGACATAGTTTTAGATCCTAGATATAAAATAATGTTATTGAATTATTTTTTTCCTCTCATATATGGAGATGAAGCTCCATATGAAATACAAAAGGTGCAAATCCTTTGTCAAGATTTGGTAAAGGAATATTAATTTAGAAAAAGAAATAGTCATCCAAGTGAATTAACCATAACTTCAACAAATTTGACCACTACAAGAAGAAAATGGGAGATTAGAAGTGTAATTTTGCTTAATTTGTCCATCAAAATTTTGGCATTATATGTGTGAAATCAAAATTAAACGTCTACTTGGAAGAGCTAGTTTTAGCTATTGTTTTAGATAAAGATTTTGACATCCTAGCTTGGTGGAAATCAAATGGGCTTAAATATCCAATCTTGTAAATAATTGCTAGAGATTTCTTAGGTATTCCTATCTCTGTTATTACTTTAAAGTCAGCTTTTAGTACTAGTGGTTGGTTTTTATTTGCTTGTCATAGTAAACTTCATTCTAATATGTAGGAAGCATTGATGTATGCCCAAGATTGATTATGGGAAGACATAGAAGGTAATGTGATTTTAAAATAGTAACTTTATCTATTTATAATTTTTGTATCCTATAATCTAATTACCTTTGATTTATTTCTCAAGATCTTCAAAGGATAAACCATTTTATTCCACCATAGATGAAGACATAAATGTTGATGAGGTTCAATAGTTCTTTTTTTCCATTCTACTTTTAACATATTTTAAGCATGTTTTACTATTAACATTTTAATAATTATCAATCATATTTCACCAAAATACATATAAGAGAAATTATCATAAATTTAATATCTTTTGTATGCATTAAGTATAGTAGAAGGATGATAACATGGTGAGGCCAAAGAAGATGAAGGAATGGAAGAATTAATGGCTATTTATATGGTGAAATCAAAGTTTGATGAAGGCAAAAAAGGAATGACATTTTGCTCATCATGTATCTTTATTATTTTGCTTTTAATTTGATATTTTTAATCAAATTATATGTATTTTTATACTTCTGGGATAATATGTTATTAAATATTATATGGTATTTATTTTTAAATCTAAAATATATAAAATTTTAAGATTTTTATAATATTTTTCTTTTTTTTTTTTCATTTTCTATAGATTTCCCATGGGGCGTATAGATTGCAAGGATGATGCCCTAACTTGTCTCATCCGATAGGGTAAGGTAAGTTCAGGGCAGATGGTAGGCAAATAGGTGCATGGTAAGGTAGTTTAAGGCAAATTTGCCCCAGTTCCACCCCACTATCATCCCTATGCCATACCTTTTGACATTGGTTATTTAAAAAATTGTTAGGTGAACTTTTAACATTTTCCAACAAGATGCTACAAATGCCTTTTTCGATGACAATTTTGAATATCATTGAAATCATAAGTTTTCATGCTAAACTCCACATATGTCAATTAGTTTTGAAATCAAATATGTAGTAATTTTTTATCTAATTATAAAAATGCCACCGAATTAACATAGACATCATTTATAATTTATGTACATCACCTTAAATGTTCATATAATTTTAGAAAGGTCATTACATCAAAATAGACATTAAAGATAATGGTAACTGACATCTATCCACTAATGCAAAATTATAATTTTATAGTAGTGCCGAAGATATTGGTAACAAACCTTAATTAATATGGCTTAACTTATTAAGTAAAAATGAGTTCAAAGTTAGGATTAAGCCTATTTTATTTTACAAACAGGTTAGGAGGCAAGGGATTTATGGGTCATGTGATCTATTTCTACCCTTACTTTCATATTTAGTATCTCAAAACTTATTTTATCATCTCAAAAATAGTAAATTAATTAAACTATATTATTTCATAATTAAATTGATAATGACCTACCTTTGTATCATAACACAAGATTAATAAAAATGGATAAAATAAAGAGAAATAGCAAAATATCTATGATAATGTATGAAATATGAGGATATCTTTAATGACAATTTTGTTAAATATTATTTTAATTATTGAATGATAAATAATAAGACTAATGAATATTGCATAATTATGGATGACTTTAATAACTCTTTTATTAAAATATCATAAACATTCTAACCCTCCATTTAATCCGCTAAATATTGTGGACAGATTTGAATGGTTTCTAATTTGGATGATTGATATGTCCATTTACGTTACCCCGACGAGACTAGCATATATACCGCCATGTTTGGTGAAGGGGGAAAAAAGGTGGCAATCGTGAGGGTTTATTTGTTTTTTATTTTTAAAAATAATTTTATTTTTTTTACCTTTAAAAATAAAAGAATTTGTTTGTTAACCTATTTTTAGAATTTATTTTTAAAAATTATTCTTTAAATGTATAACTTAAAAATAAAAAATAGAAATAATTTTTAATTATTTTCTTATATAGTATGTCAATTTTATAATTAAATAAAATATTTTTTTATTTATAATATCAATCATCATCTGATCTTGATTTTCTTTTAATTCAAAAATAATTTTTGAAAATAATTTCTAAGAAGAAATTTTTTAAATATAAAAATAAAAACATATTCAACCACCGCCTCAATTTTCCATCCACGTTTTCTGGCGGCCTTAATTCATGAAATTTCAAGGCTCTTAGACTTCGTTTTTCCAAAATTATATTATGCAAGTGTCACTTTCTTATTACGCTCGTGTTTTGATTTTTTGCCTTGGTGAACAGGCACTTATTTGAACGTGCATTTGAATACAAACTTTTTGTTGATCATATATCTTTATTATTTTGCTTTTTATACTAGAGCTGGTTAGAGTGTGCGTTTGTCTTTTTCCCCTTCTTAACATGATCGCAGATACTTGGGTTATCAAACACAAAACTCATCTATCTTTATTTAATTTTGGATGGAATTCAAACACATGCTTTATTTTACGATTATTTTTTATTTTTAGCCTTTTTTTTATTCTACTAATATTTTAAAATAAAATCTTATATCTTTAAAGTCATTTCAAACTCAAAAGTAATTTTTAACATCTATGATCTCAAATATAAAATTTATTCTTAAAAAAGTAATTTCCATGTTTTGAATCATAAAAATATTTAATTAAATATATAGTCATGCTAGATTATTTGGATACCAATAAATAAATGAACTCACTTTATTTGTAAATCATGCTTTATGTAAGATTTTTTAACTTAAAATAAAAGATTAAATTTGATGAACTATTAACGTAAAATATTTTAAAAATTTTAATATTAAGAAATAAGAAAAAGTCAGGTCATTAAAAAAAGTAAGAAATTTTATTAATAATAAAGAATTTAATAATTTTGTACAATGACAATACTATATATACTAAAGATAAAATTTGAAATTAAATTTTGAATATAAATCAAAGGTTGTCAAAATTTTTAATCTCACTTTTGATATATGTAACGTATTTATATAATATAGCAACACATGAGCGTATGATTATTTAAAATTTGGATTAAATTTTAATCCTTGAAACAACGTTGTACTTGAGATTTATTCACTGAATTTCATTTTAATTATTGGAAAGTTATGATGCATTAATAACTTCACGACACATTATTATTATTATTATTATTATTATTATTATTATTATTATTATTATTATTATTATTACACTATTAAAATATAATTTAAATGGACTTTTTGATATATTTCAATTTAAAGTATTTTATTTTCAATAATCAAGAAACTATCATGCCGTTGTGCGTACAAGATATGCGTATTGCATATAATATTACACGAACTCTGGCTTTAAGTTGCTGGAAAGGTTTAACGAGTTACAGTAGGATCCTAGAAAGTTGGTTTGAAAATTTAAAAGGAAGACGAAGGCCAAACAATGCAAGCAAAATTGAAAGGTGATACTTAATTTGCGGAACAAAAATGGAAAACGCTTAACCTACTCCTTCAAATTCGAGGAATTCTAAATGAGTAAAGAAGTTTCCTACTTTGAAAAGAAAGAGACAAATTCAAATTTAAAAATACAAGATACGAAAATCCAGAGAGTCCCCCGTATTCTATAAGTCTATCTCCCTTCTAGATTAGGCTGTTTTAAAATGTAGGATGTATTTGATAAAATTAAATATTATAATTCTTGTTGAGAAAATAAAGAAAAGCAAATATTTACAAATTTAAAAATTACTTTTTAATTAATTGTTATTTAGTTACTTTTGAATCTTTGATATTCTCATCAAAGATTATCTTGTCATATTTTAACCTTTAAAGTATATCTTGTATTTTAGAAGAGTTCAAATCCTTTCTTTTATTAGAATACAAAAAATTGTTATTCTTGTGATAAGATTAAATACTATTTTAAAATAATTCTAGTTATCACTGGGGTCTCATTATTATTACTTCTTGTATTTTGATGACTCAAGTATCTTGAGTAAATGTTAAAATTTAGGAGAATTTTCTAGCTTATTAAAATACAAGATAAAGTGCTAGCACTTTAATAATATAATAGCATCCAATATTATTTTAGAAATTCTGCTTCTCATTATGTTTGGGATTCAAATATAGAATTGTACATATATATTAAGTAGATTATTACTTTTACTATTATAAAAAATACAGAATATAATAATGCCGTCAAAAACTTTTGGCTTAAATCACATATTATTTTCATTGAAATGATTGTTTTTCTTCACATCCTAGGCTTGCTACACTAAAACTATGTTTTTAACACCTATAGTAATGTAATGGCATTAATATTACATCCAAAGCCATTTTTCCCCCTTAAATCTTTGATTCAAACAGAAAATCTTACGTGTTTTATTAAATAAAACTACTAATATTTTACAAAATAAGACCAATTGGGCGCAGGTAGTTGGGGTTTGGTAAAGGTCCTTGTAGCCCACGTCTTCTCTATCCGTCACTTTAGTTAACAATGACACAATTAATTTTGTCTGCGTGTACCTTTCTTGCTTCTAAATTATACCAAATAAAAAATAATATATAGAAGATCAACCAAAGAAAGCCAGAGAAAATCTTACCGACTTAATGTTGGCTAATTAAAGTTGTTAAGGATGAGATTATCCTAACGAGCACCCTAGTTTTGATGAGTTTCGTTTCATTTTCTTTATCATGCAGTAGTCATGTCATGATCTCCCACTTAATTGTCTTCCAAACGGTAAGTTCGCATAATTTTACTTTCTTTATTCTTAAAAAAAAAAAAAATCGGTTTATACATGTTACTCTAATACTATCATTTATTACTGAGGTGTCTTTGGTTTAATTTATGAAAATTGGAAGGGAGTACAATCAAATTAAGGAGCATAAGAGAAAGAAAATTGCAATTCATTTTAAACAGTTCAGTTCACTTGAGGAATAGGATTGTGCTATTTGCGGTTCTTTTTCTTTTCTTTTTCTTTTTTTTAATAATAATTATGATTATCTTTCTTGTCATTTGATTCATCAATTAAAGAATGAGATTACAATATTATTTTTAATTTATCCCTTTCTAGTAGTGACAATGATGGTGACAATTGTGATAGTCATAACTTTGATAGCAATAATGGCAATAATAGTGGTGGTTAGTGGTAATGGTAACGATAGTAATAATAGTAGTGGCAAGAATGTTATTGGTGATAATGGTAGTAGTAGTGGAAATGATAGAAGTGTGAAAGGAGTTTTTTTTTTTAAACTTCCACCGACTACCGTGTAAAATTCAATACCTTAAAGAAAAAAAGTGTCATGCCCCTAGAATTTGAAATATTTTTAATTTTTAATTTTAATAGCTTATTGTGGACTCTAAGGATTTAAGGATAGGGGAATAGTTAATTTTCGAAATAACTAATATGAGAAATAATTGCCATAATGTGTTACAAATGTTACCTAAAGAGAGTTTACTAAGTTTTTAAAACTTATTTGTGGTTGAATATGTGAAGAGAGATGGAAACTCATGGAGAGTTTAATTGAAGAGAATCATAAATTTAAAAGGAAGAAATGATTAAAAAAAAGTTTTAAAAAAAATTCTTTTCCTATTTTACCCTTCAACCAAACTCCTCATAAAACTCTCCCAACTCCCCCATTTTCTTTATTGTTCTGATCCCTTCATAAATGCTTTTAAGCCCTAGCTCTCCTATCCAAAAGGAACTTCACAATTCTTCTCAATTTTCATGTCAACAAACTATGAAATCATCACCATCTTCAATCTTTAGTGAGTTTGATAGCTCAATCCCTAATTTTCCTTCACCCCTACTTAGGGTTTAGTTTAGTTTGAATGGATAACATTTGATTTAGTGGAAATGCTAACTTAAGATCTTTGCTTTGATGCATAAAGGCTCATCATCCTCAATCATTAACTCCATTCCTTCACCCCAAGCATTTGTGAATAACATTCTATCTAAATCCTAGATTAAATTCATTATTTTGCTTATGATTGATTTTTCTAAAAATTATGAAGGAAATCATATAAGGTTATGATTTGGGCTTTTAAATTTGATGGGTTTTACTGTTTAGAGGAGTAGTTTTATGTTTTGAAAGTTTAATGGTGATATGGTTTGATAAAAATTAGATATGGGCGTTGAAAGTGGTAAATGAATAGTGATTTTGTAGCAAAATCTATAAATTATAAGGCTATAATCGACTATATAATTAACTATGCTTAAGAAAGTTTCTCTTTAGGTTGACATGGTTAACTATATAATTGACTATAAGCTGTCAGAATTACACTTTGACCAAACATTGTTAACTATGCTTGGTAAAGTCATTCTTTGGATCCTTATAGCCAACTATAGTTGTTAGAATTTCTCTCTAGAAACCTATAGCCAATTATATAGCCAACTATTGTCTTGTTTCTTTAGATACTTGTGTTTTTATAGAAATTTAAAGGTACCTTTCCTTCATGTGAGAATGAAATAAGGGTGGATAGTTTTAATATGAATATTTAGTTGCAAAATGAGTGTGTGAACTTACTTAATGCTACAAAATGAAAAGAAAATCCATGATTGGATTTGTTATGCTAAGAAAGCATGGGAATTGAACTTAAGTGTTATGTTTTAATTGATGAACCACTTATAGTCTTGTCCATATATCCATATATGAATATTTGTATTATGGAATTAGAATTGAAGTGTTAAGTAAACCACTGTTGATGTTCTGGTCTATTTACTTATTTAATCATTATTTGATGAAACATGTTGTTTCCATAATATGTATATGTTTAATTAAATTATTTATAGTAATAGGCTGATTAGAGCATTTGTGTACATGTAAATGTATGGATGCTATTAATATTGTGGTAAAGTGATTGAAGTGCTAGTTGAGGCACTTGTGTTTATTATGATAAATCATGCAATGAATGAATTTTGATGATGTTGTTGAAGATGATTTACATGTTATGGCTTTATGCATCGAATCCATATGCCCTTTTGTAAGAGGATAAGACTAACTCTAGAGGGATCAGGTTAGGGTCATGAGGGATAAGAATGAATAAAGTCAAATAAAGGTTTACTTAATTGCTTGTTTAGAATTATCATTACTATAAACTTTCCTTTTAATGTTGTGTTATTTACATTTATTAAAGTGAAAACTAGCCTTTATAATGACACAATATCATTTTTGAAAATAAGTCCAACTGACAACATCAATTATAATAATAAACCAATGTTATAAAGTTTTGTTTCAAATAGAAGACTAAAAGTTAAGCATAAGGAAACTTAATGCGATGATGTACAACGAATTGACGTCCAAAGGTGTTCTACAAGTTATTGTTTTTATGATTTTATTAAAAAATTATAGAGATTATTTATGATTCATTAGATTAATGTTTGTATTTACAATGTTGTTGGAAAATGTAAGGATTATTTATATTTCAATGTATTGATGTCTATATTTACAATGTTATTTAAAACACACTATACAATGATGAGGTGAACATTTACAATGATAATTCTTACAATATCTTGTTGGTGTGTGTCCTAGAACCAATCATATAAGATGATTAGAGTTATACACAATGTATTATATTTTATTTTAGGCAATTTAATTATTATATTTTGTTTTTATTATTATTATGCGCAATTTATAACTTAATATAATAATTATCCTTGGAATAGCTTTGCTATTCCTAAAATGCCCCTAGTCAAGTATTATTATGAAAATGGATAGTAATAATACATCGAGACTAGCATGTATAGTGACTGATGATTACGAATCATGGATATGTGATATCAAGTCAATACATGAGTACATTGCTAGTGAACAATGTACTGGACTGACCCACTATGAGAATATTGCATGGATAAACGTGTCATAAGTTATTCTCATATGATCACAACTACGCATAAACCTTTGACCTGAAGTCACTACGGTTTCCTACATGAGGAATTACTCACTTTAATATTGTCCTATGTCACCTTTAATCAGGTGACAAGTAGGGCATTGATTGGGTGTGTCATAAATCATGCAGAGGGAAGTGAGTGATGTAAATGGGATTTTGTTACTCTTGTACAAAAGAGAAATATCTTTGGGCCCCTTGATTGAGTGAGACTTAGAAATGCATGGCCATGCTCAGTTGAATTAATATGTGATATTAATTATTTATTTTAAGTCTACTCAGTATCAAGAAATATAAATTGAACATTGACGAGGATGACACATTCCATGCCTCCAGTTCAATTTGGATATTATTACAAAAGGGTTATGATGTAAAACGTTGATCATGTATTAGGTGGATGTCGAATCACAGACATTCTTACTACTTGAGTGGCAGTGATGTATTGCTAGATACCGCTCGCTGTCTATGGCTCAATAATAAGTCATTGTCAACGTAGTAAGAACCTACAGGGTCACACAAAAGGAGTAGGAATAAGACAATAATTAATTGGACTTTAATTATATTAATATCCAATTAATTGGACTTATTTTCGTGCATATATATTATTAAGATTAATAAATTCACGTTTTATATATATATATATATATATATATATATATATATATATATATATATATATATTATGTGATATTATTTGATATTAAAATAATATCAAGTAATTATCTTATCAGATATTAGATAAATATATTATGAGATAATATTATTTTGATATTTGATAACTATATGCAATTATCTAATATTAAGATATTTATATTATGAGATAATATCATTATCTAATATTAGATAATTAATAGATAAGTCTTATCTCTTCTCATTATCTCTAGGATAAGGATAAGATGAGTTGTTAAGTGTAATTAGGATTTTGGAAGCATTATCCTAGTAGGACTAGGATTATGGCTTGCCTAAGTTCTATAAAAAGGGACTTGAGGGCAGCACTTAATAATTACGTTTTAAGCTTCCATATAAACCCTAAATCACTCAGAAAACATCCAATCCTAATTCTTAGAGAGAAAAACGCATCCTAGCAGACGCGTGGAGAGAGAGAGGTCGTTGTTCACTCCGTGTGGATACCGTAGAGACGCTATACCTTCTGGCCGGCGTTTGATTCATCCGCTCTCAAGTTTTGATCAAGTAGAAACACGAGTGCCTAACAGGTAAAACCCTAATCATTGACTTATGCTTTTTGCATGGATCCTAGGTAGAATTCGGATTAAAATTTAAAATTTCGCTGCATGTGATAATCCGAATTCCCAACATATCTGACATTTAAAAGGCATGTCAATTAACTTATTTTTAAGATGTTAGTTATATTTTATTAATTGATGTAGAATTTCCTATTCTACTTATTAACTGTGACCTTGCTTTCTTTTCTCTTTCACTCTATTTTTAATTTAGGTATTCACTTTATAGTTTTCTTTCACTCTAATTTTTTAAGTTTCATTCTATAAAGGATAATACATAATTGATGTTGCTCAATTATTAATTATTGAGACGCAAATTGCTGCTTTTGGATTATTATCCTCTCTCAGCCACAATCTATGTTAATTGTCCATAGAGGATAGAAACATCGATTATGTCTCTACCATGAAGATAATCACCATCACTCTTCTTCAAAGTGATTTTTGTTATAAACATTATGTCTTTTTAAGTGTCAATGAGAAAATACATGTTTTTCAAGATAAGAATGTGTAACATAGATGGATGTGTTGATAATCTAATATAGTTTTTGTATGGATCTTTGTTCGAAAGATACAAAAGTTACATTTTTTACTATATATATATATATAACAATGTCAATTTTTTTTAATTATAACCAATGTCTTGGTTAGAAAAATGTCATGTTGCAAAAGTTGCAATAAATTTTACCAACATGTAACTTAAAATAAATATTAAGTTGTATAAATTAACATCGATTGTTATTTGATAATTGATGTATATTGATTTTCATTCTACTTATAAGTTTCTTTTTCACTTCGTATTTTCTTTAGGTGAAATAAAAGGACAATACACTTATTTTTACTGCATATTTAGAAAAGTTTCTTTTTTTATAATCGTAAGCATCTCATCTAACCATGGTTATCCTCCATCTCAAACACTTTAGGTGGATGAATATATCTATGCTTTGATACAATTACCATGATTATAAAATTTGAAACTTTTCTAGATATGTAGTATCAATGTGTGTATTGTCTCTATATTTCACATAGTACTACAAAAAATGCATGGATATTGTCTATATAATCTTGTGGAGCACTTCAACTTGAGAAAAATAGGGTAGATTATTCTTTATCACAAAAAAATATCATTATGTTGTAAAATACATTAATGATCTAGTGTTATTTTTATGTAAGTTGTTGTTACAAAAATGTTAGGATGCAATTGTATAAAAAAATTAGCTTAAATAATATTAATTATTTATTAAAAATTGATGCAATTTTTAAAATGAAAGAATATATTTTTGTAATTGATTGTCTCCTTTCTCATTTGTTTCATTTGTATTCGATTTGTCATTATTCTATTTAATTGTATAATAAAATGGAATAATTTTAATGCTATAAATTTTACTTGGAGTAAGTCATGTTTTAAATACTAATTTAATATATATACATATATATTTATATGATGTATATGTAAATTGTAAATCTAAAGCATATGATGTGTATAGTTGAATTAATTTTATTCTAACATTGTTGTATCTAACAATTTTGAAATAGTAATATTTTAACTGCATAGTTAAAGCATTAATCAATTGGTAAAGAGGTACAATTAGTCTTAAGATATCAGTTTTAGTTTCATTATTATAGAATTGTTAATATATGTTAGGTGTTTAGAGGATTGCATGTCAAAAAATAACCCACATGTAATTGATCATTATAGTATATATAATTTCAATTTAATTAGTAAATTATCATAGAATAGAACAATAATGTCAATTTTTATTACATGAAAATCAACATCTTTCATGTTTATATTATCTTCAAAAACAACATTAAACATCATTTACATCTAAAAAATTGACATTTAATAACTAAAATATTACATTAATTTTTTTTAAATAATTGACATTATATGTCTGCTCACACCACCCAGCCAAACCCATACCTAATTCCTCACTTCTTCCCCATGCCCTAATCCCTAGTTCCTCACTTCCCTATCCTAAACACTAACCCCATTTCAATGTTTCTCATTTCTTTGTCCTCCTTATTTCCCTTATATTCCTAATTAGGCCTGGAAAGCCAACATCTTCTATTACTTTAGAGAATCCTAATTTAAACAGTTCTAAAGAATAAACTAAATAATAAAATATTGAAGATGGTGAAAGTTTGTATACAATACCATAATTAGAGACAAGTTCTTTAATAAAATTGTCTTGATACTTATTGCTCAATATGTGAGGTTTAAACTCCTAGAAAAGCCTTTTGAATATAATACCTAAAATGCAATGAGTATTTATGAAAAATTAATGTATTACACATTTTTATATGAAAAAATATTAAATAATATGAAAGAGTACCAAAGAAAATGTATGAGATCCAATTTCTTACTTATGCAAAATAGTAAAGGTTGCATCAAATTGATAGACTGAAAAATAGGATTGATTAGAAAAATAGAAATAAAATTGTAAAAATAAACACAAAAGAAAAAAAATTCTCATATTTATATTCTATACTTTTCTAGTAAGTGCTAAATCTCACATATTTATCCACAGGTTAAATAAGCTTTAGTCTTGCAAAATAATTAATTCTTAAAAATATAAAATTAAAAAAAATTATCTTAAGGTTGAAAGGAAAGTATACCTTATTAGATAGAGAATCATTTTAGGGTTGGAAGAATTTCAAGATGAAATTTGTAAACGATATCATGATTCACTCCTTTTACTTTTAACTTGTGCCATACATTATCCTTCTCATTTTTAATTTATGTCGGTGGCATAATATTTCATGTCTATTACTACATAACAACTGACGTTTAAAATTTATATTACACATTGGTTTTGAACACCCACCATCATCTTTAATATAATGATGTTATCTTATTAAAAGATATTAGATGTTAATTACAACAAAAAAACAGATGTCATAATTGATGAATATTTTTTTAAAAAGATTCTTTATCTCTTATCATAGAATTAAACATAATAACAAGAAATTGAATGTAAATGAAACAAAAATGAGAATGGAGACAATGTATTACGAACATATATTTTTCCATTTTATTTCTTTCCATACATAAACATATATACAACAAAAAAAATTATCATTTATAAAGAATAATAAACTTTACATTTACAATAAACATAGATGGCATATCTACAAAAATTAAAAAGAAAAGTCATCTTATAATCATGATCATCTATTTAAGTGTAGAAGATAACTATGATTTGATGTGATGCCCATAACTATAAGAGATGGCTTTTGAGATTGAGTTAAAGTAGTAGATCATGGTATTAACATTGAGAAATAGTTGGAATCTTTAAAAGTTCTTTCAATTAAAAGACTTGTATCCACACTTTAGCAATAAAAATAAAAATTTTATTGAAAATTTGGAAGGATTCTTATCTAAAGTTCTTACAAGTGCTTTGTAAAATTCTAATGTCTATGGCTAAATTATAGATACAAGTTCTTGGATGGAACTTAGATCGATTCCAAAAACTTCTAAAAGGACTAGTTTTTGGAATCCATTAACAAAGAAAACTTTTAAAATAAAAAGTGTAAATAGTAGTATTAACATTGCATTTACATTTTTTTGAAAGATTCTTTATTTCTTATCATAGAATTAAACAGAATAACAAGAAATTAAACATAAATGAAACAAAAATGAGAATGCAGAGAATGTATTATAAACATATATTTTTCCATTTATTTCTTTCCATACATAACCATATACACAATGAAAAAAATTATTATTTATAATGAATAATAAACTTTACATTTAAATATATATAACACCCCTACAAAAATTAAAAGGAAAAGTCATCTTATAATCATGATCATCTATTTAGGTGTAAACGATTATTGTGATTTAATGTGATGCCCACAACCATAAAAGATGACTTTTGAGATTGAGTTGAAGTAGTAGATCATAGTATTAACATTAAGAAGTAGTTGGAATCTCTTGCAATTCTTTCAATTAAAGGACTTGTAACCACACTTTAGCAATGAACTCAAAAATTTTATAAAAAAATTGAAAGGATTCTTATCTAAAGTCTTTACAAGTGCTTTGTAAAATTCTAATGTGTATAGCCGAATTATAGATACAAGTTCTTGGATGGAACTTAGATTAACTCCAAAAAGTTCTAAAAGGACTAGTTTTCAAAATTCATTAATAAATAAGACTTCTGAAATGAAGGGTGCAAATCGTAATATTAACATTGTTTGGGCCATAAAGAAAATCTAAGAATCTTTTATGATTCCTTTCAAGGTGTGGATAAAAGTGCTTGTAATAAATTGTAAAAGTTTCCTAGATCTTCCAAGTAGCCATAGTAATGTTGAATACAAAGATTTACATCTCTTAATTCAAAAGCTTACTTTTTTGTTAGAACGAGATCTATCTTAAAAGATGACAAATTATTAGGGAGCCTTAAACGTCAATTATTAATTAAAAATTGATATCTTAAGATATCAGTTAAATACTAAATCAATGTTGAAACTATTGATGAATAGTTATGATGATTGAAATGAACTTACAAGAAGGTCACCACAAGGAATTGACATTGTAAATTCTTGAACTATAGAATTGAAATAGATTAATATAATTGTCACTCCAAAAACTTGACATTTCAAGTTATTTTTTAACTATAGCTGATAAACTATTTTTAATTCCATTCATTTAGATTTTTTTTAGTTTCATTCATTTAAACATCTTTATAAATTCATTATATAGACTTCTTCAATTTTGCTCATTTGAACTTTTTCATAAATTCATTCATTTATATTTGTTCAATTTCATTTATTTAAACTTCATCATAAATGACATTAAATTAGATGTCCTTAGATTATGAGAAAATTCCATTATATTAAATGTTGATTAATATAAAAAATTAATATTTTTATGTGTGCATTTCCTTAGTGAATGCCTTTTGATTATTATAGATTTCTATTATGTAAACTAAATATGAAAAGAAAGTTATTTTTGAGCAAAATTAACATAAAAAATTATATTTGTTTTAATATATCTTATCTTTGTTAATCTATGTAATCCAAATAACTATTATAGAATTTTAAATAAAAACAACATACAAATGAAAATATTAACAGATGAGTAAAGAGAAATAATATCTTTACAAATTTTTTTAAAAAAAACTACACTAAATTATCAAAAAAAATTACACATCTATAAAATAACTACATAAGAATAACAAAAAATCACTGTGCATTAAAATCTTCATCCTTAATGCAAATTGTAGTGTTATTGCTAAAATTTCTTTCCACTTTATACACTACATAAGAAATGAGAGAGTATATAACAAGATAATTGGATGGAAATATAGTAAAAGATCAATAGCAATTATCATTCACAAGCTTTTCCATTTCACTTTCACTTCGAGGGAAATAAGAGTGTTTACAATGGGAGAGAAATGAAGGTTAAGGTTCTTCCATTGTACACATTCTTGATAAAAATGGAGGGAAAGATCAATAGTAACATTATATATCAAACTTATTTAACTTAAGAGCATATCAAAAGGATGTCAAAAGAGTTCACACTAGAAAAATAGGGTGAGAACATAGATTTATAAAGAAAAAACATCGATTATTCAATAAAACTAACATCTTGTGTTTTAGTGGTTTCCAACAAGACTTTTTAAATGCCTTTCAAATGATGGCTATTAAATAGGATTGACATCTTATGCTTGTGTAATTTCTAATGAGACTCTTGAAATGCCTTCTAAATAATGATTGTTAAACAAGATCGACATACAACAAGACTTTTTAAATGCTTTTTAGATGACGATTTAATATATAATTGACATTAAAAGTTTCCATACAAGTTTTTGATGTCGATTGTTTTCTTAAACATCATTTTAAGCTTAATATGCCACCATATCAAACCAAATCTCATTTTTATGTTAATTGATGTCTAGTGATTTTTATAATTAACGTGGAATATTAAAAATTGTTATTTTCCTTTCCTAAAAATTTATGAAAATGAAGGTGGGAATTAAAATTGTAAACCTATCTTAAGTGTTAAATTGCAAACATATATTATAGGAAATACCCTATAGTGTGATTAATTAATTAATTTTCCTTTGTAAGCAAGAAGTTCACTATAATCTCTTAACATAAAAGGTTACCATTACTTAAGTTCAACTATTTGTCCATTCTTGCTAGCATCTTCATCTTAATGTTAAGGTTTATTTCTCTATTAAGCCTAATTAAGAATATCTATTTATTATGTAGTATGTTAACTTGGTTAGATTTGTTGTTTCTAGTTTTATTATTTAGGATTTTGGTTAATTTGGATTTCTTGATGAAAGGTAGAAGATTTCTTTCTTAAAAAAGTAAATTAATAGGTAGTCCTATAGAAAGGGATAGGACAACATACGTAATTTGCATAATACATAACGCCACCCAAGTTTAATGACATAAATAAGGTAATAAATTTCTCTTTAACAAAAGCTTATTATATTAATGTTTCACTTACAACATAAATTCTAACATCCTTGTGCCCTTATTTTTCCATAATGTGTTCACAATTATTTTTGTCAATGACCATGTTATCATTGAAAGATAATGTAAGTCCAATCTTAGCATTTTGAGGTATTATTTCTAGCTTTTGAAGCTTTATCATATTATATGTAAACTACTATTTAAACCTAAATAAATGTATCAATCTTTATCTTTTTCTAGTTTATTATATTTGGGATATTAATTTTAACCATAGAAATCTTAAGATGGGGCTTGAATACTATTTCTATTGCTTGTATTGTAATATAAGTTGTTGAATTTTGTAGTTCAATTTGGATATCACTTTAAGGAGTGAGATTTAGAGAATTACCAATGATTAAAAAAATTAGAAATAATGTTAGTTATTTAAAAAAATCAACATCTTAATCTTTGATTATCAATGTCAATTACTAAAGCTAACTTGATATCGTATTTCAATTATTGAATACTATCCTACAATAAAACATGTGAATTTTATTGTGAAGAAACCAATGTTATTACATATATTCAATATTGGTTCTCAAATCAATGTTCAATGTACCTAATTAAAAATGATAGGTATATATATTTGGGTGGAAACTGACATCAAAACCTAAAAATAGCCAATGTTAAAAGGCAATTTTAGAGTAGTGTATTTTGATTGCTTGAGTATTCCTAAGATTTAATCATAAATATAGCTAATAGCATGCAAAGTGAGATTTAAATTTGCATAATTAGGATAACCTTTGAAAATGGATATTCTTATATTAAACACACACACACACAAACAAACATGTGTGTGTACACTTTATTGAGGGAAGTTTAAGGGAGGTTTAATGGGTTCTTTTAACTAAAAGGTATAAGTATAGTAATGAAGTATAAGATAATGGTTATAAGGATGGATGAGGAATAAAAACTTTGCAACCTAAATATGAATAGGGAAAAAGAGCCTTACTTCTTATACACCATAGACTTCTTGAACCTCTTTAAAGGCTTTGAAAGATGTGGTGATTAAGTGGGCTATTAAAAGTTTCTAGAGATCTCTTATAGGTGTTTTTCTCATTATTGCATCTCAAACCTTTTCACATTTTGATCTTTATGCATGTTTTCCTTTTCTCTTTTATAACTTATAAGAAGTGTCTTTATAAGTGGTCAAAGGGCTAATGTGGATATAAATTGTAGGAAATAGTGATCTTAGTACAAAATGTTAGACTAGTAAGGAGTTTAGAAGATGAAAGGAACAATGTGGTATAGAGTAGTGAGTGTTTCTCATGGCGACAATGGCAATGGTGTGCAGTGCTAGTGGTGATAGTGATAGTAGCGATTTTTCTTTAGGGTGAGTAAGGATATTATGTGCTAGGATCAGGTTAAGTTCGTAATCGATCGAGTACAAGGGCTTTTACATTCACCATGATTTGAAGAATGCACAACTAAAATGGGTTAGGTGTGATATACTTGCCATTTCTATAAGTCATGGAGAGGCCCCTATTCTAATCCTTCCAAGCCATATATTCCAGATATTCACAAAAAGGTGGGTAAGAGTTACTTTGCTCTCATGGTTAAAGTGATCATTGTCCTTAAGTTGGTTAACCACTAGTTGGCCTTTTAGCCTTCATAGGACTTTCTCTATGTAGACCCTTGCAATAAAAGTTATACCTAAGACAAACTAGATAGTCCTTTTTATGCTTTAAGATGGGTAAGGAGAGGGGGTAATTTTCTATAGACTTTTTCATATATTTGATAATGTGAGGTGGATTTTCTAATCCATTTTTTATTTTCACTTCAAATGGAGTCTTTTGATTCTTTTTTAATCTTTTTAAAAGTGGAATATTTTTACTCTTTATTACCTTCTATGCAGATAAGAATGTGAGGTAGACCTTTTAATTCATTTTTTATCCCCACTTGAAATGGAGTCTTTTGAATCTTTTTAATGCTCTTTAGAGGTAGAGTCTTTTTATTTCTTATGACCTTTTATGGAGATGATAATATATGGTTAATCTTCTACTTTATTTTGGATCCCCACTTGGATAGAGTCTTTTGGCTCTTTTTGAAACTCTTTAGAGGTGGAGTCTTTTAATTTCTTATGAACCTATGTCAAGATAAGGATAACCATTTGGCCTTTTTCAGACCTTTTTTTAGGTAATAGTAGACTTTTAAGCTTTTGGACCTCTTTTAAGGTAATTTACAAAGGTTTGGGCTTTCTAGTAGTGGTCTATTTTGATCTTTTAAGAATGTGTATTTTATGGCCTTCTTATGAGGTATTTTCTATAGAAATTTAGGTTCCTTAATAAGGACCTAACTAAGTTCTTAATCTTCTACATATTTGAACATTTTCTTCATTATTAGGGTTTATAAGTATAAGTGTCAACAAGAAGCCACTTGCACATGAACCATCATGATGAAAGAGTATAGTGAGGCATGAACTTTCATCGTGAAGCCTCGCATGTTCTTGTCAAGGATGTAACAATCTTATTGGATATTGATGTCTTTCTAAAGAAGTTTTCTATGAGAGTATATCTTATAAGGTTACTTGACACTACATCTGATGCCTTTCAAAGTATGGATAGTGTTATATGCTATTTGATCGAATGGATGTAAGGCATCTCAAATCTAGGTGCTTGAAATTGTTATGTAATGGGCTATTGTGACATCTTAAGTGTTGTATGGGTTAGGCACCTATAAATGCTAAACTTTGACCCTGTTTCATTTTTCACTTTGCTTTTCTTGTATTTAAGAGTACTTTTATTAAAATTCTGGCTTTTTTGCCATTTTTTACTTCTTAGTTTCTTTCCTTACTTTTCATAATGGAATCAAAAGATCTAAAGGAAACCAAAATTTTGCTATCATATACCTTTTTCATTCAAAATGCATGGATTCCTTTCTTCTTTCTTTCTAGTGAGAAAAGGTTAAAGATAGAGGAATGTAATTATAGCAATGCTTTCAACACCATCCTATAAAATTTTAAGGATGTGGAATTTTGGAGGAAGTAGGTTATTAGTAATGATAGCATGAGGTACCATTATTCAGAGGATGACGTGTCCAACAAGGTAAAATATCATAACCACATGTTGCTTTCTAAGCTAGCAAGGGAGGAAGTATCTTTCAACCTAATAAAGTTCATCTCTAAGTCCTCACCTACTAAGGGCTTTAAAGCTTGGATGCAGAAGCTTCTAGAAAAGGCTAGTGTTTTAGATATAATTAAAGATTCTACGAGTCTTTAGGTGCAAAGAAATATGGAAAACTTATCATGTCTTATGAGGAGGTGGGTTAATGAAACCCATGTTTTTAACATCAAATACGAAAGTTTAACCCAACTTTGGAAGATGTTTTTGCCTTGTACCGGCTTCTTATTTTTGGAAAGATGGGTAAATGTGACTTTCATGGGAAGATGATAAGTATAACATTGCATCTCAATTGAAAGGTTATTTTAAGAAGTGTAGCAAAGTGCAAAAGTAAAGAAAGATAAATTTTCTTTTTTAAAATGGTTGAAATATTTCTTCAAACATCCCAAGATAAATATTAGTGAGGATTTGTTCTTTCTTGCTTTTATGGCCCATTAGCATTGTCCCTTTATATTCTTGGTCCTCCAACTAAGTCCTTAAACACCAATGTCTTCCTTATTGTAGCTTATGTCACGTTAGGAAGCAATTAGCTATAGCTTTGACTTTTCTAGCAAGCTTATACCTTTATCTTGATTAGCTCCAATAGTAAACCAAATATTCTGAGGGCAGGTGCTATATAAATAGTTTTACGAGTTCCATGTTTTTACAATTATTTCTCTTTGAATGCTTTTTGGGCTATCCTTCGAGAACCAAGATTGTTTCTACCACACGTCTGGAAATAGGGTAAGTCATATAGAAGACTTCCACTTTCAAACCTCATTAATGATGTCTCTAAATTCCATTTTAGACCTTATTTCACATATTTTAGTTAGGTCATGTCAAACCTAAGATATATAGAGAAAGATCTTAAGAGTATGGAAACTTATGATGATAATTAAGTTAATAATGGATGCCATTTTGGCCGCATTCATCATATTTCAAAAAAGAGGTGATTTTAAAATGTTAGTTCTTTATGTAACTAGATATCAAAAGTGAATATGAACTATTACATTTGGAAGAACAAAATAACTTAAGATGTCAATTTGTTAAAAAAAAAACTAACGTTGAAATTAATGGTGTAGTGGTATTTTTGTAAATATTTTCTTATCTTTATACATATGTTTCATATCAATCCAATGCCATATATTTAAGATATCAGTTGTCAAATAGAAAATCAATATGTACATATTTTCTCAACATAACTTTCATTTGGTCCTCTATTTTGCATCGCTCTTACTTTTTGAAACTCATTTCTTTGACAATCATATTATTGTTGAAATTTCTCTAATGAGTCCCAAACCTTTGCCACATTCCCTTCTACACTTAGAGTTAGTTTCATGCTCCTAGCTATCAATAAATATTTTAGGTATGTTTTCCTCTATCACTTTCATTATATTTTTTAATATTATGATATTAAATTTGGCTTTGTCTAGTTGAGATGTGTATATATGTATATGGTAACATTGTGACAACTTCATTCTTCATTAAGTTTAGGATTATATTATATGTTATGTTTAGTGAAGTTTTTTATGGTTTAGTCACCCTTAAGATATATGGTTATGGTCATGCTTTGTTCAACAATAACATCTCCACCATTTTTACTTGATTTCTTTGCCAATACATGCTATTATGTCTTTTTAGGGCATCAAATATATTATATATTTCAATTATTCTTGTTTGTTCCATGGTTATGTAAATTAATGGAAAAGTTTGTAAAGAATGATGGCTAATGTAATCTTAGTTCAACTATTTATCTTGCAAGTTATGTATTTTATAATGCAATTTAGTCCAACATTTGTTATAAGGACTAATCATATATTTGGTACTTTTTTCATCATTAAGTAATGTTAATATATTTTTCCTATATATTAATTTACATGATTGACACTAGTTTTTTTTTTCGCAAAATTTAGAACATGGATCTTTCTAGAAAGGTAGCCGCCTCTACCTAAAAAAACACATAGGATTCTATAACTTTGAAGACCATTGACATAACATGATCTAGAGGTGAGAAATTATATGTTCAATTTAATGAGAAACGATAGCCAAAAGGAGAAAATGGACTAGTATATATCAATCATGTTATAGTGATAGTATGGTCCAAAGTATTACTAACTTACACTTATTAGAAGAAAATGCCAACTAGATTTAAGGATGACAATTAGGATGAGATCTTTATATGTACACTTGATTTGGATAACTTTTTTTGTCATAGATATGAAATACTATATTTGTAAGAAACTCACATATAACTAATCTTTCATGTGTGATATTTTATTGTAAAGTTGCTTCTATATTCTAAACACCTTACAAATGCGTAGAAAAACAATGTCGCATGTAGCAATTTTGTGGAAAGGCTTCATGACAATGTTAAAGTGGGAATACATCAATCTTGAAACCCAACAAAAATAAACCTAACTTAGTGATGGAACTGCATCAACTAGAAATCATAGAAAAAGTTTCAGGAACAATGTAATGACCCTAAATTAGTACAATAATGACAATATATATATATAATAATTAAAATAATAAAAAAATTTGAGATTATAATGAGTGAAAATTTACTTAGAAATCTAAGAATAGATTTTGAAAAAAAAATTCGCTTAGAAATTCATTGAATTTCTGTACTTGGTAAAGCAAAAAAAGTGAGAAAATGAGTCGGAATTATAGTAAATTAATTCAAAAAATTTTATGGATGATCAAAAATAATTTTCAAAGCTAAAAAATGGTTATGAAAAGTAAAAATAAAAATTTTAAGATATTTAAAAGCCTAAGGGTGAAAATGTAAAGAAAATAAGTAATTCAGAGCCGAATTATAATAAATCCTTTTATCTTTTTTGCCTTTTCATTTTTTGTTGTATAGGTTGGGTTGGCCCCAGTTTTTTCAGGCCCAAATTTGAAAAATTAAAGCCCAAATTTGTGATCCAACACCAGCCTAAACTTCCAAAGAAAGCCAAGGACTAAAATGAAAGAAAATGGTAAAATTTGAGGGCAAAAGTGTAATATTTGAAAATTTTTAATTTGTGTCTCATTTTTATTGGCTAAAAGATGATTTGTTGGTTTGAAACCTCATCTACTTGGACATTCCATGAAGCCCTCCATGTGTCCCCGAAATCCTCCCAAAATTCAAGGCAAATTTAATTTTTAAAATTTATGAAAATTGTAGAATTATTTAGAAATTTCTTTAAACAATTTTTATATAAAATAAAAGAGGCTTAGCAGTAGCAAATTTGCTGCTCCTCTCTAGCCAAATGTGACCACATAGAAGAAGAAACAAGGAAAGTTAGACAAAGTAAATTCAAGGGAAACTTGGCAAGTTAAATAGGTAGATTTTAATACCTCTAATTTCTTGTAAAATTCTTCTTCCTCTTAACTCTAAAATCTGATTTTTATTTTCTTGAATTCATCTCCCTCTCCCTTAGAATTCGGAGTTGAAAAGAGGAAGAAAGAAGTAAGGATTTAAGGTGAGTAATAGCTTGTTATACATTTTATGAATTTCTAATGCTAGATTGTCATGATGAATATGATTCCTTGGACATGATTTATGTTGGTTGCTGTGATAATTAGTTCAACATGTTTTGAACATATGATGATGTTGTTGGAAGTGAGTATTTGGATCATGAATAATGAGAATGGAAGTGGTTTTAGCTGTTGTAAATAAATTGTTAATATTATGTTGGAAATGGTATCAAGAAGGGTGAAGAATGCAGTTGAAATTCTAGGTGGTGAATAGTCACGTGGAACCTAGGTGATTTATCATCAAAAAATTTAATTTTTGATATCCTAAGGTCTCTCATGATGTGAGGTTGAATTCTGAAAATTTTGAAGATTTTTAGAAACTTTTAGGTATTTTAGAAGAATTTCCTAAGTCAGGTCATCAGTGCTGTTTAAGAACAGGGCACTTTCACGTTGGCTTCTGTTTTTAAATTTCTTGGGGCTTAATATGATCATAAAAAATTGTAAAAAAATTTAGGGAAACCAATCAAGGTGTTATAAATATCGTGTAAAATTTTCAAGGCAATCAGAGGCGAATTGGTCACTTAATAAAATGGTGAAAAGGAGCTGTTCATGACAAAACCCGAATATGCCCAATCTTGTTCACGAAATTTTTAGGAGTATCAAATGGTTGAAAAAATTTGTATGAATCACTCTGATTGTAATTTAGTATGGGTTAAAATTTTAGAAACAGTAAATTTTATTTATTTTTTCAAATAATTCCTGCCTTTATGCTGCCTAAATAGGGTTTACATACAAAATATTTTGTGTGACATGAATTGTTTGATTTGTGTACATGACATATGAATTATTTGATTTGTATACATGAATATCCTTTAGGGTTTGATATAATAATGAGCATAGAAGGATAAATGAAGCATAAAACACTTATGGCATAGTTGGTATTTTGATACATTCCTTGAGGAAAATTGTGGTTGATGCATGTGGCGTCCCACAATTGTTTATTCTTCTTACAAAAATGTGGGAGGGAGAAAACATCCTTCACAAAGAAAGGAAGGAGGGGTAAGTAGCGGAGGAAAAAGGTTGGTGGTCTCAGGCCTAGGGTAGCGGGGGATAAGGTTGGATCAAAGATATAAGGTGCCATTACATACCAACTAATGTCATTTTTCAAATAATATAATATCTAAACTTGGACTTTTAATTAGAAAAGCAACCTTAGGTGGGAAAATCGAAAAAGGGCAATAACAGGTTATTACTCACTGAGTATATTTATACTCATTCCATATTTTCTTTAATCTGTCTTTTCAGGTAAAGACCATGGATCCGTGGACGCGCCGTAATACTTACAGAGGATATGCCACAACACCCCTTGGGACGTATGGATTCCACATAGAAGTCCGGGTCACTCCTAACAAAATAAATATTTTGTATCATACAAACTATTGACCCATGGACAGGGAGCCAAATGTCCTCGAAATTTTCTTTCCACTAGTACTGGTCATTCCGGATGATGATTCCGGGAGTAACATGACACCGTTAGGGCCCAGAACGTCTAGTTCTAGTTCTCCTCCAGAATCTGATCCGGAGGAGGAAAGCCCTAATTGGGTTAGTGAGTCACATGATTAGGTCTAATGTATTTAAAGTATTATAATGGACTTATTTTTGTAGATATTTTTGTGCTGTTATATGTATATTATCTTAGTATTTTAACTTTTTATTATTTACTTTCTTTCAGCAGCCCTAATATTATTTTTATAAGTATGTGCGATATTGTGTCATCTTTGGGGCCTAGTAAGGATATCTTATCAGTGTGGAATGCTGATTGGATATCTTTACGCCGGTCATGACTAAAGCACGTCGGGTTATGACAAACAATGCATGGATAAGCATTGCAAGGTAAAATTTTTACATTCTAGCATCTAATTTATCTTAATGTCTTATGTTTATATCATTTGTACTTATGAACTAATATGTCTTTTGGTCAATAGAAGTTAAGTAGGTCTAACTAGAAGAGGTGAAGGAAAAATATATATCCACAAAACCCCTTTTTAAAAAGTTATCATAAGTTGGAGAAGGAGTTATTGGTTGAAAGGCATCTTAAAGTTAAGGGTAAGGACATTGATGTGGCACCTTCCATTTTTCATGCATAGTAATAGAACTAAGGTAGAGTTAACAAGCAAGGGCAATATACAATCTTAGAAAGTCAAACCATTATGAAAAAGATTGTAAATGTTAAGAATTAAACCAAAACTTGTTGTTTTATTTTGAAACTTCCAATTCACTCGAGTTGAATTTAATTATTTGTTCTTTATTTATTGCTACATGACACTTTCATATAGTAGGCTTGCTAGGTGAGTTTAAGCTGATTGGGAAAAATTGCATCTTGACTATAACTTTAAGATTTGAAGAGCATTTTAGCGTGTTTAAGGTGTCAGATGTGGTGTTAAGTTAAGGGCATACTTTAGCCTATCAAGGTGTTATCTAGTGGGATATTTGCAAGTTGATTTGGAGGATCTTAGGGTGAGCATTAGCAATGATGTGGTGGGAGATTCAGTCAAGATTGGGAAGCAAAGCTACAACAAATAAAGGAATAGCACCTATAGGCACAACAACTTATGTAGCAATGATTCCAATAGCAACAAAAGTAGCTAGTGATCTAATAGAGCAAATAGGATGCTAACAAATTACATATCTAAGGCCTGTAGTATTTATCCAGTTAACCTTTAGATCTATTGCTTATTGAGATAAGCCAACTTCTATAACCAATGCCCAACTAGCCTAGTAAACTTCTAATCAAGAAGAGATGCTAACTTTTCTTACAATTGGCTTAATGGATATAACATCACTTATAGCTTTAACCTTTATGGTAACAAGCCCTCTAAAGATCATACCTGATGTAAAAGTCACCTTTAACTTTTACACTTTTTCATATATGTCTATGCATGAATTAGATTTTTTTAGAAATTTAAAAAATATCACCATGGCAAATATAAATGTTAATTTTTTCTAGATAACTATTATCTTATTAATTCTAATAATTTTAAAAATACCATTACATTGATACAGATGTTGGTTTATCCTTTGACCAATGTCTATCCACCAATATAGAATTACAATTCTATAATAGTATATTCTACAATTTTGTTTATTTATATATATGTCATCACATCAATATATCAAAAAATTCTATAAATAACTAACTTTTCATTACATATATATCATTACTTCGATAAATATCATGTTCCATCCTCACTACCATGTCTCTTTATTGACAAGAATTACACTTTTTTTCATATTGCTTAAGGACTTTTTAAGTTGAAAGTTATAAATGACTCAAACTATCATGCCTACCATATATCATTTATATACAGTAAGAAAAATTGAAGAATTAGGTTTTTTTATGTTTAATTACTATGAAGGGAGGCTCATCTCGTAGGGAGAAAAGATGTAGAAACGATCCATTACCAAATCTAAGAAATATATTTGCCTTCATTACTAACTTAAGAGTGTGGATCAATTGCAAGGATATATCCTTTTCCATCTCATTTAACATAATTAAAAATGTTGTGATTCTTGTTAAAGGATTTTACTTTTTTAATATCTCAAGCTTCATAGTGTGACAATACCAACTTGTTGAAGGATTCTTGTCATACTATGTAACTAGAGATATCAAAAGAGGCAAGTCTTTCAATAAAATTTATAACATTTCTAAATGTGTTAGATAAGATGGAAGGAAAGTTATCTTTAAATTTAATCTAAACTATGGAATTAAATAATGAAGATAAATGCATCATTGAAATGTTTAAAATAGGGAATGCAAGCAAAATTTACAAGCAATGTGTAGATCATTAGATGTTGGTTATGAAACCACAATCAATGCATGATTTTTTTTATTATATTGGTTGATGATATACCTTTAGATATCAGTTAAATCAAACATCAACATGTAAAGTGTTTGTAGTTTAAAATATGGTTCCTAAAATTCCTTTAGACATTAGTTATTTTCACAACTGAGATTGTATATTTTACATGATTTCCCATAACCTTATGAATGACATAGTGTGATTTGATGAGCTAGTCGTTAATATACCCTTACACATCAATTGTTAACCTAAACTTGTCATAACCTAACTTGATTGTGACTAGCATAGATTCTAACTTGATTTTCACAAACTTTAACATTATTCACTGTAATTTGCCCAAAAAAAATTTTTATATTCCTAAAAGGACTCAAAATTCACTTAAAAATTTGTAAAAAAAAAAGAAAGATAAAATCTCCTCTATTTTTAGATACTTTCTAAGGTTCACATGCCTTATAATACAAAACCTAGATATTTTTCTCAAATACGATAGCAACATTAAGATACATAATCTCAAAATATATGTACAAATACAAATAGTTCAACATATCACATGAATCAACAAATCCTTATCATTAATGTTGATTCTAATCCGAACTATTAAATCCTTTAACAAGGTAGTCTTGATATTCTATGGATACAATAACTCAAATATGCTTATTCCAACTTGAAAATATTTAAAATAAAATGAAGTGACTTATAAGAATTCAATGAGCATATATCCATCACTCTCTTGCAAGTGATCAACTTTATATACATATAACAATTATAGGTTACTTATGTATTGAATTAGAAAATAATAACAAACTTATTTCTTAGACTTTTCGAGTCTTATGAAACTAAGCCTCAAATTGAATATTCTCTTGCACATAACTTAGATTTTATATTTCACATCACAAAGCATAATAATCTTAACTATTCACTAGTACATGATATTATTATCATATCACACATCACTCCTTCTGAGTAGTCGTCACATTCACAAATAGTTATTAAAGTTTATACACATATGAATCATCGTAATCCTACCAATAGTAGTATCTAGTCACACACAAAATTTCAATATCACATCACATCACATCATATAACCATATATACCAAACATACATACATTCACATTTGGGTTTTCGAGTTAATCTTATATTCTTCACTATTACTTACTAGAAAATTTTCATCTAACTTTCACATCATTGTCTCATCATAGTTCATAATTTCTAATGCCACTTATAGCATGATTTACAGTGCAATAAATTTGCTAGAGCTTAGCTCTCTCTTTCTATATATATAATATATATATATCACAAGATTTAATATTTTTTCGCACAAATAACTATTCATTGTTATGAGCAAATCTAAGTACATAACATCGTATATACATATGGTAGCATTACTATGATAAACCAATCCAATCATGACTAGTATGGAACTCAACGCTAATTTCCATAAGCTTTAATATTTTTTACTCTTTCTATCTAATAGGAATTTCCAAATTTCAAGGGGATTCAAAATTTCACTTTAAAATTTTATGAAAAAATGGATAGAATTTCTTCTGTTTTTGGATATTTCCCTAGGGCCACAAGCCTTATAATACAAAACTTATATTATTTCCAAATACGCATCAAACATGCATATAATACCATACAATTATAATATATATATACACAAATAAATAATTCAATACATTAATGGTTGTATTAATGAAAACTCTATCTCTATTTCTAATCCTAATCCAAGAGAATTCCCAATTATCAAATCCTTTGGCAAGGTAGTCTTCATTCTCTAAAGATGCAATAAGACTCAAAGACACTTATCTTAACCTAAAAACAATGGAAAGAAACCAAGTGAGTTATAACAATCCAGTAAGCATAAACCTACTACTACCTTGCAAGAAATTAGCTTTTATATATAATAATTACATGCTAACCATGTTTAAAACTAGAAACAAATAGCAAACCCATTTCATTGGATTTATGAATTACACAATACCAAGTCTTATATTAAGTGTGCACCTACACATAACTCACACTCTGTATCTCATATCACAATTTATAGAAATCTCATCTATTTGTTAATAAGTAATATCATTATCATATCATATCCTACCCATTCCGAGTAGACATCACAAGTAGTCATTATAGCTTAAACACAAATAAATTATTTCAATCATATCATTAGTAATTTTCAATCACAATATCTTCCATTCAATTATAATAAACATAAATGTAGTCGCTTTTTGATTTCTAGGTAAATTTTGTATTACTTATAATTGTTCGCTAGAAATTTCCTATCTAAATCTATAAAGTAATTAATAGAATAAGGTTTATAATGCAATTACAATGTCATATGTATTCTTAAATAAAGCAACTACCTTTATAATGTGCTTTAAAAGCACAATTTTAGAAAAAAAATTTATACTAAAAAATTAAGTGCATTAGAATCTAAAACTTTGTACAAAACACAAACTTAAGTTATGTTTACATCTGTTTTAAAATGAATTAAGAATTAAAATGGGATTTGATCAAACCTTTAGACCAAAGTGTCACCAGTAAATTAATTGGCAGTGACAAGTCATTGAACACAATATAAAAAAGCTCCAATGAGCTTCCCTCTTATCAAAAAATAACTCCATTTTTGCTATCCCTAGAAGATCGCCCCTAAGTCTCAGTAGTTAAAGTTAAGACAGGGTAATAAAAAATTAAGAAAGAAAAGATCAGTTTCAATAACTGCTCCAACAACTACAATTCCACTACCAACCATGAGTTCTATTTCGACCAGCTCGTTGTTCACAAGATGGTCTATTCCACCACTGTTCGCAGCAACAAAGAGAAGAGATGTTATTAGCAACTATAGCTTTACCTAAAACAATAGCAACCGTGCCTTGGAAAGGAAAGAGAAATCAAAGGAAGAGAAAAGAGGGAAAGAAAGGGAAAATAGTGATGGCAAGGGAGGCAGAAGAAAGATGAAGAAATTGTTGGAAAGAAGAAGAAAAAGTAGAAGAGGGAAAAGGGGTTTTGTTCAAGAATGAGAAGAGAACTAGAAAAATGTAGAAAAAAGAAGTTGCTGAAATTTTTTAAAAAAAATTCAAGGAAAAAGTCAGTTTGAGAAAAGAGTGAAAATATTATGAGCTGTGAGCTTTTATTATGTGTTACTCATGTGTATTAGTTACTTTGCATCTAAAATCTTAGCCATCCAAATCTTTTAAATCCAATCTTAATAAATTATCTAATTAAAAAACCATTTTCATAAAACTAATTTCCATTTGAAATCTCAACTTAATTACTTTTATCTTCCCACAATATATAAATATATTTTAAAGTTCTAGAATAATTATTTAAGTTTTTAACAATTTTCAAAAATAGTTTATCAATACAAATAATTAATTTCATAAATTCTTATATTTACAATTATTAAAATTATTTCCAACTTGTAAGAAAACCTTATAAAAAGTACTTAAACAAACTTCAAATCAATAATGGCTATTAAAAGTAAATTTATTTCAAACCTCCACTATTTTTAAATTAATTTAGTAAATACAATGATTTGTTTTATAAATTCCTACACACATAATTTCTAAAATATAGGGAATTCTTTATAAAATTATTTTAATCTAATATTAAATTAATAATGGTTATATATATATATATATATATATATATATATATATATATATATATAAATTTCAAATATTATTATAGATATAATTTTCAATATTCTAAAATTTTTAATATGAAAAATAAATTTAAAACCACATATTAAATAAGTAAATAAATAAATATCCACAAGTTTAAAAAATTATAAAATTTTAGAATTTAACTTGAGATATTACAAATTCTTCCTTCCTTTAAGAAAATCTATCCTCAAATTTTCAAAAAATTAAGCATGATTGCACAGAATTGTCAACAAACTATTTAATCGTTCTGTACATCATCATGTAAACTAAATTGTTCTAAGTGATTTCACATACTACTTAATCTAAATGCAACTACATAAACTTTTAGTGTTTTAATAGTTTAACCATTCATTTTTGTTAAATTCAAGCTACATGTTCAATTATGTGCCAAACACAAACAGGCACCCTAAACTCAATTTAGAATTCATTGTGCAATTTCTAAACATGTAACTCATATCTTTTCCAAGTAAATATGAAATGTTGCTTACATTAGCATTGATCATTCACTTTAATCACCAAACATTCTACATATAATCATTAAGTGATTCTAATAATTATCATAGAAACAATCATAGCTAACAATCCATAATCAAAGATCTCAACTAAAGAATCATGCGAACAAGCCCATAACTTGACTTTATTCAAGCTACAATCATATTCACACTTCATTCGATTGATCAATAAAAGTTACAATCAGGAATTACAAATCAAGTTTCGTATATGCTTGATAGCAAATTACAATCATATACATACCAAGCATTATTACAGATACTAGTTCTACACATAACCCATTTCGGGTATTCAATCATTCAAATAATCAACCAAGCTTAATCACAACCATATTAGACAAAAATATTCAAGATCATCTAGATACCAATATCAGAACATAATGCACAAAAGTATAGAGAATGGCTATAGTAACTTTTAATAAAAACTCACCAAATGGTCATAGTTGATATTTAAGGTTTCTCCTTATATTTTCGATCTAATCTTATCTCCAACCACCCTAGATTTGAGTCCCTTACCACTCCTTTCTTCCTCTGCAAAAGATGTATATCTCCCCCATCACAAATTATATACAAAGTGAGTATTCATACTCATAATGGTCATTATAGTTAACAATCATTCATTTCATTATCTCATTATCTCATATACCAATAAAAAATGATAGGACACCTTAGGTATTGCATCACCATGATAGGACATTGCAAGCATAAACTATTCATGATCACATATCACAAGATATGGTTAGAACATTAACTATGCCATAAGGGTTTTATTAATAAAATCTGTCATTTTCATATCATCAACCATTTAGCATTAATAAATTTAATAATTCATCACATACTTTTAAACATATTCATTTTCTCAATTAACAAGAAAAACATCACCTATATCAGCATTAACCACAAATCACAATTTAATTTCATTTCATACAATTCTAATCATTCATTTCACACAATTCAATCCATCACACACTTTCAATTTTTAGATTAAAGACAATTCACTAGAAAATAAAGCATTTCGCAAGATAAATTATATAGAGATTCAAGTGATTAACAAACAATGGCTAACACACTTAACAAAAAATTCATGGAAATCTTTAAAGAAATGCTTTACAATATATACAATTTGTTTATTCAAATTTGATAGTTGGATCACTCTAACCTATTTATTACTAAGAACCTAAACCATGCTTTGACACCATCTCTTTCATGACATGACTTAATTATGATTGGCGTGGAACCTGATACCGATTTCTATAAGCCTTAACATTTTTTGTTTTTTTATCTAATGAGAGCTTCCAAATTTCAAAGGGATTCAAAATTTCACTTTAAATTTTTTACAAAAAAGTAGATAAAATTTCTCTTGTTTTTGGACACTTCCCTTTGACCATATGCTATATAATACAAAACTTATATTATTTCCAAATATGATAGTATCAAACATGCACACAATACCATACAATTACAATATATACACAAATAAATGATTTAACACATCAATAGTTGTATCAATGAAAACTCTATCTCTATTTCTAATTCTAATCCAAAGGAATTCCCAACTGTCAAATCCTTTAGTAAAGCAGTCTTTATTCTCCACATATGCAATAAAACTCAAAGACACTTATCTTGATTAGAAAACATTGAAAATAAACCAAGTGAGTTATAATAACCCAATGAGCATATACCTTCCACTGCCTTGCAGGAAATTAGCTTTATATATAACAGTTACATGCTAACCATGTTTAAAACTAGAAACTAACAACAAACCCATTTCCTTGGATCTTTGAATTACATAACACCAAGTCTCATATTAAATGTGCACTTTCACATAACTCACACTCTATATCTTATATCACAATTTATAGAAATTTCATCTATCCATTGGTAAGTAACATCATGATCATATCATATATTACCCATTTCAAGTAGACATCACAAATAACCATTAAGACTTAAATACAAATAAATCATCTCAATCACATTATCAGTAATTTCCAACCACAGTATCTTCCATTTAATTATGATAAACATACATGTAGTCGATTCTATATTACTCTTAATTATTTGCCAAGAATTTTTCATCTATCTTTCAAAGTAATCCTTCTTAACCATTTACTAAGAATTTCCCATCCGGTTTCCATATTATTGTTCCATCATCATTCATAGTTTTCAATACCACTATTGGCATAATTCACAAATAATAAGCACAAGAGAGCTCAACTCTTGCATCATAATTGTTTATAAAACTACAATGCAAATACTTAAATTCATCACTGGACAATACCAAACATATAATAGTATATGGCCATATTATACAAATATCATTGAACTCAATCATAATGTGGACCTTTTTAATACTATCACAATTAATCAATTAATGGTTACTAATGACATCATCATGCTTTCATTATACACTTTAATCAATTAATATTCTCTCAATAGCTAATTGTATTTATACCACGAAACTAGGTTTATACATGAATATAAAATGTATCCTATCAATAAGGAAAATATAATTTGCTATAATTAGACTATCTTTTATTATAATATAAAGTTGTGGTGAGATATATACCCACATGGTAGGTACGTATCTCCTATAAAAACTCGGAATAATTCGCTTTCATCTTTTCCTTTCTTCCTAATTAGCAATTTATAAATATAAATTATAAATGCAAAGCATTACTTATGATACTTCTAAATATCATAGCTTTTAATTCAAACCATAACATTCTGATATTATAATTTATCAACATTTTTCTATTCCTTATAGTTAACTTATAAAATCAAAGCATACCATTTAGTTATCCTAGTTCATTAACTTTCCTTCCACATATTACAAATCCATATTCCAATTATAATATAAGAGAATTTCATATTATAATTTTTTCTTTATTCCTAATATTGACTAATAAGCAAAATATGTAACTTAATCCTCTTTTAAGAATGACATTGTAAGATCTATCATATTTAAATAATTAGCAGCATGGCATGGTCTTATACCTTATTAATAAGCTCATGCACAATGCATGAAAATATGAAACAATTCTTTGAAAACAAAATTAATAATTATTAGTGCTATATGTATAATTCAAGGCTTTATTAATATAATTTGTAATAGTCATGAAAATACAACGATAGCCATATAACTAGAATGAAGGCAACAAGTGTATATATATATATAATATAAATTGCAATTAAACACTTTGATTTACAAAGAAATCCTTGTATACTTACTTTTACCATAGTAAGCTAATTAACAGAGTGGGGTTTATTATGCGATTACAATGTCACGTGTATTCTTAAATAAAGCAACTATCTTTCTAATGTGCTCTACAAGCACAATTTTAGAAAAGCAATTTAATATTAAAAATTTAAGTACACTAGAATCCAAAACTCGGATAAAATACCGAATTATGCGTATTTTTTAAACAATTTACCGTTTTACGGTAGTTTGGAAATATTTTACCAAAGTATGCAGGGCGCCATTCAAAATGGCGCCCGAAGGGGTTGGAGGCGCCATTCTGAATAGCGTCCTCCCCCTTGGAGGCGCCTTTTGAAGTGGCGCCCCCATGCGGGAGGCACCATTCAAACTGGCGCCCTCCATAAGGGAGGCGCCATTTCAAAAGGCGCATTGGGCGCCATTTATTTGAATTTTGAATTGGGAGGCGCCATTTCATCAGGCGCCTCCCCCCTATATATCCCCCCCCCGCTCGTCCCTCCTTACTCAAACCCTCTCACTCAGAAACCATTTCGCAGCCATTCTGCTTCTCTTCTTTCTTCGCAAAACTTGCAGCCTCAGTTCTTCATATTTTATATTCCTTCGTTCATAAATTTTCATCCGTTCTTTCTTTTGTGCATTTCATTCGGAAGTATTTTTTACTTTGGAACAAATCTGATCCCAGTCAATTCTTGCTTGGTTAGTATATTTATAATTTTTGTTGTTATGTTATATATTTTTTAAATTAATTATTATGATTTATGATATGAAATGATGATTTAGGATTTACAAAGAATTTTCTGTTATAATTTATAAATTTTATTTGTTTAAATTTTGATAATTTTTATATTTATATTATAATATTTATTTTATGTTAATTATTATGATTTATGATGTGAAATGATGATCTAGAATATAGAAAAGATTTATATAAATTTATATGATATGTGATAGTTTATATTTTTTACTGGTTAGTATTTTTATAATTTCTGTATGTATATTATAATTTATATTTCATGTTAATTATTATGATTTATGATGGGAAATGATGATCTAGGATTTAGAAAAAATTTATATAAATATATGTGATCTGTGATAGTTTGTGATTTTTACTGGTTAGTATTTGTAGATTTTTTACATTTATATTATAATTTTTAATTTATTTTGATTATTATAACTTATAATGTGAAGTGATGATCTAGGATTTAGAAGAAATTGAAGCTTTAACATATTATATTTTTTAGAAAACTAACATGTTATTAACAATATTTTTTTTACAATCATTAATTATATTTTATAATTTATGACAATATTTTAAGTGAATTGAAGCTTTAATATATATTTTTTAACAAAAATAAATAATTTCATATTATAATCTATAGAAAAAAGTTAGTGATTGAATTAAATATTATTTATATAAATATCTTTAAATTTTTATTAATGATAATTTTTAAATTGTATATTTTAAATTTAAAATAGATCAACTGAAAGTTCTCAGAGGGTTTATAGTTCGTACATAATTTATTCTTCATTTCATGTACCTTGCAAATGATTTTCTTCTTTATTTCTTCAATCACTGTATTAAAAGTTGAAATGGAATATATTGAATAATATTAATATAATATAATATCATATTTTTGACATAAAATTATTTTTAATAATCAAATATATTTTTTTAAAAAATTCATGTTATGGAAAACGCTGATTGAAATAACTAACTATATATTTTAGTTTTAATGAGATGAGTTAAGAATAAAAATTAATTATCTTTTAAAATTCATTAATATTTTCTTGATATAAAAATTCGAACACTATATTTTAAATTGAATATACATCAATAAAATTTTATATATATTATTATTTTTATTCCTTTAATATATTATCTTACAAAATATATTTAATTTAGCATGATTTTTGCATAATTTTTTAATTGATACAATAATATCTAATAACTTTTACTTAGAGATTGAAGTTATTAAATTATCTAACAAATTTTTCTTTCATGCAGAGGCTTTTTTCTGTTTGCTTCTCCGAATACTTACCGGTTAGTATTTTTAGGAATTTTATGCTTATACTATAATTTTTATTAGTCATAGTGAAAATATTTTTTGTATTGGTAGAGAAATTTATTTAGAATGTTATGATATTAATAATATAGATTTATTTATTTTATATTGATTGTTATGATTTATGATGTGAAATTATGATTTTAGATGTGAAGTTATGATTTATGAAAATTTTGTAGGAATTTATATGTAATGTGATAGGTTGTGCTATTAAAAGAATAACAAACGAGATAAAGAAGGATGTCCTAATATAGGTCTTACGACCTAGGTGAAAGCTATATTTAGAGAATTTTTTCATGTGAAATCTTAATATATCATAAGAAAGGTACTAAAAAAGATCCTGGGAAATGTGAATGTAACCAAAAGCCTTAAAAAAGTAGGATATTATTATTGAAAATTTGGACTTTTTTGCATTTAAATAGTAGATATTCTAAATGGAAGAATAGTAAACGTACCTGAAAAAATTATACTATACATAGGTTTATTTAGGAAGAATTAAAATATATATGGAGGCATTGGCAATAATAATGTGTACATAATTTTGGTTGCTATTTGGTAGTAAGTGTGAACAAAGAAAAAAAGCCGTAAAAATAAGAAAGATAGTGTATTAAAAACGTTAACTAATTTAATTAGTATAATTTGTGCAAAATCACTAAGAAAAATGATAATTGAAAGAGATAAACAAAATCATAGATAAGATTATATAGTCAAATTTTATATTAGTTTAGGAAAAGAAATAACATTTGCTTGGCCGAAAAAATAATCCTATTATTACGTAGAATTAACAGAATATCTTGCAAAATAGTAATACATCCCGTTCATTTTTAATTATAGTATTAAATACTAGTATACTCATTTACGAGAACAAAATTTGTATATGAGACTATCTGTCAGTTGTGGGGGTGCAACGAGTATTTTGCAGCTAAAAGTAAGAAGATGAAGAAAAGTTTAATTGCCTTTATATATTCAAATGGTACAATTATTGAGGGATCAATGGGGATAATGTACGATGGACCTCCCCCAAAGGCATTGAAATTAACAGGATGCAGCATTATGGATGTTTTGCGGGAGAGAATTCATGCCCGACTGAAGCTTCACGAAGATCAAGCTGTGGGGAAGATTGTTTACAGGTTTCCATAGCATCAAATAGAGGCTCAATACATGGCATACGAATTGGACAACGATGAAGACTTGGCATGTGCCATAGCAAGCTATGAACAGCATCCGATAATGACAGCAATGGAGTTATACACGGAGGTCATCACATCTGAATTGCATGCTGCCAACCTGGGTTCACAAGAAAGAGTTCCAACAACTAGATCACCTATGGTTGCAACGACTAATGTCAGTACTAGTTATTCGATGGTGCGGGAAGGCCTTCCTTACACGGGTGGAATCAAGTTCCACATATCTGATAGTTATACTCCTGTATTGGACTCATCTGTTGCCGGTGTTTTCCCGAGAAATATATCACATACCATGATGGGTTCAACAAGTGCCTTACCGGTCGTAGAGGAAGAATCCGCTGATCCTATATTGATGGATGCCCACCTTGAGTCTAGTTTTGAGGACGATGAGGTGTCTTGTAGCAGCGATGATGATTATGACACTGATGACGAAGAACGCGCCATTACAAATGGAGACAGTGTTGCAACGTGGCAGGTGAGGAGTGACAATGTTGCACAGACATCATGTGGTATCCCTTAAGCTGCTGTCTTCTCTCACATTGATTGGGATGCCATACGGAATCCTAATGAATTTCCGAAAATAATGAAACCAAGTTATGATTACGACATGGAGGACTTACAGGTTGGGCAAGAGTTCGATTACAAGGAGGCTTTAATTGTTGCGGCCAAGCATTACCACATTAGAAGGCACAACAGTTATTACGTGGAGGAGTCGGATACCAGAAGATTAAGCGTGAAGTGTGATAAATTTGGAGACCAATGCAATTTCCACCTCAGAGCAATGAAACCGAAGAATTGTAACACTTGGACAATAACTAGATTTTCAGGGCCTCACACATGTGTTAATGCCAGTTTGACGCAGGATCACAAGTTTTTGGACTCCGAGTATATCAGTTCCTTGATATTGGAGATGATTAAAATGAAGCAAGATGTTCCAATCTCGCTTATACAAGAGAGGGTGGAAGGCATGTACGAGTACAAGATTTCGTACAGGAAAGCATGGAAGGCGAAACAAAAGGCAATTGTCAAGGTGTACGGTGATTGGGATAAATCGTATGAAGTGCTCCCCAAATGGTTGGACATTTTAGGCTACTGTGACCAGGCGCTATTCAAGTTGGAGTCACAAGAATTCCTCACAGCTAACAATCGTGTCGATCCGTAAAAACATGTTTTCAACAGGGTTTTCTGGGCTTTCAAGCCATGCATTGCCGCATTTCCCTACTGCAAACAATTCATACAAGTTGATGGCACGCATCTGTATGGCAAGTTCAGGGGCGTGCTACTGATTGCTGCGACCCAGGATGGTAACAAATGCCCCGTTCCTCTTGCCTTTGCCATTGTTGACAGGGAGAACTATGAAAACTGGAGTTGATTTTTGGCATTACTGTGGGTAAATGTTACGAACAAGCAAAGAATATGCTTGATATCAGATCGACATCGAGTTATAAAAGATGTTGTAGCCACCGAAGGCCTGGGATGACAGCCTCCTTATGCTTATCACCGGTATTGTATCAAACATATTGCCAGCAACGTTCGCAATAAGTGCAGGGATGACAATGTGAGGAAAGCTGTCCTTAAGATTGGTATGTGTTATAGCATAATTTCTTTGTTGAACCTTTCATCTATAATTTTGTGCACCTGGTAGTTTAACCCTGTTAACCTATTTATCTCCTTCTATTCAGCGTATGAGCCCAGTTGGGAAAAGGCCATGGAGAGATTGGACAATCTTAGCAAAGTCAATGAGGAGATCCACAAGAAGTTGTCCGCTATTCCGAACGAGAAATGGATATTTGCTTATGACGAAGGCAGAAGATATGGTCATATGACGACTAACGTTGTAGAATGCATCAATGGCCTCTTCAAAGGATTAAGGAAGCTGCCAATCACAGGCCTTGTTCAACAAACATACTATAGATGTGTCAAGTACTTTGTAGAAAGGGTAAAAGAAGCACATGCTGAACTACAACAAGGTCACATATATGCAAGCAGATTCAGACAGGAGCTTGCAACTATCCAGTCACGTGCTTCTTCTTACCACGTTCGTGCTTATAATAGACAAGGGACTAGGTTTGAGGTGGTAGAGGGCCTTGATATGGCTAGGGGGTCATGTGGAAAGGTTGTCCAAATGTTATTAGACAAAGGGCAATGTGAATGTGGACAATTCCAAGCATATAGGTATCCTTACGCTCATATTATTGCTGCTTGTGCCTCAATCAACATATCTTGGGAACCATATGTCGATGTTGTATACAGATTTGACACACTACTCAATTGCTACAAATCTGAGTGGTGGCCTATCGGGGAGTGGTCGCAATGGAATAACCTACCACCATTCCCTGTCCTAGTTCCAAATTATGAAAGATTACGTGCAAGGGGACGACCAAAGTCGACCCGGATCAGAAATGAGATGGATTGGCTCCAAGAGAACGGTGTAAAGCAAAAATACGGTCATTGTAAGATGGAAGGACATAATCGTAGGCGCTGCCCACTGCTACATGGGGAGGAAGACCCTTCTTCACCTTGACCATTATTATTTACTTTCGCATTTATGTTATAAAGTATGTTAACCAATATCATAAGTGCAACGGTCGGATGATGTATTTTTTTATGGTTGTAAAATTGCATGATATTATGTATATATATGTTACCCCACCACTAGTAATGTGAAACGACCATTAGTTAATCGGCTAAGTGTATACAAATCGGTTAAAATACTAAAATACGGATATTTTACCAAGGTACGCAGGGCGCCACACTGTATTGCGGGATTTGGCGTGCGCTGGAGGCGCCTTTGCTGCAGGCGCCATTTCACTTAGCGCCCGTTCCACTTGACACCTCCATTTGGCAGTTCATAATATTTTGTATTTAATTAATTAGATTTTATAATTTTTTATATTTATTTACATAATTTTTAGGTTATTATTATTTAAAATGAAATTATAATTTTTAAAATGCAATGCTTGTCGTGGCAGATGGCATCCACATCCCGGTGCGTTGATCCTGGACCACGAGATCCTTCACTACTGACGGCTCAGGCCTCACATATATCCCAGTCGATTTGGGCAGGCCACGTATGGGAGTAGTTAGATCTTAATAAACTTGGTTAAGCCGTTTCTGAATTGCCAGACATGGTAATTGGTGATTTTTTTTTGCAACCTGACTGTGTGCTCAGGATTCGACGAGCTCATCACTACCATCACCAGCAGTCGCCAGAGTTGATTGTCCTTTTTTTACGAGAGGCAGGCTTTTACGGCTTGGCGATGTGCGAGTTTGTGCCGATCGACCATCAGCTGATCAGTGCTTTTGTAGAGAGGTGGAGGCCGGAGACACACATCTTTCACATGCCGCAGGGAGAGACGACTATTACTCTGCAGGATGTTGCTTTTCAGCTCGGCCTACCCATTGACGGTCGAGTAGTGATGGGACCCACTGTGTGGGGATGGGCAGCCCTGATAGAGGAATATTTGGGACTCCAGTTACCAGTGGACGAGAATGTCATCAGAGGGGGCGACTGAGGATGAGTTGGTTGGAGAGACATTTCACTCATCTTCCAGATGATGCGGATGAGGTGATAGTGCAGAGATTCGCCCGGGCTTAAATTTTACGTCTCATTGGTGGGACGTTATTTCCAGACCATTCCGGCACATATGTCCACCTCATGCACTTACCCTTGATCGAACACTTACATGAGGTTGGGACGTACAGTTGGGGATCTGCTTACTTGGCCTATCTGTATAGAGAGCTTTGCAAGGCCACCGCCCCGGATTACAGGGAGATAGGAGGGTGTTGCCTACTACTGCAGCTCTGGGCATGGGATAGATTTCCCACTATTGCTCCTGCGATAGCTGTTGTAGACATACCAGAGGGGGATGCAGGGATCGGCCCCTTAGCACGCAGGTTAGGAAATTTTTTTACTTTCACTGATAATTAAACTTAATATTTTTTTGTTTAACTCAGTTATTGTACTTGGCAGGTGGCACTATCAGAAGACATTCCAGGATAGTCCGGCACACAGCCTGCCCCATTACAGATACGTGCTGGACCGTCTTCGACTTGACCAGGTATGTAAGGGATAATGGATTTTTTTACCTCAAGCTTTGTCCATTCCATTATTATATTTAAATGATAACCTAAATTTGCGTCTTCAGATCGCCTGGATCCCGTACACTGAGGAGGTCACCGCATCACTGCCTCAGTACTGCTTTGACGGGAGTGACACGTGGACAGCAGTGGTGCCGCTCATTCACTTTCAGATTGTCGAGTGGCACCAGCCTGATAGGGTTTTGCGGCATTTTGGACTACGTCAGGCTATTCCAGAGCCACCGAAGCAGGTGGGAGGTCCACTGCCTTCACCTGTCCGGTCGGCATGATGAGGAGTGGCACATCCGCCATCAGCCGTATATTGCACTCTGGGATATCCGGCGAGAATTGTGCGCCACCGCCGAGCCGACCACACGCCTAGTTCTAGGACCATGATTCGATTATATGACATGGTACAGACGGGTTACCAGGCGATACATTACACCCGTTAGGGGAGCGCTAGACCTTGTGGTAATATTGCATGCTAGTTTTCTGTATCTGATTTTCTTTAAATGCATTAGTATTATAACTAACTTTAATGTCAAAAATTTGCACAGGTAGATGAGGTTTCCACACTACAGAACTTCACTACCTCTGAGGGTAGGCTATGTTCACCTTCGATGCGCTTAGATCAGCGACGGAGTCCATCCTCCATGCCATTCAGCAGGTTGATCATGTGATTATTGACTCACATGCGGAGCCAGCTCCTCATGTCCATCATATCCCAGACCCTGCGGAGGGTGACCAGGATCAGCTTCGCTCTCGCCAACGACGTTGCACTGCTCCACGACATACGTCGCAGGATGATGTTCCATCCGCTTCGACAGTGCAGCAGATTCCACCTTCGACTACCCAGGAGACCATGACCATGATGCCTGATGTTACTGCCTCTCATCATGTGTACCCTACTGCACCTGATGATCCTTCATCCTCGACCATGTTCCCGGCTGCACTATATGGGCCGTCGTCATCCCAGATGTCCTAGTTTTCTCCTGGTGTTCCATCCACATTCTATGCATTTTCACACATACCGGGAGTTTTATCTTCATTTCATGCCTTTCCTTCCAGTGATGCTGGTGCATCGCAGCCATATCATCCTATATTTGATTGGCATACTCAGGATCAGAGATTAGCACATGGTGGCATAATGACAGACGACTCAGAGCTTGTTGATAGAGGTAGAGGTGGAGGTAGAGCGGAAGCCAGGGGCAGAGGCAGAGCGGATGCTGGAGGTAGAGGAGATACAGACACCGGGGATATGACTCCCGAGCCTGCGCAAAGGGTTAATAGATACGGTTGCCACATTACCGATCCTGGATGTGGGACTGGACATCACTTACGTAGACATTAGCTTTTTTTTCTATGTTTATTATATATTTATGTACATTTATCTTACTACTTTATTGTCAAACATCAACATTTAGGATGATTTTATTACTTTATTGCCAAACATCAACATTTACGATGATTTTAATTACTACGACATTTTTAATTGCTTGCGTAGGAATAATTATAAATAATAATAAACTTCAAAATCATTGCAATATTTAATTTTTTTTTAAAAATGATGATAATAACATCTCCCAAATATAATAACTAACATTATTAATTATCATACTTTTACAAATGTTAGAATTATCTACTCTTTTTTTATTCACCATGTGAGAATAAATAAATAATATTAAATTAATTTAATAAACTTTATATTCATAATGTGAAATATATATTTATTTTTTAATTAAATTTTTTCTCATTATCTATTTAAATATAAAAAAATAATAATAATAATTATAATATTTGAAGGATAAATAACCATCATCTTTGTAAGTGACATTAAATGCTGTGTTTATTCAATACGTTATGAGTCGAGTTCACCAAACATTTAAGAATAAAAATACGTAGCACAATTGTCAACGTAGATAGGGATGCTACCCATGCACAGTACCAAAATTCAAGTCTCTTGGATTCACAGTCGATACGGTCATCGGCTAATTAACTTACAAATGAGGAGAGAGGGTGTCGTAGGCCAAAGGCGCCATATCGCCTGCTGTCCCTTCCCTTCAACGCCAACGACGCCATTTCGTCTAGCGTATCTCCACACGCCATTTGGCGTCTCTCCATCGCTGTGCGTATCTTCTGTGCTTATTTCGATAGAATGTTTCAAAGGAACAATAAAACGAACAATAGTTTCTTAAAAAATAGTTAATCGATACTTTTCCCTCTCATTACTAAAATATTTTATCATTGTGACGAACTAAAAAATAACTAATTCATATTACAATTTTGATTTCATTACAAAATGAAGAGATTATTGTAACGAAATAATCACATTTTTTAAAATTTTCAGCTATCTTCAACCTCATCATTTCGCATTTACTTTGTTACAAAATAAAAATAATTTTATTGAGATAAATAAAAGGTGACAAGAATATTATTGGAATAAATACAAAATAAGAAAAACATATTTATTTCGTTATATTTCTTTTCATTTTTAACAATTTTTAACTTCGTATATAAAGAATATTATTGAATGATCCAATAAATTTATTTATGTGTAATAACGTATTAAATAATTACTTGTAATAATATAATTTCAAATGTTGGAAGTCTATAATTTCAAAAAGTGATATATATTAACTGTCATTTGATCAAATTTTGAGAGATATTAATATAAATCACGTAATTATTCTTTATTTATCCTATATTTTTTAATTAATATTTAATTATTTACTAAATATTTATTATTTTTATTAATTATATTATTATCATTAACTACTTTCTTATTTAATTCCTATAATAAATTTATGTATTAGATATCAAAGTGGGGTTAACATATTTTTATATGACATCAAATATAATTATAAAATGAGTAATTTATTTTTATAAATTTATTTTGAGTCACAATTATATATTATTTATTTTTAAATTTTTATTTTTAAATAATATCAAAATTAATTATTTTTTAAAGGAAAAATTGAAAAAAATGGGACCGAGGGCGCCATCTTGAATGGCTCCCTCCGAGTATCCCAAAGGCGCCATCCCAGATGGCGCCACCCTTAATGGCACCAATCTAAATGGCGCCTCCTGCCTCCATACGTATTTTGATAATAAATTTCAAAAGTACGGTAAAACAAAACTAAATTTCGAAAAAAATATTAAAATGTTATTTTAGCCCAAAAACTCTGTACAAAACACAAACTTAAGTCATGTTTACATTCGTTTTAAATTGAACTAAGAATTAAGATGGGATTTGATCAAACCTTCGGACAAAGGTGTTGTCAACAAATTGGCCAGCGATGACAAGTCATTGGACACAACATCAAGAAGCTCCCGTGAGCTTCCCTCCTGCTGCAGAATAGCTCTATTTTTGTTATGCCCGAAAGATCCTGCCTGAACCTTGGCAGTTGAAATTAAGACGAGGTAGTAGAAAAAGAAGAAGGAAGAGACTACCTTCGACAACTGCTCCAACAGCTACAATTCCACTGCCAACCACGAGTTCTATTCTGGCTAGCTCGTCATTCGCGAGCTGGTCCATTCTGCCACCATCCACAGCAACAAAGAAAAGAGATGTCAACAGCAGCTACAACTTTGCTCGAAACTTGGAAAGGAAAGAAAAATTGGAAGAAGAGGAGAGGGAAAGAGAAGGGAGGGTGGTGACGGCAAGGGAGGAAGAAGAAGGACAGAGAAAATACTAGAAAGAAGAAGAAAAAAGAGGAGAGAGAAAGGGGCTGTGTACGGGAATAAAAGAGAACTAGAAATTGTAGAAAAAAGTAACGAAAATTTTAAAAAATATGAGTGAGAGAGTCGGTGAGAAAGGAGAGAGAAAATACTATGAGCTGTGAGTTTTTATTACGTGTATTAGTTACTTTCACTAAAAATTTCAGCCTTTTTAATCTTTTAAATCCAATCTTAATTAATTATTTAATTAAAAATTTATTTTCATAAAATTATTTTTTATTTAAAATCTTAATTTTATTACTTTTATCTTTCCTTAATATATAAATATATTTAAAAGTTATAAAATAATTATTTAAGTTTTTCATAATTTTTAAAAATAGTTTATCAATATAAATAATTAATTTCATAAATTCTTATATTCACAATTATTAAAATTATTTTCAACTTATAAGAAAATTCTTATATAAAGTATTTAAATAAACCTCATATCAATAATGGCCATTAAAAATAAATCTATTTTAAACTTCCATAATTCTCAAAATAATTTATTAAATACAACAATTTGTTTCATAAATCTTTACACCTATAATCACTAAGATATTTTTAACTTTTAGGAAATTCCTTATAAATCATTTTAATCTCATCTTAAATTAACAATGATCATATATATATAAATAAATAAATTTTAAATATTATCATAAATATCATCTTCAATATTTCAAAACCTTTTATATGGAAAATAAATTTAAAGTTACATATTAACCAAATAAATAAATAATTATACACAAGCATCAAAATGTATAAAATTTTAAAATTTAATTTAGGATATTAAAATTACCATGTCCTCTAGCATAGGCATAACATTCTTTCACGTTTCAACATAGATCACGCTATACTTTCTAATATGCACCCTATGATATAAATCAATCACAATATGAATTGTTATAATTACATCACAATCAAGCAATTAGTAGCTAACAATGTCACCACCATGCCTTCTAAACATGGTAGATTCACTAGCACCCAAACAGATAACCATACCTTCTCACAAACATCATTTCTTTATTATCCATGCATGATTTCAAGGATAAGTCAACACAAATACCTCATACATAATTAGTATTAGAGAATTTCACTTATTCGTACCATTTACAAAAAGGATTATCTACATGTCATGTGAATTGAACTAGATTAGAATAGTTATTTAAGGAAGATATATGCTTACTTAATAGCCTCCCTTCATTCTTAGAAGCTCTAAAGCATTCATACTCATTTTTTCATATTTTCCTTCACTCCTTAAATTAACTCATCGGTGCCAAAAATCATGTCGGAATGCCAATAAAGCAAGATAACTAAAAAGCTCTAACCTCTACTATCCAAAGCTAATTGTAAATTACACCTCACAAGCTAACAACAAAGGAGGGAGGAAAAGAGCAGCAGAGCTATGCCAAAAAAAATGCATGGCGGCCAAAGAAGCTAGCCCACGAGAGTTAGCTTAATTGGGTGCTCAGCATTTTGGAGGAACTAAGCTACAAGATAGCAAATTATGCATGTTGGCAACAACAACAACTAACTCAGAAGAAAAGCACCATTCAATGGTGATGCTATGACTGAAAGAAAGAGATGGGGATAGGGGCGCCGAAAAAGAAAGAGAAAGAAGGGAGAGAAGAGAGAGAGAAAAATAGTGGAAGCAATAAAGAATAAGAAGGAAAATTAGAAAAAATAAAAGGAGAGGAGAGAGAAAATATTAAAAAATGAAGCTATAGGTTTTCATCCCACACTTCTTAGTGCACCATACATCCATCTCTTTTTAAATTTTATCCATTAATCTTTATCTAGTTCAATCCTAACCATCCATTTTAAATAAAAATAATCTAGCCATTGATTTATTGAAAACTCATTTTCATAAAGCTAATTTTGTTTAGAATTTCAATTCAATTATTTTCAAGATCTTTCCAATATATATATACATATATTATATTGAAAGTCCTAAAATCATTATTTTAAAATTTCATAACTCTTAAAAATTGTTTATCAAAATACAAGTAATTTATTTCATAAATCCTTGTATCTAAAATCACTAAAATTATTGTCAACTTGCAAGAAATTCCTTGCAAAAACTATTTTAATCTAACCTTGAATCAATAATAACCACATATATATAAAAATAAATATATTTCAAATATTTTTATCAATATCATTTTAATATTCCTAAATTTTTTAAAAGGAAAAGAAACTTTAAACTAAATATTAACTAAATGAATAAATAAAAATAAATATTGCAAGCATTAAAATTTATAAAACTTTAAACATTAATCTAGGCTATTACAAAACTAATGTGAAGCCTTTTCAATTTCCCATAACCTTATAAGTAAAATAATTATTTAATTGTAAATATACCTTTAGACATTAGTTTAATGTTCAAACTTATTTTCAAATATAACTTTTGGTATTCCTTTTGATGTCAAATATTTAATAATTGATATAACAATTTGAATATAATATCTACATTAATTTTTATTAAATAGCCAATGTGCCATAGGTTTTTTTTTTCGACAAACTTTGTTAGAGATAGCAAAGATAATTTTATACAATGAAATCTTTGAAATTTTGAATAATGATATCATTATATAGTAAAAATCAAAGATGACAACTAAAAAAAGATCAAATACATTTACAAATTCATAAATTAAAATAAATATTAAATGAAGACTACAATTATAGTAGGTCATTATGAAAAGAAATTACAAATGAAAATATATTAAAGATCATATATCATAATAAATTTCAAATCTTTCTTACTAATCTTGTTATGAATCAGATTAAAATATCCCATCTGTTCTATGAGATCATTGGACATGTTGGAGAATGTATGGAATGCATCAATAAGATTCCCATTAAGAGTTTATTTCACCAAAAACATCTTATGAATAGGTTTCAAATCACAATTCTAGTTTTAAATTTTATGAAAACACCTAACCCATTTTATGAGCTCACTAGAGACTTTGAAGAATGGATGAAATGCCCTTCAAAGGATTTCAAACCAGAGTTTCATCAAGTCTTAATGTGAATTTCATTGAAATATCTCATCCATTATATAATATTTAAATGCCAAAAAAAATGTATGGTTTAAGAGATTTGATTAGAGACCGTTTCATTAAAAATGGAAAGTTAAAGCATAGAATGCAAAATTTAAAGGCTTTTGGATATACTAACCATGTTGATTATTAATATAAAACTGATGTGTTAAGATCTATCTATTTCCAAGGCATCATTTTCCACGATAATCATATAAAAAAATCAACATGGTAACTTTATCCTTAATTTTTGAACAAACTTTTCACTTTTTTTTACTAGTAATTCTTTAATAATCGATGTAAAAAGATATTATCATTTTACATTATCAATTTTTAATTAGAGCCGATGTATTAAGTTACTCATATTTTTCAAAACGTCGCCACATCATTATATATATTAATTTACACTTTAACTAGCATCAATATGTTAATATTGTATCATAATTCTATAGTAGTGGCTACAACTATATGCGACTTAATTTGTCCATTTTTACACAAAATTAAAGATATATATATATATATAGTTTTATACACTAACACCATTTTATCTCTATCATTATGCACATGTATACACTTGTGGGTTATACATCTTTCTCATTATATCCTCGTATACATTTTTTATATTTTTTCTTTTAATATTTGTATCCCTCCACCCATTTTATACATACCCTCTAATTATATGTGTGTGTGTGTGTGTGTGTGTGTGTGTGTATGTGCGCGCGCGCGCACATACATTTGCATAGGTGTGCACATATAGCACAAGAAGTTAGCTCTTTAATAATGACAAATAAGAATGATGCAATTGGAAAAAAAATAATTAATACTTCATTAGATTTCTAAAATAATAGATAAAAAGAAGAAAATATTTTCTCCAAAATAACAAATAAAGATAAATAAAGAGAGTATTAATTGAATTTGAATTTAGTGTCTTACTATTGATAATTTTCTTTTGTAATACAATTAAGTTTAATGAAACTTAATTTGTAAGAAACATTTTTTGTTATTAAATATTACAAAATCAAAAATAAAATTATATAAGTTATTTTATTTTTGCATATTTACTAGAGTTATTAAGCAAATGAGTCAACCACTAAATGGGCCAGGTTGGCCCATTTGCATTACACATGGACCTTCATATTGGAAGCTTAAGTTTGGTCCTTGTAGACAGATTTGTGGGATTTTTTCAAATTTTAAATTTTAAAAAATTAACTTTTAAATAATAATAAATTTTTAAATCATTTAGCAATATCACATACTCATCCGTAAATAAGTTATAATATATTTTAAATTTATATGTAATCTTAAAATAATACTATATATTAAAAAATATAAGTTATAAAATACCTACAAAATAAAAATATCATTTATAAATTTTGCATAATGCAACCCTAAATAATTAAAAATTAATAATGAGAATATAACTTTATATGGATTGAAAATTTTTGGCCTATGTAAAATTTAAAAAATGTATGTATATATATATATATTCATGGCAATCTAACTTGTTTATGGGCTTTATAAGAGGGGTCAGTTGCAAACTGCATTTTTTCAAGTTCCACTCATGTGCTAACAGGTTATCTTGCCAATTTTAGCCCATTTCAATAGCTTTAATATTTGCTACCCTTTTCTAAATATACTAAGTACAAAGTTAATGTAAATAATTATATAAAATAATTTTATCCTTTCTCTTTAACTATTATTAAGAAAGAAATATAAAATAAATTTGTAATTTATATTTTCTATATTTGAAGATATTTATCACTCAATGTAAGAAGATAAATTAAAGTAAATCAAATTTTAGTGGTAATTTTTATCATAGAATTTTCTTTTCATATACTTTGTTTAATTTTTTTAAAAACATTCTACATACATGATGAAAATTAAATCCTCTTCTACAATTTCAAACAAAAGCATAAGTTTACTTTATACACACACACACACACACATATAATTGTGTTTCAATGATAATAATCAATGAAAATTACCATTCATACTCAAAGACTAATACGAAGTTTATAAAGTAAATATAATAAATTCAAATTACCATCCTTACTTTCTCCTAGGTTTAATACTAGAAACCTTTCGGGATCCCTAAAAATTGAAAAACAAAGCTTAGAAGTAAGGATTACAGACAAATTGTTATGAGAATGCAAAATTGTATGAAATAAATTAAAAGTTTTTGTTAAAAAAGTTGAAGAATTACAAGAGAACTTAAACTTTTAGGGGAAGTGTCTAGAATATTGAATTTGAATTTGCTATAATAGTTTTAGCCTTGCATCAGATCAGTACTGTAGTAGTCATCTTCATTTAATTAGATAAAATCCTCAAAAGCATTAGAATTTTTGGATTTTGCATGCTCTACTTCCTCACATAGTTGATTAAGAATTCATTTTAAATTGTTAATATATTTTTGTTTAGTTGATATAGCAACAAAACTTTTAACTACTAAGGATTTAGTTTGAAGGAACTATTGCTACCCTTCCTAAACATTTTTATGGAAGTGGGGTTTGTCTTTAGACCATTCCATAATTTTTTCCTTTTAGGCTTTATTAGCTTGTTTATAGTTTACCCACCATATTACTGAAACTTTCCTTTGCAGAACTAAGCAAGTCATTGTAGTTGAAAGTTTGTATTCCCATGTCATTGCCTAGGAGAGACCAACCTTGAAAAAGAATTAGAGAAGCATTGGGAGTTTTTAAAAATTTTCATTATCAAAGTGAGCTTGGAACACATCCTAACCTTTTTTGATATTCTATGGAAACATTTTTAGAATTGGCCTAAAAATATTCCAACAATTGAAAAACCATAATGGGTAATAATATTTAACATTCTAAATAAATATATGAACTAGGAATGTCTGAAGTTTTTTTTTTGAAAAAATAAAGCATTATGCCATTCCTTTTGATAATCATAGTATGAATACCTTATTGGAAAATTTGAAATATTAGGATAGTTTTTGAATTTTTTCATCTAATAAGGATTTTTTCCCCAATTAGATAGAGTTAAGATTTTTTGAATTTTAAAAGTTGAATAAGTTACTATTTAAGGATAATGTCTATTAATGTTGTCATCAAAGACAACTGACCTTGAGTCGGATAGAATTAACCCATAAAAATCTTAAGTTTTAGTTGCTAATTTTGGAATAAAATGCCAACCTTTTGGAAATTTTTTATAAAATTAGTTCTAAATCCTTTTTTCTTCCAAATTTTTGGTTCAACTTGGAGAATATTTTAAATTTTTAGTTTTTTTTTTGTTATTTGTTAACCACTTTAGCAGGCTTAGGATCTGCTTTTGTAGTGGCCTTAGATGAGGTACTAACTTTGGTAAGTTAAGATTTTTGTTAGGGATTTGGGAAAGCTCCTAATAAGTTGAAGGTTTGGTTTTGGAAGTTGAGGGCTCACGTTTATTTTAAGCTTTAATTTTTTTGCTAATCTTTTTCATTAGATATATCAGCCTAAGTACAACCTTTCAAGTTAAGGATCTAGGAAGCCAAAGCCAAGGCATTTTTTATTGGAAATGGACAATCTTCTACTTTAATTTTAGGTTTAGTTAGGAAGGAAGTGGTTATTTATTTTCCTTTAGAAGTTTAGGATTCTTCATCCTTGGATTTTTCTTAATTCTTTTTTCTAGGAGGCATTAGATTTGAGTTCCTTGCAAAAATTTGTTTGATGCAATATTTTTAACATTTTTTTCCAAAATAGATTTGATGGAGCTATAATTAATCTAATAGAAAAAAATTATTTAAAAGTTCCGATTGGAATTTTTAAACACATAAAACTATTGCTAAAATTTCTTTTTTTAGGGTAGAATAATTCTACTATGCAACATTCCAATGCTTGGATGCATATACAATTATATTGATAATAAAAATATTTATTATTTTATTTTTTCCTATTTTATGTCTCTTAGGTATTACATGTACTTAATTTTACTAATTAAGCCTTATTTTATAATTTGTGGTTAATTTTATAATATTGTAAATTTATTTAGTTAATTTTGATACTATTTTTATTTTTTAGCTATATCTTAGGCTCTGGATATCAAATTGAGGCAAATTTTATATTATTAGAAAGCCTAAAAAGAGAACTACAACTCTTATATTTTGGGCTAAGCCTAGTTCAATTGTTTTGGAGGTCATATGTGGCTTAGAAATTTAAGTCATGTATTTGTCCTAGCAAAACCCGACTCTATATTGAGGCCATATTTGGAGCTATAGCAATCCAATTAACTTGAAACTAGTGTAAAAATTCTCACAAGACATAGGCCTACAAATTTGGTGTTTATAATTTATCCAATTACATGGATTTCATGGTCAAAAACTAGTTGGAAGTCAGACTTATGGGAATTCACTAAAGCAACTACTACATTTACTCGACTCGAAAAAAATAGGCTTGGGCTTTTAAAAATTAGGAAAGTCTTATTATTGTAATCTTAAGAGTCATACAATCCAAGTTTAATAGGGTTTTAGCTTAATTAAGTTAAATAAATAGGAAGAATTCCTTAGATTATTTAGACTTTTACACATAGACTTAGCAAATAGCTTTCTTTTCTTCTTGTTTTCTCTTTTATTCTTCATCAATGGAAGCTTAACTTTAAAGTTAATTCAAGTTTAAGGATATCCTCTTAAAGATTATGAGATCATGAATTTAAGGACATATTTTAATTAATTTTCCTTTTTCCCTATTTACTTATATTGAATTCTTGAGATTACATGTGTTAAATGTTAATTTAGTATAATTAATATTCATCCTTGTGGTTTTTGATTTCTCTATTATTTTGATATTGAATTATGACTAGTAAATCACATTCTCACACATAGGGTCAGAGGGTTAAGGGATTAATTTAGATGTTTCTAGTTTAATTTTTCAATTCAACCAAATTCTATCATTAAATTAGTTTTGATCTAGTGTAGGGATTATAACAGTTGCTTAATCAGCTAATCTTAATTAATCAAATCCTAAACAGTTATCTAGCATAGGATTCATGGATTATTGTAGGGATTCTAGATAATCTAAGGTTGAATAATTAATTAAGGAAGTCAAATCTTAGTTAATCCATGATTAATCCAATTAGAGTATCTTAATTCCTTGAATTGGCTATTTTGTTACATTGAGTTCTTTCTTTCTACCTTCTACTTTGCTTCTATTTTGTGCTTGTTTATTTTATTTTTATTGTTTAATTTTGTGAAAATAACCTCTAAATTCTACATTCTATATTCTATATAATTTGCATACAGCATACAGTATATTGCATTCATACTGTTACAATATTTTATTTTGTTGCATTTTTATTGGTTTCTTTTATTTTTAATGCATTAACAATTCAATAATTGCATGAATATTGTTAGGAATTCATTTAGAAAAGATAATATCAAAGGATCACTAGGGATACAACTTAGTTGTACCATTTTTCTACATTATTTCTTTAGCAAACCAAATTTAACTAGTTTTGGTGCATTGCAATGTGCATATCATATATCTCCATAACCTAAATTAGAAGCATTAGTTTCAACAATTTCAAATACATTTAGATTTGAAATATGTAGATATGGAAGACTTTTAACTTGAGACTTGATTTGCTTAACAATTTTCATATGAATATTTGTCTAAGGAAGGGGATTCTTTTTAAAACATTCATGGAGAGGTTGAATTAAATTAGAAAGTAGGGGAAAGAAATCCAAGACATAATTTAAACATCCTAAAAATCTTTGAAGTTGAGTTTTGTTAATAAGTTGATCAAGAAATTTAGCAATAAATTTAATTGATCTTTCGATTGGAGTTATAGTTCCTTGATAAATATAATGCCTAAGAAATCTAATTTTAGTTTAGAACAAACAATATTTAGTTTTCGAAACTGCTAAACCATTTCTTTGATTTACTTCAAGAAATACATTTAGATGTCTAAAGTGTTGATCAATATTTTTTGAAAACACTAAAACATCATTAATGTAAACAATAATAAATTTGGAAAATGGGTTATAAATATCGTTCATAATCCTTTGGAATTCTGAGGGACCATTTTTCAAGCTAAACGGTATTATATTCCATTCATATTAATCAAATGGAATCGTAAAAGCTATTTTATAGCTATTCTTAGGTTTTATTTGGATTTGCCAAATGAAGTCGATTTAATAAATCTTTTCTAATTATAATTAGATAACAAATCCTTTGGAATGCTTGGTTAAAAGGCTTATAATTGATTACAAGCCTTAGAGTTCCTCTTTTAATTTTATCATTTTTATTAATATAAAATATTGCACATGACCAAAGACTTTTAGATTTTATAATAATCCATTTCTTTAAAAGATCATCAACTCCTTTCTAGCAATGTTCCAGAAGTTCTTAATTCACTTAGATTAGTCTTACCTAAGTTAGGAATTTTCTTTTAGAAAAATCCTTTTCATGTGATAATTCTACCATATGTTGCTTCCCATTCTAAAAAGCATTTGAAAGGTTAGAGTAAACATTACTGACAATCCTTTTTTTAAAGGATTTCATCTTGGCTTGAACTATCTGGTTAGCTAATTGTCGCTCTATCTTTCTATAAGATACCTTTTCAAAAAGATAGTTAATTTGAGCTTCTTTACAATCTATCAAATTAATCTTTTCAAATTTTTTAATAAATTAGAAGGTAATTTTTTTTACAAGAACTTTAATAGTTATCCCTTTATTTGAAAACCTTATATGGAGTCAAGGCTCGGATAAAAGGAGTTTCCAAAATAACTTTATTGGATAAATTTTTAACGAGTGAGAAAAATTGATTTGTCCTGTAAAAAGAGTTCTTAATTTTCACATTAGAAAGTTTAAAATTAATTTTAAGGAGAGGACTATTGTTAAATTTAATTTTGGCTCTAATTTTTTTGAAAAACATTGTTAAAACTAGGCTTTCTTAAATACAGTTAATATTTGCCTCTATATCAAACAAGGAAACTATTTCTAATTCCTAGTTGTTCTAAACCATTTTGATAGAAATATAATATTTAGGAATTGGGGTCTTAGAAATAAATGCTAGAAATTCATCTTTTTTATCCTTATTGATTTTAATTTTTTCCTTTCCTTTGAAAGGATTTTGATGTTTAGGTAAAATGGCACCTTGGAGCTGTTGAATTTCTTTTAGCTTCTTAACTTTAGTTTTGAAAAGATTTATCTTAAATTGTAAATTTTGTAAAGTAATAGGTTTATTTTACTCTAATTTAAATCTTTCCAAAACATCTTTAAAATTATAGGTGCTTGGTTGTAAAAAACCTTTCAGGACTACAGATCTACCTAGACTTTGTTTAAGCTTTTTGAAATATTCCAGCTTTTTCTCATTATTAAGATATTTATTGATAATGTCAAAAAGCAAGTTCTACTCATTATTAGGCATACTTACTATTCCTTCAAATTCTTCTTCATTAAAGGACATTTTGTCATTTAGAGGGACACAAGACATTTCTTGGACTTACTCCTCTTCTTCTATTGATTCCTTTTCTAACTGAGATAATTGAGTCAACAAGAAGGTTAGTTATTAGGTTAAGGATAAACTCATTATATATCTAATTTCCTTATCAATTTGCAATATTTGGCTATATGCCCAGGCTTATTGCACCTATAGCACCTAACCAAATATCTTACACTTTATAAGGAGATAAACTATACTTGGGTTTTCTCCTTTAGTGCCTTTTGGGTTAAGATTTTAGTTAAGGTTGAGGCTTGGGTTCAAGTTTTTATCTAACTTTCTACCTATGTTTTAGTTTGAAAGATTTGGGACAGGTGAAGCCAAACTATTCATAAAAGGTTCCTATCTTTCTCTGATTTTAAAATTTTTCCTTGGCTATTTGCCTTTAAATTTTATCATCTTGATAGATTTCAAGGGTTGCCTTCTGAACATAACTTACCAATTGCCCATAGGTAAGTTATTTATAAGGGCTTTGACCATTGAATTAGTTTCTAATCTCCTTTTTTACCTTATCACCTAAATATCTAGGGAGATCGATAAGGAATTTTTCTTTTTAGAAGGGTTAGTTACTATCTGATCTGGAGTAGATTTGGCTAAAGAAGATATCTATAAAAAGTTAGATAAAGTTTTGCATTTAAGGTTTGATAGGAGTTTAGTAAATTTGCCCTTCCATAAGTTAAGGTATCCCATGAAATGTTTGGTAATGGTGTAAATCAAGGTATTTACAACATCTAAGATTGGTTAACAATTAGGTCCTAGAATTACAAAACCTTATTGCTTATGTTTAATAGCTTTAACTATTTAGATTTTTTTTCTATTTTGATAAGGTGTTCATTCCACCATCCCTTAAGCTATTCAGTAAACCTTGCTACTAGGAAATGGACCACAATTGTATCATCATAGTTGTAAGTTGATTAGTAAGCTATGCTAACCATGATCATTTGCTGAGATGTATTAAGGATTACATATTTAGATTTACTATTTATGTTCCATTCATAGATGTTATTCCTATGATAGGAATTTTGAATAATTTGGGATTTTTCTTCTATGATTTGGTTAAGGTAATTGGCTCTTAGGTTATATAGCTTTTAAGGTACTTTCCAATTGGTTTCCCTTAGTTCTCTTTTGATTGGATTTAGCTCTTGACAATCATTTGAAGATATTTTAGAACCATTATCAAGAACTCTTACTATGCAACTAAAAATAGATTTAGCTAATTGAGGTGTAATTGACTCATTAACATACACTTTCTCTAGTTTTTGGTTTAGTTATTCCAACATTTTATCTACCCTAGCTATGGCTAGATCTTTAGATAAGGCCAATTGTTTAGTGGGAGGGATTTAGTAATGTTTGAACAAAGGATTTTCAATCTTCTTTGTGCTAGAGGATTTTCCTGTAAATTTTTTAAAAATGCCAATACTTAAGAGGTGATTTCCAAGAGTTTAAAGATACCTATTAGTGTAGTTATTTTATTCCACTAGGGAAATAATATCCTTTACTGAAGCTATTTCTCCTTCAGTTACATCTTTTTGCTTGAAAGGAGTTGCTATAATTAGCCTTTTTGGATTAAAGGTTTCCATTTGAAAAGCCTGTTGAGGAGTTAACTCAAATATGAGTATTTCACCTTTAGTGGTAACATATTTCTATGTATTTTAGGAGACTATATTAATAAAGTGTGATTATTTGAATGGATAGTCTATCTAGTTCTTCTTAGCACATGCTTTAAACCATTCAAAGAATGAAATCTTTGTTTTAATCAAGTTCATAAAATTGTACTAATGAGGTTCTTTAAGGAGTGAATTCTTCATAATAGAATTTCTTCCTTAAAAACACCCGATTAATTTGAAAATATTTTTCATAATTCATATTGGTTCAGGGTCATTAGGATAAAATTATGAGACAGTAGATAAATTAATGGATTCATTAAATCCTTCATTGTCACTACTAGGTCCTATTATTTCACCATCCTTCTCATCTTCTCTTTGAATAATTTGATCATATATTGGTCTAGGGACCTTCAGAGAGTTTTCAATGCTTCTTAAATTAACATTAATTGTCAAATGAGTAGATGAAGTAGATCTTCTAAAAGCTTCAAACCTAATTGTTCTAGGCTTAATTCTTCCCAAACAGGATTTCCTTAATCCAACAACCAAGTTCTAAGGATTTATCTATCTAGAGGATTCTTTAAACTTTTCTATTTTTGGCTTCTTGTAATTTGAAAAGGAGATCAAAGTAGAACCATTTGGTAAGGTTTCTATTCTTAACATATCTTTTGTTAAGATTTCACCATCCTTCCCATTTTGTTTCGATTGGAATATATAGATTAATCTTAGTACAATCTATGAGAAAGAAGATAATCTCTCTTTTCTTATTAGGTGGTTTAATGCACAGTGATTGTGCAGAGTTATGTAATTTGTAATGGATTTGGTAGATGATTACAACAAGGATTTTTCTAGGTTCCATGGTGTATCCATATAGTTTTACATGAAGTTTAAGAAAAGCTTTTAGAAATTGGTCTATTGTAAGGACTATGTCAAGATTTAGAAGACAATTGAAATAGACTAGTCCTTGTGATAGATTAGTTTCTACTACTCCTCTCGTTTTTAAAATCATTATCTCTACTATCTCTAACAGAAAGAAGGATAACATTATTTAACTCTTTTTAAAGAGTAAATTTTGCAGTTACTTAGATACAACTAATGTGCATAAAGTTGTATTTTTTTTTTGTGTTTAAGGGCTTCTTAGCTTGAAATAAGAGTGAAGTTCTAATTTTTAGGTTTTACCTTAACTATTTCTTCAATAGTCTCAATTATATGATTTAGCTTGCTGAAGAATAAGTGATTTTGGATAGAGTGAAGTTCTTTGTCTAGGATATATGACATCTCCCAATCATTTATTTTTTTATTTATATCCTTAAATTTGATTTCTTTTTTGAAAATAGAAGTTGAAGTTGATTCATTTTTTAATTTGAATGAAGATTTTGATGAAGAAGGATTGGATGAAAAATTGGAAGAGAATGATCGTAAAAAAGACATTAAAAATATATAAAACTTTTCCAGGGACCAATATCAAAGCACTTTTATATTCCATAAGATGATCTCAAGAATTTATCATGCTTACAATATGAACTAAATATTATAATCTTGATATGACTTAATCATTCTAGATAATCAAGCCTCGACTTATGATTCACATGAAAGCACAGGTGACAAAGGCAACCCAAACACCTATTCACATGGCCTAACCAGTATTTATGCCTTTTTACTAACTCATGTTACTAGTTGTATACTATCAACTTTTCCAGAATTTCATTCATATTTAAAGATTAATATAAAGTTTGTAAAATGAATATAATAAATTTTAATTACTATCCTTAATTCTCCTAAGGCTCTGATACTAGAGGACACCTAGGGACCCTTAAAAATCCAAAAACAAATGCTTAGAAGAAGTAACAATCACAAATAAACTACTATAAGAATGCAAAATTGTATAGAAGAAAATAGAAGTTTTTGTTAAAGAAGTTGAAGATATATATATAGTTATGTTTCAATGATAATAATCAATGAAAATATTCAAATAATTATGTTTTCAAAATTACAATACACCTATATTTTTCTACTTAGAGAGTTCATAGTATATTGCTATGTACTTTTTAGAATAATAATAGAATATGCATATATTAATACCATATGCATCATGTTTTAGTAAAATTTATAATTAATATATTATACAAATTGAAATTTATATTTAGTGTGTGAATTTGTACTATTTACTAAAATACTTCCACCTATTAAGAAAACCTGCTGATGTGTCATGTTTATGTAAATTTAATTTCCTACCTAAAACAAAATCTCTTAAAGTCTAAGGCATTTTACTAAGCAAAACTATGTCAATTATGTCATTCATTTTACATGAAAATTTTGATGATAAAATAGTGTTTAAATAATTGTTGCATTGAGACTTTAGTATTATAGCACTATCAGATAATAAAAACTTTTTTAGATATACTAGCTTTTTCACACATGCTCATACGCGTGCTCAATAGCTTTTTATTTAAGAAATGGAGAAATCTAAATATTTATTAGTAATTATAAAATAATTTTAAAATTAATATCACTTGCATCAAGAATGATTTTCTTGAGAAAATAAAGTATAAGAATAAACAAATGAACACAATTATTCTCTATCCATAAAATTGGATGAAAAGAGATCTATGCAAATTAATCCGAAGCAAAGGAACAAACATAATAATACAAATTTCCATCCATAATTAGGATCACTTTAGTTATATTTGTAAAATTAAGTTTTTTTCCCCATATCTTCTAATCTAAAAAGAAGTTTAAATATAATAATAAAATTAAGTGCATATCATTACTATAAAATTGACTTTTAATATCAATTGTTTAACATATTTGACATATATATGGGCATAATTGTATGTTAAACTAAAAATCCTTATAACTTTGGTTTTTTTTCTAAAAAATAAAGTTTATTATTTTAAATATATTTTAAGTTTTTAATTTCACCTTTTATTTGATTGACATGAAATATTTATATAATATTTTTTAATATTGAAATTTTGTTTCTCTATCAAAATATTAATAGTTACAAGTACAAATAAATCAAGATACTTATGAGTAGCTCGAGCTTGACTTGCAAAAAGCTCAATTTGAGTTTAGTTTTAAATAAGTTAAGCCTAAATGAATTAAGCTTGATTAATACATGAGCCAAGATTGAGCTTTATATTGACTTAAACTATTCACAAGCTTAATGGTAAAACATACATTTTTATGTTTATATTTTATATAAACAACATAACACATAAAAAAATTAATCTCATTATTAATTTTTGAGGTTATATGAACAAATAAAATGCTTTAATTGAAGTAATTAGCTTTTTAGTATATGTTAGTTTTTGCTAATTTAATTATTAGTATTATATGATGATTGTGCAAATACTTTCTAATAGATTTGATGGTTGTTGAAAATTTATATTAAGAAGTAAAATAAGATAAAACCATATGGTGTTTAATTTATTTGTGAAAAATAAAATTTTATTACTCAAATATAGGTGAAAAGAAAAAGCATTCAAATAAGGTTGTAAGGCTATAAAAAATCATTTAAATTCATTTTCATTAGAAGCTTAAACTTTTATTCAAATTTTTTAAGTCCTATGAGAAATCGGTGCCTAATAACATACTATTTGAATAAATTCATGCAAACTTATTTAAGCTTGTATCAAGTGAAGCTTAAGTACAATTTTGAATTATTTGAGTTTAATGTTATTCAACTTGAGTTTGACCTCATTTATTTTTAGAAAGTTTAAGTATATAAATGTTCAACTCAACTAAACTTGTTTGCACCTGTATTTATGGTAAAAATTGAATAAACTTAGCATCTTGCTAAAAGCATATATTTTAAGTTAAAAACTTTGAAAAGTCATAACATTATGCTTAATTATCTATTTGGATTAAATTTTATATCAATTTTATATAATTTTTTGAGATCTATTCAATTGTAAATGTTAAAGGTGTTTTGCTTTTCTTAGAATTAAAAAAAAATAGTTATTTTCATAGAATTTTTTCACTTTTTCTCCATCTCTTGTCATTGTTTGGCTAAATTTAAACTTCTCTATAACATTCTATCAAAGACATAATATGCATTTAGAACTTAGATACAACCTTAAAGGTTATACAAATAAAACATAAATAAAAATTTCTTAAAAAAACTATGTAAAAAAGGAGAGAAACAAAAGAGATGAAAATTTGAGAAATAGAAGTATGGAAGACACCTCTTTTGTTTTGAACCCACTTCATGCTCGACGCTTCAACTAAAGCATCTATGAAACATTTTAAAGAAAAACAATGAGATTACATCTTAGTAAAGAGATAACTTCCTTAATTATACTATTTCATAATCAATAATTCAATATTTATTTCTTTTTATATTTCAAACATTATGAACATTCAGTTCTTTAATAAAAAGCAACATTAATAATGACAAATAAATTCACACACATGAAATAAGTAGTAATCCATCTTATGCCTTTTGACAACCTTATTTATTTATAAACTTAACCTTATCTCTTAGACACCTTATTCGTTCACAAATAGGTAATCAAATCAAGTGTTATTAACTTAATTTAATCATCTCTTATCATTATTTCATTTCCACATCATTGTCATCTATGATTCAACATTTCATTATTATATTAACATATACCTTTCAATTGCAAGAATCTAGTAATTTCATACAAGCTTTTGAATCTATAAGTTTTAACTCACAACCAAGCTAACATGTACGTAATATGTCTAGCTTACCTTAACATACCATTATGCAACCAATTTTAATCAAAGTAATATGGGTATTCAAGTATGACGCTTGAGTATGGACTCTTAGTAACATGAGTCATACCTAAGTATTATACTTGAGTACTTGCAAGTAGAGACCAAAGGAAACTTTAATATTTAAGTATGATACTCAAATGCAAGGCCCATATTGTATTTAAGTATCACACTTGGATACTTGAAGGTAGAAGTTAAAGTTTTCTCCAATATTTGAGTAATATACTCAAGTATAAGTCATTGTGTTCACATACTAGACAATACTAAAGTACTTATTTTGGAAATTCCAAAAATTAGTTTAAAATGTGAAAAAAAAACCAAATTCAAACTAAAACCTCACATGCAACAACATTTATTCATCATACTTCACTTTCACATGACAATTATCAATATTTCTAGCTCAAACAATACAAGTTTCCTTTAACAACATCATCTTAGCTTTAATTCAACAATTATCCTACGAATCAACTATTAATCAACTTAAAAATTAACATCTTCAATAATTTCATAAGTAAATTATATACTTACCTTGGAGGCTAAAAGAGACAAAAAAGATGATCGTGGAAGAAACTTGCCCACTCTATTCAACAAAATTTCAAAGTTTAAGACATAATCTCTAATTTCTTTTATTTGCACTCAAATGCTAGAAAATCCTAGTTAAAACTTGACAATTACCTTGTTAGAAAAGTTATAAGTATTTTTATCATGATATTTCTTAACTGAAGCTTGCAATTGTTTGATGAATTTGGAGTAGGAAGCTTAAAAAATTGATGAAAAAGAAAGAAAAGGAGAATGAGTTAATGAGAGGGCTAAAAAATGACAGAAGTAAATAGGGAATTAGGTTTACTTCAATAATTATAATGGCATCTTAGTAATTGCAGGCTCTTTTGGGGGTATTTTAGGAAACATCCATCCTAAATCTCCTCTATACATCCTAATTCAGATATAATTTCACATAACCTTATAATTAATTTAATTATACTTATTTCTTGATAAAAATCTACTTTTTATAAATAAATACAAACCTTAAACTTATCTACAATAATTTTTAATTATTGATACATTTACATTATTACTGAATAAATAGTTAAAATAAAATTTTAAAATATTCAAAGTGTAACATGAACTCACTTCATGCTTAATGCTAGTTGAAAGAATATCATTAGCTCATTAACATGTAAGGAGAACCAAATAGAGATAAAGAATGAGTTTGGAAACAAATAAGAGGGAGAGTGAAAATAATAATGAGAAAAAAATATGGTTTGCATTAGTTATAGTGCAAAAATGTCACTACTCCTATGAAGTTAGACATTTGTGAACCAACATCTAAAGTCCTATGGAAAGAAAACACATCGATTATTTATAAAATCCAAACATCTTAAGTGATTTCATTCTTGAATGTTTGTGGTTAACATTACTTTAGATATAAATTTTATAAAAATTTAACATGTTAATTACATCTTAATTTTTTGAATAACCATTATAAAAAGTAGTTATGACATCAATTTTTCAAGAGAAAAAATGACGTGTTAACTTTATCTCAATTTTCTAAACCAATTTTTCCTCTCCTTATTTACTTCAGTTCTTTAATAAGTGACATAGAAAGCTTTCATGGCATCAATTCTTTGTTTGAACCAATGTTATCTATCATAATTTTTCAAAATAAGCATTGATTCACATAACTTTAGATATTATCTAATTCCAAATTGATGTGTGAGTTATAATATACATTAAATGTAAATAAAAGCCATTGTCTTAGGTTTTCATAGAATGCATTCTTCATCTCTCATTAGAAATTATGGCTTTATAGTGTTGGTAAATTATTTCAACATACTGATGAGAAAATTATTTATTATATTATTTCTTTCTATTTCATGTCTCTTAGTGTGTTATTCTTGCTAAATTTCACAGGATTGGCTTTATTTTCTAATTTAGGCTTGGTTTTACAATGTTTTGAATTTATTTGGTTAATATTAGATTTTGTCTTTGTTTCTATTTTTCAACTATATCATGGGTTACAAACATCGGATTGAGGTGATTTTTTAATCATTGGAAATCTTACAAAAAAACCTACAACTATGGTTTTCAATTAAGGCACAGTTCGGGCTCCTTCAAGCTCTTATTTAACTAAGAAGCTGAAGCCCTATCTTTATCCTAATTTAACTAGCTTTAGTTTTTAGGCCATATTTGGAGCTATAGAGGACTAATTAATGTGAAACTAGTGCCAAATCTGTATAAGATCTAGCTCTACAATTTTTATGTTTGTAATTTACCCAAATTATATTGTTTTAGTAGTCTCATACTAGTTGGAACTCAAATTTGCAGGATTTTATTATTGTAACTTCTTGAGTTAATTGCTTTGTAAAAATAGGTTTTAGCCTTCTAAAAATTAGAAATGCCCCATCTTTGTAATCCTAAGAGACATATAACTCAGGTTTAATAGGGTTTTAGATTAATAAGGTCAGATAAAAAGAGAGAACTTATTAGATACAAGAGACTTTCGACAACATTTAGCAGATAACTTTTCTCTTTTTCTTCTTCTTCTTTTTCTAACACTTATGTTCATTACCTATGGAAAGTTAAACTCAAGGTTGATTCAAGATTTTTGAGGCTTTTGTCCATTGAATTATGAGATTATGATTTGTAATTTGACTTCCTTTAATTAATTTTCCTCTTTCCCTAATTATTATGGTAATTCCTTGAAATTATTTGTGTTAGATGTTAATCTGGTATAATTAGTATTTATCCTTGTAATTTCTAAAATTTTTCTATTTTAATGTTTAATTATAGTTGTTAATCATGATTTCACACATTGGAGCAAAGGATTGAGGAATTAATTTAGAAGTTTCTAATTTAATTTCTTAAATCAATTGAATTCAATCTTTAAGTCAATTTTGATTTAACTTAGGGATTATAACGGTCGCTTAATTCAGCTAATTTTAATTGATTAAATTGTAAATGGTTATCTAGCATAGAGTTCATGAATTATTCTAAGGTTTTCAAGTAATTTAAGGTTAAAATATTAATTAGAAAAATTAAATCTCAATTAATCCATGATTAATCCAAATTAGAGCTTTCAATTCCTTGAATTGGATGTCTTACTAAATTGGTTTTCTTCCTTGTTGTTTACTTTATGTATTACATTGCTTAATATGTTTAATTTACTTTCAATTCACAAAAGCCCCTAATTTTGTGTTTTGCATAATTCTACATTCTATTACTACAAGTTGTATTCTGCATTCTATCTAGCATTTTGTTTAAATTGTATTTGCATTCTATTTGCATTCATTTCTTATGTTTTCAATGCATAATAAATTAGAAAATTATGTAAACATTGTTAATAATTCAATTTAGAGAAGATAATTCAAGGAATCATAGGGGTATGACCTGATTTGTCTCATTATACTATATTATTTTTAGCAAACTAGCATTTATCTAATTTTAATGCATTGTAATGTGCAAATCAAAATTTTGGTACCATTGTTAGGGGAAAATGCAGCTAAAATCATTCAAAGAAAATTACTAAGAAAATGTAAAGATCTAGGCACATTTTCCATTCCATATATTATATGAAAAATTAGAATTGAGCACGCCATGTTAAACTTAAGAGCATCAATTAATGTCATACCTTTTTCTATTTTTAATGCTTTGAATTTGGGAGCTTTAAAAGAAACAAGTGTAGTTGTTCAATTAATAAATAGATCTAACATTTATCCATTAGGTGTTGTTGAGGATATTTTTATGTAAATTGAAGGACTCATCTTTCCAGCATATTTTTACATTTTGAAGATGGAAAATGAGACATTTGATGTTCTTCCACCAATCATTCTTGGCTGGCCTTTTCTCAAGATAACAAAAATTATTATTAATGTTTGAGGTGGAATATTAACCATGGAGTGTGATAGTATTATAACTAAGTTTGATATTTTTGAGGCTATGCAAGATAATTCAATATCCTTTCTTTAAACTTTGGAACCTTTAGCCTACAATATTCCTTATTTTGAATTTTTTGATGCTATTTCTAAATTTATTATTTTTATTATTCCTATTATTTTTTATTTTGATGTTTTTGTTTTTGATGTTGTTGGTTCTGCACTTGTTGACTCTAATTTACATGTTAATGATACACATGATGACATACTTAATGAATTTCTTGAAATTTCTGAATTTATGTATTGTATGGATAACCATGAATGCACTTGTAAAGATATTGATCTTAAATGTGATATATATGCTAAAATTTTTACATTTTCACATGATGAAAGTAGTAATGTTGTCTCAAGATTTATAAAAAAAAGTGATGATGGATACATTCCACTCTCAAAGGAAAAAAGGTACTTTTACATTGACCATTCCAACCATTTTAACCATCATGTTGAATTTATTTTACTAGATAACTTTGAACCTTCAAGCATGAGTGATTTAAGAATAGCTTTTAGACAAATTTTTCTTGATGGCCTTTATTTTGAAAGTAATTCTTTTATGGATGAATTACAAGTTGGTAAACCAGAATTGAAAGTGGTAGCTAATCATCAAATAGATGCTAACTAAAGAAATTGAAGCCATGGTCTAGCTAAAGATGTTAAAGAAAGAGACTTCTTAGAAGGTAAACTAAGCTACTTTAGAGATTTGCTTTCTCCTACCCTTTTTTTTTATTTCCTCATCCTTTATTTTTTTTTATCTTAATAATGATGCTAATATGCTTTACATTGAGGACAATGTAAAATTTAAGCGCGGGAAGAGACTTTTAGAATTTATTTTACGTCTTGTGTCTTCATTCAATGTTTTCAAAAAAATTTAAAAAATTAATAAAAAAGTTTATTTTTCACTTATTTTTTAGTCATTTAAGTTGCTTTTCATTAATAGAGATTTTTTATTTTCATAAGTAAGATTTAATTAAAGGTAAATAGGATTTATAATATGCTTAAATGAATGATTTTGCTTTTTGAAATTGATTGATGAACTAATGAATTTTAAATTAGTAGATTGAACTTGGTAGCATAATTTACTTTGTGAAATTTTGAGCCTTAGTTAAAAATTAGAGGTAGTAATTTATGTCATTTGAGTCAATTTGTTTATTAAATGCGTTAAAATAAATCACTCATTTAACTTATTTTCAATTTTAATTAATAAAATTTATATTATAAAATTATTTATTAAAGTTAATTACTTATTATTTTTTATAAAAAATATTTTTAATTATTAGTAAAATTTTATTTTAAATTTTTATCATCATTTTATTAAAATATGAATTTTATATCTCTATTATATATATCTATTTATAATTAAATTATTAATCATTTTTCAAATAAATTTTTTTAAAAATTTAAAATAAATTCTTAAATAGGTTGACATGTCAACCTGAATTTGAATAAATATATCATGTTTATGTCAGGTTATTATGTTATATTATAAATTACCATCCCTATTGAAAATTCATGCTATTCTCTTTTCTTCTTGTGTGATGTTCTTCTATAATTTATTTCTCTAGAATTTGTTTTAATTCTTTTTAAGATTACATTTGCATATGCATGTACAAAAATGATAAAGTCACTCTTTTTTTGTTTAAGGTAAAGTTATATAACAAACCTTGAGTTTTCATCTTTGTTAAGCTTTCTTGAGTTTTAATTATCTTTATTAATTAACCCATAAGCAATTTTCTAATAAAAATAAATGTCTTTACCTAACCTTAGGAATTAATAAAGCATTTAAATTTTCATAAGACAACCTTAAGTTGAAAGATTGGTTAGAAAAAAGTGAAAAAAATAAAAATGCCAAAAAAATCAAAAATAAAAAAAAAAAAAGAAAGAAAGAAGAAAGAAAAATGAACAAAAAAAGAATAAGTCAAAAAATTGAATTGAATTAAAAAAGAAAGAAAAAATAAAGAAATTGATGAGTATTTAAATTTGAATTTGGATTGTTATGTTGAGTTATAATTGTTTATGATTTGCCAATATATATTTGATTTAAGTGCTTTATTAATTTCTTCAGTTTCTACCCTTTCATATTCCTATTTTTCCTTTTCTTTCTTCCTAACCCCATTACAACCTAGAATAAAGTCCTTTTGATTTATGTTATATATGTGATTTGAGTAGTCGAGATTAAATGATTAGTAAGCTAATGATAGAGCAATTTCATGGAAAAAACTTGAGTAAAATGCATACACTAAACACTTAGAGTATAAAAATGAATCTTGTGAGAATCTACTATGTTAATCTACTTTTTAAAATAAAGTTACTTTGTTAGTTAGTTTTAAGTTTGTTATGATTTTTCTTTATGATATGTCATGTTTTTTCTTGGCTTTTATTTGTCTCTTGCTTGTGGATTTGTGATTTTGAATTTTTTGGAAGTAAATTCTTTTGTTCCTTAGTTTTTAATAAAGTTGTGTCTTGCTTGAGAATATGCAAGAGCTAAGTGTGGAAGGATTTGATGAGAAAAATATTTACTATATTATTTCTTCCTATTTCATGTATTTTAGTGTATTATATTTGTTAAGAATTGCCTTTTCATAATTTAGAGTTAGTTTTACAATATTCTTAATTTATTCATTTAATGCTAGATTTTGATCCTATTTCTATTTTTTAGTTATATCTTGGGCGATGAATGTTAGATGAAGATTATTAGAAAGCTTAAAAAAAATTTACAACTTTGGTGTTTTAATTAAGTCTAGTTCAAACTCCTTTAAGCCCTTATTTAGCTGAGAATCTAAAGCTCTATCTTTGTCCCAATTGAACTAGCTTCAGTTTTTAAGTTATATTTAGAGCTACAAAGGTCTAGTTAATGTGAAACTAGTGCTAAATCTTCATAACACCAAGCTCTACAATTTTTGTGTTGTGGTTTGCCTAAATTACATTATTTTAGTAATCTTATACTAGTTGGAAGTCAAACTTGTGGAATTTCACTACTATAACTCTTAGAATTAATTGCTTTGTAAAAAATAGGTTTTGGGCTTTTAAAAATTAGGAAGGCCCCATCTTTATAATCTTAAGAGACATATAATTTAGGTCTAATAGGGTTTTAGGTTAATGAGGATAGATAAAAGGAGAGAACTCATTGGACACAAAAGACTTTAGACAGCATTCAGTAGGCAATTTTTCTCTTCTTCTTCTGTCTTTTATATTCTCTAGCCACAAAAGGCTAAATTCAGAGTTGATTCAAGGATTTTGAGACTCTCCTCTACTAGATTATGAGATTATAATTTATAATGTTGACTTTCTTTAATTAATTTTTCTCATTCCCTAATTACTTGTGCTAATTTCTTGAAATTAGTTGTATTGGATGTTGATTTGATATAATTAGTATTCATCCTAGTGATTTCTAAAATTATCCTATTTTGAAGTTGAATTATAGTTAGTTAATCACAATTTCACACATAGGGGTAGAAGGTTAAGGGATTAATTTGCAGGTTTTTTATTTTAATTCCTCAAATTAACTGAATTCTATCTTTAAGTCAATTTTGATCTAGCTTAGGAATTATAGTAGTTGCTTAATTTGGCTAATCTTAATTGATCAAATCCTAGATGGTTATCTAGCTTAGAGTTTATAAATTACTACAGGGGTTCTAGGTAATTTCACGTTGAAAGAGTAATTAAAAAAAGTCAAATCTCAATTGATCCATGATTAATCAAAACTAGAGCTCTCAATTCCTTAAATTGGCTGTCTTATTACATTGGTTTTCTTTCTTGCTATTTATTTTGTGTTTTACTTTTCTTAATATGTTTAATTCAATTTCAATTCATAAAACCCACCAATTCTATGTTTTGCATAATTTTACTTTCTATTACTGCATACTATTATATTCTACATTCTGTCTAGCATTCTATTTGATTTGTATTTGCATTTTGTTTGTATTTGTTTCTTGTGTTTTTTAATGCATAATAAATTATATAATTGTGTAAACATTGTTAATAATTCAATTTATAGAAGATAATTCAAGATATCACAAGGATAAGACTTGAGTTATCTCATTATACTACATTATTTTCAACAAACCAACAATTATCAAATTTTGGTGTATTGCAATATACAGACCATCTACATGGTAATTTTAGTAGTGAAAATAGTTGTGAAGAAATTATAATAAATTTTGTTCACAAATGTTCAAGATGAAATCTTAATAGGATAAATAATTGGATGATACAATTGTCATCTTTCATTATTAGTCATAAAGAATGATAACTAATCTTGTTCATAAATGCTCTTGATGAAATAATTGAATCACATACAATTAAGACAATAAGAGAAATAAAAACTAATGTATCTCAAAATAAGTAAAAAAAAGTCTAATTCTTCATATAAAAAAAATTCAATTAAAAAATTATGTAAACAATGAAGTTCATGCCTTTTTATCATTAGTATCAAGCAAAATTCAAATATAAATAGACAAAAAGATGAAGAAGAAAACCAAAATTAAAAAATACTATCTTTTGAGATAATAATTTTCCAAATCTTAGTGATATGATAGTGAAACATAAAGAATAAGAAATGAAATGTATAAAGATATAACTTGAGGGAGAGAGAAACTAATTAATAAGGGATGAGAGTTATGGAAAGTTTAGGGTTTTAAACTTTTAAAAATTTGTTTAACAATTTAGAGATAAAGAGTTTTAACTACACGTAAATGCATTTGTACATAGTTATCCTTATCTTAAATTGCAAAATTTTAATGTGGCCATTTTGGGAAACATAAAAGCAAGATCCAAACTGCCTAATCTCTTTAATATATTAGTATAGATTTTTAAGTTTGTTTATAACTTTTTAAGGACTTACCACCACTACAAAAAATGAATTTAATAGTAGCTATTTTTGCACTTAGTGGTAGTTTTAACCACTATCTATACATTTACCAACAATTTTGTGAAGCATCAAGTTTTCATGCATCATTAAGTACACATTAGTGTTTATTAGAAAGCGTTAAAACCATATAATGCAAATTATAAATTTCAATGGCCATTATTTAATAGTGGTTTTTTAATGATAGCAATTTGTTATTATATTTTCTGGTGGTTTTTAAAACCCTTGCCAAACCCTATGCTTTTCCTTATCCTTTTTAATGTTTTTACTTGTGATTATACCCTATAAATTGCCACTAATTCATTTGTTATTTTTTTAAATTAATCATACTAGAAAGCTATAATTATGTATATATATTAATTAAATTAGAAATCTTAAACAAATGCCAAAAGACTTCAACTTATATATATATATATATATATATATATATATATATATATATCAATCAATCAAAGTAAAAAATAAAAAATGCCACAAAGTGAGGGAAAATATAATTAATATTATCATTGAAAGTGATAAAAATTTGTTAAAATATATTCGAGTATTTGCTCCAAAATGATGTATCACTGTGCACCAAAAATATAACTAATGTATACTAGAATTCCAAATTTCATTACAAAGATAGGTCCTAATTTTAATCGTCCCTATTTTTTGGTTGAATAGGATCATGACTAGACAAAGAAGGTCTTGCACCTAATAAATTAGGACTTCAAGCATCAACATCCTACAAAATTTCCAAAACAATTATAGTTAGAAAATTGAGCATTTATGTAGCTTTCTACAACTACCAACAATGAAGAGAGCTTCTCATATAAAAAATAAAAGATAATGTAAACTTAAAAGCATTTATGACTAGGAAAAGTTTACAATAAGCTACCCTTACTATATGACTTATAATTCTAGAATTGTAGAAATCATCTAATTTAATTTGGTTAAAGTTAAAAATAGGATACCAAAATAAAAAAGAATATGAATTTTAATTTTATGCATTAAATGCATGCCTTAAATAAAATACATTAGTTTAAATACACTGCATAGTAGTGATTATTTGCAATAATTAATAATAGTTTATAAGAGCTACTTTACCTTGTACTCTTTATTATTTTTAATGTCAATAAAAGTTTTCTATTGATCTCTAGGAATACCATTTGAAACTTTATCATACATTTTCTTTTTAGTAAAGGATTCATCATTGAACTCATGCCGTAACCTTAATTTAAAATCCCTCCACTTCCTACCTAAGTTCTTTAGAGTTTATTTATATACAATAGAGTCTGGCATATCAAAATGAAACTTTAACTATTATTTAACAAAACAAAGTAACTTTCGTTAATGTACACCACATAAACAAAATTAAAAATCATAGAAATTAACAGACTACCTTGATTTAGTTGTTATTATATTTAAACTTCCATGATCTTGGTATGTTTCTCCAATCTTTAGAGGTGATTGAAACATTGACAAGCTTATATGCTAAGTGTCCTAGAACTTGTCCATATATGTATGCACTATCACTTGTTAGAATTTTAAATTCATCAAATAGGATAATGACCTTTCAATCTTCAATTTGCCAAATATTTAAAGTCTTCAAGAATTCCACCTTTTTAGATTCAAATTCATTTACATGACAAATGGATGTATCGTTAACATATGTATAAACAAACTTAACATAAAACATTGGTTTTTCTTATCATCAAATCATAAAATTGAATATATAATAGATTCACATGTTAGAACTATTTTAAGGAATCAAACTAATCTTTGATTAAATTTTTCTCTTTCCATTTTGAATAAGGTTGTTTAATCTTAACCCAAGGTGCCATTAAATGCTTATTCCAACTCTTGAAGCCAATCTAGCAAGCAAGATTAACGTATGTATAAACAAACTTAACATTATAATTAATCATAAAACATAGGACATATTCACCTATAACTTGGACTCACTAATGACTTCTAGATGGAGTTTGAGTTAATGAAGGATCTTGAGATTGTTAAGGTGCCGAGGGAGGATATTCATATTGCTAGGCTGCTAGGGGAGGATGTTGAAAAGCCATAAGTGGATCTTGAAGATGTTGAGGAGCTAAAGATGGATCTTAAGGATGTTGAAAATTTGGGGGAGGATCCTAAGGTGCTAGAGTAGCATCTTGAGGTTGTTAACGAGCCACAGGAGGAATACGTGTTGCTTTGCTTTTATCTTTATAGCGCTCTATCCTTACCATGATTGTAAGCAAATAAAACACAAGGCAAATAATTAAAACATGTATTTAAATAAAAAAAATCAAAACATATAAATAATAATAGGATCGAAATTAGGATCATAAAAAGTTTACATGGAGATAAATTTAAGCCTAAGTGTCAATAATCATGTTGTTATCTTAATTTGTTGTAACCATATTCTCATTGTCTATATCCTTTCTTACTAATTGTATGCATTCATTATCTTCAAGGAAGAAAAATCCTATGTCTTGAGATATATATGCCTTACTTTCATTACATGATTCTTCATTATTATCTCCTATATCATATAAGTCTCTTAGTTTTAAGTGCATAACAACACTCCAATCTTTATCAACTTCATCACTTACATAATACACCATTTGCACCAAGCTAAGATGTAAGGATCATGGTATTCCCGATCACTGACATGAATCAATTGAGAAAAGTTGACTAAAGGAAATTGTAATTGATCTTTCCTTATCCCACTATTGGTATTAACCCATTTACATTTGAATAAAACAATTGAGAATCGACCATAATAATTCAACTCAATGATATTGTCTAATCTTCCATAATATCCTATCTGTGCTATTACAAACATTCCACTATATTGTTTCCAATCCTTTTTCTTAATCAACTGTTTGAAATTTAAAACCATTAATGTTATAACTACTAAACATTTTATCATGCAAAAGTGATCCTTAAGCTAAACACTTTAAATCATTAAAAATATTTTCTTGATTACTAAGATTCATGATCTAAAGAAAATGGAAAGCCAATTAACACTTTCGAGTGAAATATATGATGAAAAAAATGGACACAATCATGAAGATATAAGTTAGACACTTACACATTTAGTAAACCAGTTAATAACTTATTTATTGACTATTTTAGTGATTTCTACCTTTGATTAATTTTGGCTTTTAAGTTATCTCTTTATTTGTGTCCTCAATTCCTTAAGAAATAGATAAACTATCATGGAATTAAATAACATACATCTATACACTTATGCTAATTCCAATTGTGATAACTTGAAAGTTACCATTTTTCTAATTGGCTAATCTAACTTTGGGAAAATAGAATCTCCATGTAAAAAGCAAATATGATTAGGGTTATCATCAACACATCCAACTTGATTAAATTAAGTCTCAATTCTATCCAAATATCTAGAATAAAATGTAAAGGACTCCTCAATTATGTAACATTCAACTATAGTGCCCTGAGGTTTAGCCTTGTTCTTCACATAAGACTTCAAATGTCCTAAGTGCCTATCAAGTATAAAGATAAATGATATGCTATAGTTAAGTGAGTGATTAATTCTAGTAATTAGAAATGAAGACAATCTAAGAGTGAAGAAATGAAAACCATATATGTACATTTCAATAGGATATATCTAATGATAATGCACTAGCCTTCCAGGCTTTGCTTCATTAACTAAATGTAAAGTTAAATGTACCATTACAATAAAGAATGATGGAGGAAATATCATTTTCATATGAAAAACTATGAGGACAATTTGGCCTTGTAGCTTTTTAAGCTTATCTAAACTCAAAGTTTTGCTATAGAGTTGTCTAAAAAATGAACAAAACTCAACCAAAACTATAGTTATTTTATCTGGTAGTATATTACATATAGCTAATGGTAGTAATTGCTCCATAAGAGTATATGAAATATGGCTTTTTATCCAAGAAAGCTTGTGATGCTTCAAATCAACACATCTAGAGATGTTGCTTGAATGTCCATTAGGTACTAGAACATTTTTCAATTTATTAAGGAAAACATCTTTTTGTGCATTTGTTAAAGAAAATATAGTTGAGGGATAGTTTCCATTCTTATAAAGCCATATATCACAATGTATATTCATTGCTTGTAGATCTTTTTAAGCATTGAGATGATCTTTTGTCTTTCTTTGTTCATTAAGCAAAGTAGAAATCACATTGTCACATACATTTTTCTTAATGTGCATAACATTAAAATTGTGATGTAACAAATTAAACTGCCAACATGGAAGTTGAAAAAATATACTATTCTTTTTCCATTATTGTGTTCCATTTCTTCCATTGATTTTATGTGAGATCTTTTCCCACATTTTATGAATTCTAGAACCTTCCTAAATATGACATTAATACCCTCCAATTGTGTCAAAATTTTAAAACTAGATAAAACTCTTGTTGGATTCCTCAATTTTGTGTTTTCATTAAATCGAGATTTATTGAACCTAAATCTATGACATCGATCTAAAAAATGATGATGATGCATGAAGCATGACTTCTTACTATAAGATAGATGTTAAGACTCAAAGTCAAAGTTACAAATAGAACAAACTAATCTAGTATGTACGTTCTATCCAAATAAGTTGCCAAGTCCAGGAAAATCACTAATAGTCCACATTAGTGCAACATGTATGTTGAAAATTTGATTTGTAGATGCATTAAATGCTTGCACACCATTATCCCACAATTCCTTTAATTCTAGGATAAGAGGTCAAATGTATATATCTATGTCATCTCCAAGCATTTTTTTCCTAGGGATAATCATAGAAAGAATGAAAGAAATTTTCTTCATACAAATCCATGGAGGTAAGTTATAAGGGATTAAAATAACTAGCCATATGCTATAATTATTACCTAAATTCTCATAACGATTAAAAACATCACTAGCCAAGCTAAGCCATACATTTTAAGGGTTTAAAGCAAAATTAGGGTAAGTTAAATCAAACGTCTTCCATACCTCAGAGTCTTTTGGATGCCTCATCAATCCATCTTTATTATTGCTCATAGCATGTCATTTCATTTGCTCTGAGGTCTTAGATGACATAAACAATCTCTGCAATTATGGTTAAAGTGGAAAGTAATGTAAAACCTTTGTAGGAATATTCTTTCTATTACTCGAAGCTTTCCCTTCATTCCCCTTACTTATTGATGTCTACCTAGAAGTATTGCATTTCTTGCATGTTTCTTCATTGGCATATTCACACCACTACAATATACAATCATTTGGACAGGCATCTATTTTTGTATAGTTAAGATTAAGCTTATTAATGATTTTCTTGGTCTCATAAAATGACTCAAGAATATTTGCATGACTAAAGGCATCCTTTAACAATTCTAATATCATAGACATTACTTTATCACTAATCTTACATAAGCACTTTATGTGATAAAGTTTCACAAGAAAAGAAAGTTTTAAGTATTTAATGCATCCTTCGTATAATTCTTGATTTACATCCTTAACTAACTCAATAAAATCTTTACTTGGATTGCTTAACCTTTCATTTAATACCCTTTGCCTACCAATTGGGTCTTTAGATGTGGAAAGCTCATTCACAAGATGTGTTAGTAATCCAAAAGCATCATTGATTGTGTTTAGGATTGGATTATAACTAGGTTTGGAAGCACAAGGCTAATTCACAGAGTGTTCATTATTGGAAGTCTCTCCTATAATTGACTCCTTATGCCAAACCCACCTAGTGTAGCCTAGAGGAAATTGTTTAAGAAGTAAATGGTTATAAGCTTCCTCTTTAACTAACCAAAATCTAAATGAATAGGTTAGACAAGGACATTTTATTCTCCTATCAATAAACTTGTTTGCTATTGTAAAATCTAAAAATTGTTGTAGTCCATTAATATATTGAGGTGTGTTTCAAGGCAACTCAATCCTAGATATATACATAATTGCAATAATATCTATGAGTAGCTACAATAAGATTTTAATCATTCAGGACTAGTTATAATATAATTTTAATCATTAAAGGATACTTATTAATATGGAAGGAGAAAACTATAAAAGTACCAAAACTACCTACCAATGATTCAAGGACAATAATGCTACTTTGACACATGATTCAAATGATTATATCCTTGAATCAATTTTCTTTTCACTTAATCAAAAGTACCAAAACTCAGTGATTATATTTTTGAATTTAACAAATAATTTATTAGTTATGAGCAAAAAGAAAATGAAATAAGCAATTGCAAATTATTGTAAAATGAGATAAATTAATAAGAAGAAGAATTATCATTTTTTTCAAACAAAGGAGGAAAATAGAATTAAACCTCTTTATTTTACTATTCAATTAAAGATTATATAAAAACCCAGCAAATTCACACTTATTACCCTAATTTCAAAGAAAGTGAAATAGTCAGATTGACACTTGAAGTAGCTAGGTATTTTCATTGAATAATAATGACAAAAATGAAGAAAGATATAATACTCATTAGAAAACTCCAAGCAACTTAAGCTTTTAGGACAATCTGGCACTTGATAATACCATTCTATGTAAACCAATCTAACTAATTAGAGATTAAAGCAAGCAGTCTTCACAAATAATGCAATTTCATAGGGACAAGGACTCTGACACCATTAGAATAAATAAAAAGACCAAGCAAGTTCAATCCCATTATAATGAAGTGTAAAGATTAAGTTAAATTATTAATGTTTGAATGAAGAAAAGCTTAAATTCGAACAAAATGTAAACATAAAATATTGAACTAGTTATATTTTGGAAAAAAACATATTGTAAATTTATCAATTTTGCAGTTACAAACAACTTATCAATTGAGACTAAAATAAAGAATGAAACAAAAAGTTAGCAATTAGCCCAAAAAAAGAGAAAATGAGAAGATATCATAATAAATCATATTGAAAATCAAATTCTAGTAAGAAAGAGAACCAAATTAAAAAAAAAATAAAACACACCTATAAAATGAATAGAGTAACACAAGCAAATATAAATGGATCCAATTCTTCATAGATAAATTTATGAAATCAACTACTAAAAGCCAAGGCATTATAAAGATACGATAGGAATACAACAACGTAGGTTATTTGACACAAAACTAAGAATATAACCCATTTGGAATAACTGAAAAGCTAAAATATCATGACCTAATCCTGATTATGATCAACGTGGATCTCAATACCAATTTCCACAAGCCTTAACATTGGTTCCTCTAATCTATCCAATGGAAGTCTTCATATTTCTAGAGGACTTGAAATTCACTTTAAATTTTTTAGAAAAATAGATAGAGTCTTCCCTATTTTTGGATACTTCTCGAGGGTCACACATCTTAAACTATAAAAACTATGAATTTTTTTCAAATATAATAGCATCAAGCATACATACAGTGCTATACAATCTCAACATATACATATAAACATACAAATAATTCAACAAATCATATGAATCAATAAATCTTTAGCTTTAATGCTGATTCTAATCCCAATTGTCAGTCAAATCCTTCAACAAGGTGGTCTTTAACTCTTTATAGATGTAATAAGGCTTGAAGACACTTATTTTAACCTAAAAACATTGAAAATAAGATGGAATGAGTTATAAGAACTCAGTGAACATTTATATCTACCATTAGCTTATGGAAAAAATAACTTTATAAATATATATACATAATGGTTACGAGCTAATCATGTATTAATTTAGAAACTAATAGCAAACCCATTTTCTTGAATTTCTAAAATATACAAACTAAGCCTTGAAATGGGAGTTCACCTGCACATGACTTACCTTCTATATCTTATATCATAATTCATAGAAATCTCAATTATCCGTTAGTACACAACATCGTTATCATATCATAAACTACCCATTTCGAGTAAATATCATAATCATAAACAACTATTAAGGCTTAAATATAAATAAATCATCTCAATCACACCAACAGTAATATCCAATCATAGACAAATTCTAATCTTATATCATATCACATATCTAGTTATGGTAACATATATGTAGCCATTTTATTATTTCTAGGTCAATCATATATCCTTCTCAATTATTTATTGAGAATTTCCTATCTACCTTTTAGAGCACCACTCTATTACAATTCATAGTTTCCAATGTCATTGCTCTAACATAATTCATAATTTCCAATACCATCCATGGTAGGATTTATAGATAATATACGCATGAGAGTTTAACTTTTATATGACAATTGTTAATAAAACTTCAATGCAATGTAACTAATTCATCACTAGACAATTTCATGCACACAACAATATATGCATGAGTATACAACAATGTCATCATGTTATCTTATATAGCCATAACATACAGAAGATAGATTTTCATTCCCTCAAACAACTAATTCTACTTATATCACGGAATTGAGTTTACATATGAATATATATATATATATATATATATATATATATATATATATATATATATATATATATATATATATATATAAATATAAAGTTTGTACTATTGATAAGAAAAATAAAATTCACAACATTTAAGCCATCTTTTATTAAGATATTGATTTGTGGTGAGATATATACTCACTTAATAACACTAATCCACTCATGGAAGTTTCAAAGCATTCATATCCATCTTTTCACATTTTTCTCCTACTATCACAATTTACAAGAATAAATTATGAATAACCAAGCATTTCTTATTTTCTTCTTAGCTATTTCAATTCCTAATTCATACCATAATATACTAACAACCTAAGTCATTAGCTTTCTTACTTTTCCAAGGTTAACTCATAAAATCAAAATATGCTATTATATATCAATCCTAAATCCAACTTATATAGGTAAGAAATTACAATTTAAGGCTCTTAAGAGAATCTACTCCTATTATTGTATAAGATTATACATCTATGTCCTTATATTTTAACTTTTTGTAAAAAAAACCAAAATAGTCACTTTTGTTAGGAACTCTCATTTTGATGTTATGATTATATTCTAAATATACTAAGTTAATATTTTTTATCCTAAAATCCTTATTTTATCAATACTATATTAGTTATCTAAAATAAGATGATAAAGTGAACGTTTTTCAAATCATGTTCAAATCCTCAAAATATTAAGACATAATACTTTAAGAACACTTTAATCATATTTTTAGAAATATGGCCAATAAAACTATAATTTTCATAAATAGGGATTCTTAAATCATACATGAATCCTCTAAAACAACATATTATAGTGCTTTAGAATCACTTTAATTATGTTATTCTAGCATTTAATAACATAAAATCATATTTTCATAACTAACATTATTTGCTTCAAAATTTAGAAAATTAAGTTTTTGAATCCTTCCAAAATAGTAGAATAAAATGTTCCATCTATGTTTTGATTATCTTATTTTAGCATTTTCTATCGTAAAGATTATATTTTTGTTTCATATAAATCATCATATGTATCATACATAATTGGATTTATCTTTAGATCAACCCCAAAATAGTAGAGATTAGAAAAGCCATTTACATAAAAGGTGTTATCACTTCCTAAGGAGGCCATTGGCATAAAAAAGTATGGATGATCACCAAAATTGAGGGGGAATGAGATGCCTTATAACTATCAACCCTACCTCTAATCTACGGTTATTCCAAGCTTATCAAGCATTTTAAGTAGCTAAAAAAGGAAGAAAAGTTTAAACTAATAGAAATAATACATGATGGTGTTGGATCACGAGCCACAAAGGAAAAAGGGGTCACCGAGAGAGAACCTATGCTCTGTCGCTATGATTTAAAACTCTTCACACTAAGCCACATAGTCGGATGCCAAAAGGAAATGCTATCTATACCAACAAGCGCTGAAGGTGGCAATAGAACCACTAGGTTAATGATGACTAGCTAGCTTGCCTCGTACCTCAACTAGGTCAAGCCACGAGTTGGTAACCTTCACACACCATTGAAAATGGCAACTAGTTAGGGGAAGCTTAGTACAATGATAGAGGTTGGACACTAGTGACTAGATAAGAAGTGGCCAAAAGAAAGAGAGAAAGAGAAGTAGCAGAGGAAGAAGAAGAAAGGGAAAACAAGAGAGAGAAAAATAGAATTGAGAGATGGAAAAAGAAAAGCGGCAGATAAGAGAGAAGGGGGATGTGTCAACATTAGTAAAGTGAAGAGAGAGAGAGAGAGAGTTAACAAAAAAAAAAAGAAAGGGAGAAAAATATTAAAACATAAGTTATAGGAAATGATCTCATGCTTCTCACACTTTTTAGTTTATTTTCCCTTATATAAAATCTCAGTTGTCAATTTATTTCAAAATCCATTTTCCATAAAATTGATTTTATTTAAAATCTCCACTTAATTGTTTTCACTCTTCCCCTAATACATATATATGTATGTATATATGCTTTTGAAAATCCTAAAACAATTATTCAAATTTTTCATAACTCCCAAAAATAATTTATTAACTACAAACAAATTATTTCATAAATCCTTGTGTCCATGCTCACTAAAATTGTTTTCAACTTTTGAGAAATTCCATGAAAAAATGGCCATATAAAAATAAATATATTTCAAATATTATCAATATCATTTTAATATTCTAGAATTTAAAAAGAAGAAGAAATTTAATACAAAGATTAACCAAATAAATAAAATAAATATTTATGAGTATTAAAATTTATAAAATTTTGAATATTAATATAAAGTATTACACTAGAGTTGCAAAAGTAGGGAAATTATAACTAAGACTCTGTAACTAGGATTACTTAATCAAAACAACATGCATTGCATAATGTAAGGTTACCACTTACTAACCAACATGCATTAGATACTTTCCATGTCAAGTGCTCAAATGAAATTCATTGAAAAACTTACATTGATAAATCCCTAAAACTATGGCTATAGAATAATTTAATTCTCACACATTTTCTTTCACAGAAACTTTATCACCATGTCATTGGTAAAATGAATTGGACAAACGAAATGATTTAAGCTAAATGATTTGAGCTTAATGAACTAAAAACAAGAACCAACTGGAGCAAAAATAATCAAAATATAGTAAATGAGAAACCATATAAAATAGTAAATAAATAATCAAACAAAACCATAGTCAATGAGCTAAACAAGAAAACATATTCATAGCATTATCAGGATTTAATTGAAGTTTAACTCAATCAAAAGTCACAGAGATAAATACAAAATCAATGAAATCAAATATAACTGACCTTGTAATAATCAATCTTTCAATGAAAGTAGAGAAATTAAACTATACAATGATGAAACCATATGCATTAAATTAGAGAAATGAAATATGAGAAAATAAATCAGAGAAATCAAAGCAAACTAACCTTGTACAACAAATGCAAGTAATGTAGTGAGATAGAATGGTTTAAAGTTTTAGAAAACAATTATTAGATTTAAATTTCTAAAAACTTAATTTGTATTCTTAGATTTGTTTTGTATAAAAATGAATGAGAGGAAACAATTTGTGCTCAACTAACTATTTAGGGGCATTCTAATAAAAACCCCCATTAAAAAATTGCCATTAGATGTATTAGGATCCACTTTTCCAAAAACACCCAAGGTGTTTTATTTAAGAATTTTTTATATTTACATCTAATGGCATTTTCTAATAAACTTCAGTCACTATAACAAATTAACACTTGTATTACAAATTATGCTATGGAAATTCAAAAATCATGGCAATTTTACCTTTTGCCATAGGAACAAAAAAATTTAAACAAATGTCCAAAAATTAAAGAATTTATGCCATTGGAAAACTTTACTTATGGCAAAATATCACTTGTGCCATGAACAAAGTTACGGGAATACAATTTTTGTGGTAAAGTATTACTTATGCTACGAAAAAACTTTATCCATAGTAAAATATTACTTATATCATAAAAATAAGCTACGCCGACACATTCTTTATGACAAAGTTTTACTTGTGCTATGGAAAAATTTTATTTGTGGTAAAGTATCACTTATGCTACAAATTAAGTTATGAGAATACATTCCCTATGGTAAAGTATTACTTGTGCCATAAATTAAGTTATAAGTACACATTTTTGTGATAAAGTATCACGTATTCTATTATATACATTAGAAAAATTTATTTGTAGTAAAGTATTACTTATGCCATAAATTAATTTTATGAATAAAATCATAGTTAAATATATCATTTTTAGTAACTATACATATAAAAAATATTATTTATAATATGTACAATAAAAAATATAAATATTTATATATTATGGATGTTTAACAAATAACTAATTCATTAATTGATCAACTGATTAGCCCCATCAATCAAAATAAAAAGCTTATAGAACTTAACATTTTCAATTAACTAATTCATAAAATTTATGTAAAAAAATAGAACTATCCATAGATTGTATAGTTATGTACTTTTATTATTTTTCTTAAAATAATTGAAATAGGAGTTGAATCTCAAATCTTAATATATGTAAGAAAGAATTTAATTATTAAGCTTCTAAGTATTTTTATTTACATATGTACATATGTACCAAATTTAATATTTATTAGAATGTAACTACTTTTCATAAATAATTATTTAATTTTCCATCAATTAAATTTATATAATAAAATTAATATACATTAGCAAAATAAATATTATAATATATTAAAGATTGTATTATATAATTATTCAATAAATTTAAATTCTATACATACTAAAATTAAAAATTAATAGGATTTACATATACATATACAACAATTTTTTCAATTCATTACTTAATCTAATTTTTAAAATATCAATTAAAAAAAATTAATCACTTATAAAATATTATGAAAACTTATTTTTTTATCACATTGCATTATTCTTAAAAAATATATTAACAAAGAAGATATATATTACAAAAATTCTAAAATTATTATATTATATATAAATAGTATAATTTATGAGATAAGTTATAACAAATTTTATTATAGAAATATGTAATAATAAATTTTACATTCATCATTATAATATTAATAAAACTTTTATTAAAAAATTGAAAATAATAGTTATGTAAAATTATGTATAATTTAAGAATAATAAAATTATTGTATTAAAAAATTTTAAGCAAATTATATTTAAAGGAGTGATATATATAAAATAGTCTAAATTTTCATTTTCATCCTTTACTAATTCCAATTGTAGTAATTTCATTTCTCATATATATTTTGTAATAATTTATTTCCTTCTAAATAATAATTTAATTAATTTAGTCTATTCATTTATAATTTTATTGATAGGTTAATGACCTGATAAATGAAAGAATAAAAATTAAATATAAATAACATATAATAGAAGAAATTAATATAAAAAAATTGTAAAGGATCAAATGATTAAACTTATATTTGTAAAAGATAAAAATATGTATTATTAATAAAAATTAAAAGTAAATAATTTATAATAATTTAAATTTTAATTTGTAATTAAAATTTAAATATACATAATAATTCAAAGTTATGATTTGTATGAATATTTATTTTATATAATTCAACCTTTATTGAAGGAATTTTAGAAAATAATGAAAAATTACTTGAAAGATGTAAGAATTTTACTTTTATTTTGTAATAACTCAATTAATAATAATTAATAAAAATATAAAATTAAATCATTAATTATTTATGAGACATAAATTTAATATAAGATATTTGTAAAGGATAAATTTGATATAAGTAAAATTAGTAACAAAACAAATGAGAATTTAGTTTATAAAAAATTAGTTTTTAAAATAAAATCAAAATATTTTAGTATTAGTATATTTTTATTATATGTATTTATGTAATATTTTATTATTATATAATTAATGTTACATAAGTGTAATTTTATTTTTGAAGTCAATTAAAACTTTATATAAAATATATTGTATTATAATACTAAAGAAGCAAATTAGCACAATGATAAGACATGACAATCCTTAACTTAGATATTCAAGTTCAATTCCCAGTAAATGTAATTTGTAATTTCTAGATAGATAAAGTATTAACAGATTTTAGCATACGTGCAAATAAAATGATAGGATAACACCTAATTGAATTGACTAGATTATCGATTTAATTTAAGTATATAAAAATTATTTTAGCTAATTACATTAGTTTTATAATTATTTTATTTTATTTTTTATCACAATTTTATTCATGACAATATGAGTTACTAGCCACTGATGTGCCTTTCTTACCATATTTGTACTTATGGCTAGAAGAATCTATTAGACATAAGTAAACCCATGGTAAAAAAATCATTTATGCCATAAAACCTTTTTTCCCGTGATAATTTCTTTATCACACTTGTGCCATAGGACCATTCAACTAGTATTTTCATGGCTAAATAGCAAATCCACAAAAATTTTGATCTTATGCCATGATTTTGACTATGGCACAAATTTTAATTTGTTGTAGTGAGTACAAAAATGCCATCACATACTCACTTTTTTGTAGTGTACAATACAAATAATATTAAAGATTTATTTTTATCATGTAACTATGCTTCTTTACCTTTAATATCTAATCGAAGTAGAGATTACATGACAAAATATAATTAGTTGCATCAATATAACATATATGCCTGATATGTATCAAGGGAAAGGCTACTTAGGCAGAAAGGTGATATGATTACTAATGTTTTTATGGAAAAACAAATTTAGACATGTAATAAAACCATCATTATAAAAGGTTTGAGAACATGCAAATATTTTACCATCTAATGAATGACGGATCTAAAGTTGAACTCAATTTTTTATAAAAAGAAAAAAATTAAATATTAATAATTTGCAAATGGTATTTGCAAATGTGTGTTTGTGTGTATATATATATATGTATGTATGTATATATATTTTGCTTCTAATTGTCATGATTTTTAACTATAAATAACTTATAATTCTTAAATGATATTTATTTGTAAAATATAAAAAAACTCACTTATATATGCATATTAAGTAAGAATAAGAATTAAAACCTATGTAGAATTTAGGATACCATAAAAATAAAATTCATATGAAAGCAAGGTTGTATTCAAATGAATACCATAATCATAGATCTTTCTCCCTTTCTCCCTTTCGCCTAGAGTGTGCGGCTCTCAATGGGATAAGCTAATAATTAAATTAGGTTAGAATTAGAAAAGGGACTTAGCCAATATAAATAAAAACTTATCAGACCCTCCTGTTATGAGTCAAGAAAGGTATAGGCCTATAATTTAGCCGTCAAACACATTAATCTAAAATCAATTATCCATAAGCCTAAGTAATAGATCATTTTAACAAGTTGGGCTTTAGAAAATAAAAAACTTTTAGATCATTATTTAACCAATTTTATCAAAAATAAAATAGCTACAATTAATGGTAGCTTATATAAAAATTCTAAAATTCTCTTACTTTAGCAATATTAATTGTAAAGAGTTTATTTTGAAATATTTTATATGAAAATGACTCTTAGGCTAAATACAAAATTTTGAACATGTGACCATTATTTTGAAAACACACCATCCAAGAGATGATATAACTCACACTTAAGTAATCAACAATATCGAATTATGGCAGTAATTGCATTATTATTAACATAAAATCTTTCATAGTTACACATATTATTAACTATTTAAATAAAAGTTATTAATGCAAGAAAAATAGCATCAAAAGCATGATCCTAACAAAATATGCTATTTTTCAAGTTAGTCTTTAATGGTTTCTTTATAATAAACTAAAAAATAAGATTAAAAAATCTTTTGGCAATAATAAATTTAATTATCACAAAATCCTAACATAATGTCAACTAAGAGACAAATATCAAACATAGAAGCTAACGATTAACACTATGTCCTAATTTTTATAAATCTGTTAGCCAGAATATCTCTAATTTTCAAAATGATATCAACTAAGAGACAAATATAAAATTCAAGAACTAGTATAGTATTGATAAATCTATTGTTAGAATACCTCAAAGTTTAAAAATGGTGTCAAGTATGAGATAAAGATATATATATATATATATATATATATATATATATATATATATATATATATATATATATATATATATTATGAACTAATCAATAAATAACAAATCTAAGTTTTGCTAAGGTATTATATAAAATAACATATTAGACTAGAAACATAGCCTTTATCAAGGCAATTTTCATTATTTCAATATGATGCACGTAGAAACCATATATATAATTTCAGGAGCTAATGACTAGCACCAAGTCTTAGTCCTTATAATTACAATAATTGATACATTTCACAATACTAAGATATATACATTGATAAAGAATCCATAAATTGCATATATAAATGCATAATAATATACTAATATGATCAAGAGCAAATATGATAAAAATTAACAAATTGTATAATAATATATATGACATATGCACCTTGTGTACTAATAAATATATTATAATTATTAACTAAGATGAAATATTCTATATAATATAGAACTCTCACTAACCAAGCATATTATAGAAAAATAAAATTGAACACCCATATCTCAACAGATTCTTAAACATCCTATAAATATAAGAACCTTAGTTTAAGAGAAAAAATAATTAAATTCCACATACATATTTTAGTTGTATGTAAAATTATGATTTATCAAATCATCAACTTGATATAATATAAATAAAACAAATCAATAATCAAAAGAAATTAATTATATAATTAATTATACAATTTTCATTATTTCAATATGATGCACGTAGAAACCATATATATAATTTCAGGAGCTAATGACTAGCACCAAGTCTTAGTCCTTATAATTACAATAATTGATACATTTCACAATACTAAGATATATACATTGATAAAGAATCCATAAATTGCATATATAAATGCATAATAATATACTAATATGATCAAGAGCAAATATGATAAAAATTAACAAATTGTATAATAATATATATGACATATGCATCTTGTGTACTAATAAATATATTATAATTATTAACTAAGATGAAATATTCTATATAATATAGAACTCTCACTAACCAAGCATATTATAGAAAAATAAAATTGAACACCCATATCTCAACAGATTCTTAAACATCCTATAAATATAAGAACCTTAGTTTAAGAGAAAAAATAATTAAATTCCACATACATATTTTAGTTGTATGTAAAATTATGATTTCTCAAATCATCAACTTGATATAATATAAATAAAACAAATCAATAATCAAAAGAAATTAATTATATAATTAACTTTGGTATCTCAAACAAGTAGTTTGCATCACTATCAAAATTAGATACTAAAGTTGATACCAAATTAATGTAATAAAAGAATTTTTCAAAATATAATTCTAGAGATCACTTAAGCAAAGTATGAATAAAGGTTTTAAATATGTGTTAAATAATTTCAAAAATTCTTACAGTAGCAATATGCACTTTTGACCAAAAAAAGGATTGATAATGCATATGCTAAGAACTTTACAAGTTACTTTATACTATACTAAAAAAAATACACAATAAATTATATTTTAAATTCATTATATTAGCAAAAATATACTTAATAAAAAATTACTTCAAAATCTAGATATTATGTATATTAAAAAGATTCAATAAATTTTCAACTCTTTATCATACATATTTTCTGACAAACAAATATATATAATAACATATAAGTTATTACAAACTAAACTACATAAACATATTTTAATATTTAAATACACTTTCACAAAGTAAAGTAATTTCAAATATCATTAAATAATCTTTAACTAAAATAAGTTCTTGAACATAGGTATCACATTTTGTAATATAAGTAAAATTTTATGAAATTAAATCAAACTCCTACTCATGTGAATATTCAGTGTAATTTCCAAAAAAATTGTACATTATTTTAAAATATAATTATTTACAACAATTGATTAATAATTTATTCATCAAATATAAATTTTTTAAAGAAAGCTATATATAATTCCACCCTAAAGAAGGAGAGTAAAAAAATTGTATTTGATAACTAATATGCCATAATGCCATAAACAATATAAAATTCAATTTATCACCATATAACTAAAGTGGCATAATAGTATATATCATTCTAAAAATTAATTCATTAAACAACTCTTTAAAATATGATAGAGCTAAATTTAGTTGCGCAAATCATCTAACAGTACATAATAAATAAAATAAAGATTTCTTATACATTAACAGGATCCACATAAGAGTTCTCAATACATAACTATAAATTCTTCTTTGGATAAAATGTATAGTATGCATTAAGTTCCCTTTCGTTATATTAACTCAGTTATATAGAAGATAATATGATATTAAAAAAACTATCTTCTTTGGGCCAATAAGCTTTCTAGACTAGTTTACCTTTATAACCAAAGTAAAATAACATGTTTTAATTATACCTTAAAAGAAAATAATTAATCAGAGAGTTATCATTTTTACTATAAAGTAAAAGAAAAAATATTGAAAGCAAGAATATAACTCTTAGTTCATAGACATAAGAGTAATATACATTACTATATTCTTTCTTTTGAATAGAAAATGTAGTACATAAAAGATCCTCCTAATCACAAATCTAAACAAGAGAATACCTTAGCAATGAAAATATGTCCCCTTTGAGTAGACACATTTTTTAAACTAAAGCAACTTTAGAAATTTATATATTTCGTAAAATATTCTTAATTAAAATATGCAACAACCCCTTTGGGTAGACAATTGCATACAATAATCATCAATCAATCTTATATGATATAAATCAAAGACTTTATAATCAATGTGGATAATTTCACTTTGGTGATAAATATCCACAATGAATTATAAATTTTTTTAAAGATCTAGGATATATAAAAATTATCTAGAACAATGATATTTTAATCACAGATAACATGTGATCAATTATAAAAATAAATTAATAATAATAAATAATCACAAAATAAAAATATTTTTACATCCTAATTGCCTCAATCTTAATGCTTTTGCACATAAACACATTTTAAATATGTGCAAATAAATAAAAAATAATAAGGCTTAAAATATATATTTATTTTAAAAACTAAAGCTATTATTAAATCAAGATCAATATAAAGATAAATTTATGATCCTAATCAAATCCCTTTAACATGTTTTTTTTAGAAATATAAATTAATTTGTTAATAAAATATTAAAATGATATTAATATAATTCAACAATACACTTTACTTAGTCCATGTAAGATTCATGAAAAAATAAAAATATTTATAAACAAAAACACCATGTGTTAAAATAAAATAAAAAATTCAAAATACCATGAGTTCAAAACATATATTTATAGCAAAAGAGATTATGTAAAAAAATAATTAAAATACAATATATTAGTTTTGGGTAAAATATTCTTGATTAGGGGTATACAAATATTATTACATTCTCTCCTTTGGGTAAAGAATGTAGTACATAAAAAACTCTTCTAAGATTAAAGCCAACCAAGATAATATATTATTGTTGTAAATTTATCCCCTCTGGATACATAAAATATACAATAATACAATAAATCTATAAATAAAATTGCTTTACTAAATTAATTTCTAATTACATCATATAGCAACCCTCTTTAGGCAAGTCATTGTATGAAAAAATTAAAAATTATTTTATTAAGCTCATTTTTAATTATAATACATACTTTTCCTTTTTAAGCAGGTGAATATCTAAAATAATTAGAAATCAATCCTATAAGTATTTATTAATAACTTAAAACTTATAAATTACTATGAAATAATTTCACTTTAGCAATTTAACCCATAAGGTTTTGAAAAGAAGCAGAATATTAAAATTAAGCCTAAAACTACAAATTAAATTATTGAATATAATAATAATATGATTAATCTATTAAGAGATGCTAAACAATATGCATCAATACTAATTATCAAAATCAAATTACGTTACAACACAATCTCAAAACTTATTTTTTTTACTTCAATAAAAGAAAATACTGCTTGATTATCAATACCATGTTCCAAAAATTATTTTAAATAAATATTTTTATAAAATGTTATTACCTTGTCACATTCATAATAAAATACAGACCAATATTCTATCAAACTGACTAACGATAAATTATTATCAAGCAAGATATTTAAGTTATAATATTTTATTCACTCTATACTTCATATAATAATTATCTTAGCATTAAATCTCAAAAGTAACAAGAAAAAAATATTGTGTATAATGTTATAAAAAAATAATGCAATATAGTAGTTTGTGAGCATATAGAAAATAAAAATATTTAGAAGTTCTCTTCTCTTTGAGTAGAGAATATAATATGTAAAGAAAATCTTATTATTGAAGCTAACCACCAAAATATTTTAATATTGAGAACTTATCCTTTTTGGGAAAATATATTCTTAATAATAAAATATGTCAAAAAAATGCTTTAATAAGTCAATTTCTAATTAAAACACATAATTACCTCCTTTTAGCTAGATAATTGTATTAAATAATTAGAAATTAGTTCTGTAAATATTAATAACTCAAAAAATTTATAAATTAATACAATAATTTTATTTTAGTTATAATTATATAAAATCAATCCAAAAGTCTTCTAAATAAAAAAAAGAATGATGTCCAAAACTATCATTCAAATAACTTTTAAAATAAATAATAAGCAAAATATAATCATTCCATAATGAGGTGCTATACCAATTGCATCTATAATTATCATAAGAGCCCTAAAAAACATTAAAATTTATAATTTTAAGCTTCATTCAATACAAAATATTCAAATAATTATTTTAAATGATTTAAATATCTATATATTTATATCATAAGTTATAAACTATAAAGATTGAATTTCACACATCTTAACTAGTTAAGAAACCTTTGTATTACTTTCAAAGTAAATAATTTATAACTAATATTGGAAACAATGAATTAATAAAAAAAAAAAGAGAAAGATAAGAGTAATTCTAATATATTACCTCTTATTTCCTTTTAGCTTTTTACCATTTAAGCATAAATCAAGCTTCTCTAACACATTTTCAATTAGCTTTGGACGATGAGTCCATTAGATGATGGTTAGACTTAGCAATCATAACTCACCTTAGCAAAAAAAATGACAAAAATCTAATCCAAAGATGCAATTTTCAATGGTAAGTAATGTATAGAAATAAAAAAATGTCATATATATACACTAAAACTTGACTCATGCAATTTATTCTAGATTATTGATAGATAAATTATATAGAATAAATCCTATAAGAATTATAAATTAAAATAAATTAATTATGATAAAATAAAAGAGATAATTGATAAACATCACATACACCAAATCCAAATTTATCTTAAAATAATTTTGAAAGATTTTTCCAAACAATCTAATGAAATTAAACAAACTTATAGAATCATATGATTAACATCTATTTATCACTTAATCAATTTTGAAATAATAATAATAATAACAATAACAAGAATCTCATATTATTGTAACTTTACAATTATAAAATTATCCAAAAGTAACCATAAAAAATTAATCATATCAAAATTAATAAAATAATTAAATCAAAATAGATGATAATTTCAAAGTAAATGATAAAATAAACATATAAATTAAAATTTACTCATATCGAATCAATTAGATTTAATTTAATTTATTTTTTAAATTATATACATTAGATATATAATTAATTAAAAATAGTAATAATTATTGTTTGTTTTAGAATATATGATGATACAATTATCTTAATCATATAGGCATATAATGTTTGCATAAAAGAGAATTATATAACTCACAAGGTTTTCTTCATCCTCTCTAAAATTTATTTCTACTGCTATCCAATTATGAAAATTGAATTTAAGTAAAACAAAGAATGTTGAATTGTTATCTCATAAATACATTATATATTAACATTTAAATTTAATTTATGCTTGCACACATGTAATAACTAAAATCTTATTTGCTAGACATATTCTAAGGGTAAATTTTCTTGTCCTTTATCAAAATAAAAATTGTAAATCAAAAGCCCTTGATCATGGTCAATTTACTATTTATGAATAATTCAAAATTGAAAATAGATAGTAATTATTGTTGGGTCTTTTCTATACATAATTGGATCCTAAATTTACACAAGAAGGCTTTGATACTATATGTAAAAATTAGAATTAAAACTTATATAGAATTTAGGATACTATAAGAATAAAATTAATATGGAAGTATACCTTGATTGTGGATTTAATTTTTCTGAATAAGGTAGCATTCAGATGAATACCATAGACATAAATATTCCTCTCCTTTTTTTAAAGTGTGTGGCTCTCAATGCCAGAAGCTAATAATTGAATTAGGTTAGGAATAGAGAGAGGACCTAGCTAATATAAATAAAATCCAATCAGACTATCCCATTACAATTCAAGAAAGATATAGGCTTACACTTTAACTACTAAATACATTTATCAAAAACTAAGTATTTATAAGTCCAAGTAATTAATCACTTTAATAAATTAGGCTTCAGAAAATAAAAATCTCTTAGATAATTTTTTAGCTAGTTTTATAAAAAATAAAATAGCTATATTTAATGGTAGCCTACATAAAAATTCTAACATATTAATCTCATAATTAAAACAAAAAAAAAGCTTTGTACATTGCATGGGAGTTGAGCTAGTAATTTTATACCCCTAACACTATTTTATCTTTATATCATCATACACATATATATTCTTGTAAGTTATACATTTTTCTCATTACATCTTTGCATATATTTTTCTTATATTTTCTCTTAATATTTATATCCCTCCACATATCTTATACACACTCTTTAACCATTTATACATATATAGACACATGCACACACATGTAGCATAAGAAGGTAACTCATTGATAATGGCTTAACATTGACAAATCCAAAGGATTTAACTTTGCCAAATATCAACCAAAACAGTATGGAAGGTTTGAGAACATAATAAAACCATCATTATGGAATGTTTAAGAACACAAAAATATTTTACTATCTAACGAAGGAGGGATCCAAAGTAAAACTCATTTTTTTATGAAGGGAAAGATTAAATGTTAATAATTTGTAAATGGTATTTGCACAAATGCATATACATTTTACTTCTAATTATCATGATTTTTAACAATAAATAACTTATAGCTTTTAAATGATATTTATTTAACTCACCTGTATATGAATATTAGTATTATAATTAAAAAAAAGCCTTGTGCATTGTAGGAGAGTTGAGCTAGTAGTTTTATACCCCAACGCGATTTTATCTTTATTTGTGTCATACATTTTTCTTATTATATCTTTGTATACATTTTTCATATATTTTATTTTAATATTTATCCCTCCACATATCTTATACACACTCTTTAACTATATATATAGGAGAGTTGGCACATATAGAATGTGAAGGCAGCTCATTGATAATAGCTCAACATTGATAACTCTGAAGGATTTAACTTTGCCAAATATTGACCAAAACATTGTTAAGTAATAATATTCATTTATTAACTTAATAATGACAAAATATATATCTAAAATATAAGACTAGAAGATTGTTGCTAATGGTAAAGGTGTTAACATGGCTTTAAAGACATAAAGCTATCTTACCTCGCCTTTTTGAGAATTTTTTTATTTACTTCAATTACTGTAATATGTGTCTTTACTCTCACCTAATCAAAAGAAAGTAATAATAATTTTTAATAATTTGAAAATTAGGAATTATTATTTCTAATGTATATGGGTCCATAAAATTGACATTTGAACAGAAAATTGGCCAATTTCCTCTTTCTATTAGGTGGAAGTAACACTTTAAAAAAATCTCCATTCTTGATTGAAAAATCCATTAGAAATTAAAATTTCTAAGGGATTGTACTCCTCAAAATATCCCTTGTAGAAAATTTATTTTTATGGAAAAATTCCATCAAAATAATTTTGATGAATTTTTCCATAAAAATGAAATTGAATAAAATATTATTTTTTAATATTTATGCCAAAAACTTATTGGAGATTTGTGAGATTTTTTTATTCTTTTTAAATTTCCTTTAGAAATACATAAAAATATTATTAAATTTTTCTACTTTATAATAAAATGAAACATAAATAAGGAAATTTAAAATATATAAATATTAAAAATAAAAATATTGAAAAAATATGATATAAAATGAAAAATCTGTTAAATTTGTTATTCAAATCAAATAGGGTATAAAATTTTATTCAAATAATATATAAAATTAAGTATCATTCTAGTCCAAAATTGGTGTTGAAATCATCCACCAAAATTTAAGTGATTTCTCTCTAAAGATCAGGATGTTGTTAAATTAAAGGGGGGTTTGCAGGCAAGAATGTTATCAACCATTTAGTAGGTGCATGTGTATATAGCATTTACCATTTGCCAAACTGCACGATGACAATCACTACACTTGGAATTAACTATGATGATGAAGGACCAACTAGTGTGCATATAGGTAGTAGCATTTATTAGTCACTATAAGGAATGGGTTATGCATCTGTTGCACCTAAAGATATGCATGTCTAAGCCTTGCTACCTCTTAGCTCAACCAATTGATGGTCTAATGAGTGCCTTAATCATCAAAATTAACATATTGCTTAAGTGGACCATAATGGATAACATAATTATTCCTATCGTAGCCTTAAACTCTAGCCTATATTATCCTTCTTTTTGTATTTCTATTATACCTATCCATAGATCTAGGTTAGAAGGTTAGGTCACCTTACTGATGAATGCAGTTCCCTCATCTACCCCTTGCTACTACATGACTTAGGTCAAGTCCTGCTTTCTCTTGTTGAAGTTCTCCTACAAATTAAAATAAGTAATAACTCAAATTTTAAAAATGCACACAAAACATAAGAAAATTATATGGAAAAACATACATAGGATTGTATAACTTTATGTGAGATCCCTAGTTTATCCTTCTTCATAATATGAGTGTGTCAAAACACCACATTCATAATAGGTTTCACCTTAGTCTTAACCATTTTCATATATATATATATATATATATATATATATATATATATATATATATATATATATATATATATATATATAACTGTTTATATGATCGTATGTAGCACCACTACTACAAAAATACTAAATAATGTTAGTTATTTAACAAGTTAAACTTTAAATAAGAACTGACATATATACAAGCAACATTGTACATTAGGCCATTCCATGTTAGTTATATAACTAATGTGAAAATAATTATCATGTTGATTTTTTAAGCTAATGTCTTTTCCTTCAAAAATATTTTAATTTTTTTTATATTTCACATTAGTTTTTAATAAAACAATCAATATAAAATGTTTAGTTAAAAATTTAGAAAAATCCTAACTTGGCACTTGATTATCTATTTAGAGCAAATTTTATATTAATTTTATATAAATTTTTTAGATTTATTTGAGCATTTTTCCCTTTAGGAATCACAAAATATAGTTTTTTTCATAAACTTTTTTTTCACTTTTTCTCCATTTCTCCTTGTGGTTCAAGCTAACTTCAAATTCTATTGCAACATTTTATCAAAGACATAATAAACATGTGAAACTTAAATAAAACCCCATCAGTTATAAAAAGGAATAAAAAACAAAAGTCATTTGGAAATCTTGAGCAAGAAAATGGGAGAAATAAAAGAAGCAAAGATATAAGAAATAGAAGTAAGAAAGACACATTTTATACTTTAAAGTCATTAAGTTCAATACTACTTGGAGGAATGTTGATAACTCACTAAAGAATGGTGGAAGATAGAATAAGATCTAGTGTTTTACAAAAAAAGCTTGATGGAGATGGTGAATGATCTTGGAAATAAATAAAAAGGAGAGTGAAAGTAATAATAATGAGAAAAATATGATTTGCTTCATTTATAGTACAAAAATAACACTGCTCCTATAACTTTAGATGTCAATTCAACTTTAAATGTTAGTTATTTTATGATCAAAGTCCAAAGTCTCATAAGAAGAAAAAAATATTGGTTGTTTATAAAAAACTTACATATAAAGCTTTCTCATATTTTCAAAAAGGACACTACTATATAACTTTATATATTAGTTATTTTAGAAATTAATGTCTAAAATTTCATGGGAACAAAACACACTAATTTTTTTTTTGAAGTTAACATATAATGTTTCTTTATATTTTCAAAAGTGCCACCACTCATATAACTTTTAATCAACAATAATTATAGAAACCATCATCTAAAGTCTTATGGGAAGAAAACATATTAGTTATTTATGAAAAAAAATTAACATCTTAAGTGACTTCAATTTCCAATGCTAATGGTTGGCATTACTTTATACATGAATTTTATAAAAAAAAAATAACATGTTAACTATATTCCAATTTTTTGAACTAATTATTCTTCTCTCTTTCTATGTTAGTTATCTAATAACTAAAGTAGAAAGCTTTTGGAGTGTTATGACATTGGTTATTTATTTGAACTAATATGTTAAATTGCTCATAATTTTAAAAATCTACCTTGCCATTATATATAACTAATGCTAATTGGCTGATGTTGCTTTGTATTTTTGTAGTAATGCATAATGAAAAAAATAATAAAATTGTGTTAAAACAAACATCATGTGAAGATAGTTCTCAAACACTTAGACACCAAAATGGACCTATCAATGTGTAAGGAGGATCCCTACCTTGTTGCATTTAAAACTATGTTCCTCTTGACCTATTCAAACTTTTACTTGTATTTATGGTCCTCCTAGTACTCCTAAAGCCCTTCCTACTTGTCATCCTCAATATAGCTAGGTTGAGTAGGCTTCCTCTTGCGCATCTCATCTCATGGTGGTGGAATCCTTATGATTAAAAGTCTTTCATATGTTATTTTCATAATCCTTGTGATCAAAATTCTTCCGTATCCTATATATTTTTTTTCCTTAGTACCACTATTGCTCTTCCTCTTATTTATTTTCAAGCACAATCTTCATTTCCATTTAACTCCTTCTATAGAACCCTAGATGTCCCTTCATCCTTTACCATATATTAGTGAGCTATCAATATTCCTTCTACTAATATTAAGCATGAAGCAAAAGCCTTAATATTCAAAGCCATTAGTTCAAGTTATAAAAGGTGCTTTTCTTGCTTTTTTTCCTCAAATCTTTACATTTCCCCCCTTTTTTTTATTTTTTGCATATATTTTTTAAAAAGATTCTTATTTGTATTTTTTTTATATAACTTCTAAGTTTGTATCTAAATGTTATATTCTTATTATATTTTTGATAAAATATTACAAAAAAAAATAAAAATCGATCAAACAGTTATTACAAATGGAGCAAAGTTAAAAAAAAAAGGTTTATGAGAATGATCCTTTTCATTATTCCAGGAAAGAAAAAAATGCCTTTGGTATTTGCAAAAACTATATAAAATCAACATAAGATTTGTTAGACAATTGGATACAAAGTTATAATCTTTCAAAATTCTTAATTCAAAATAAATATTTTTAGTGAGATGTTGAATTTGTTCAATTTTAACCATAAATATTTTGGTAAGAAAGTCAAAAACATATGTTAAAAATAAATATTAAATAGATATTTTACATCAATTATTTACTACAAATCAATGTGAAATATAAAAAATAAAATATTTTTAAAAAACCAATCTTTAGTTAAAAAAGTGCTACAATAACCATTTTTCATATTGATTATATAACCAATAATAAATATACAATAATGTTGGAAAAGACGTGGGTCATCGGTTAAAAACCGGTTTGTAATATATTTGTCAACCAACTATTATATAACAGTACTCTTTTTCAACCACTAGATCTTCCTTGTGGTATAGGCATGAAAGCCTGCCTACCCCGAGGACCACACAAAGTGGCAGATTGCCCACAGAAGTATGCCTTAAGTGCTCTACAAGCTAAAATACAAGAGAAGGGGCAAAAGAGCGTTAAGGACGATACTGAAGATCTTGACACTGATGATGGGTCTTACGTCAGGATTGGGGCAATGCGGGTCCTAGACCCACACGAGTAACTTCAACAACAAAATGGAGTGGTAGGTCCCAATAGGGGTCTGCCACAATAAGCTTGGCAGGTTAGCGGAGTACCAGCCAAACATTTATTTCATATGATCGCGACGGAGGGAACGATCTTTCACCTAACGGGGTGCCACATCTAGTGGGATATTTTGAGCAAGGCAAATCTTTTGAGAGGAGCCTATCGGGATGCCAGTGGGCTTTGTAAATATCCGGATAACCTTATGGTAGAAGCTACCAATCAACATTTTGGAGATCATGCATGCCAACCATCTAAGTGCTAGAGAGTGCACTGTTAGAATAAGAGTGCCAACTCTTTGTTCAACCTTATCAGCTGGGGATAAGGGGACACCAGCTGGGTGTCAAAAGCAAATCCAACCATGTTCAAGAGTTCAAGAAGCTGCGGAGGCAGAAGAGTTTAGCATCAATAACAACCTTGGAGAGACAAGCCAGAAGGAAGTCGGGGGAGCAGATTGAAGACTTTCCAAGAATCCCAGTCAGACCGAGGTGTTGAAGATAACTTGCTCATTGGCGAAGCTCATGTGGACAAGCAGAGAGATCGAGGGAGGAGCTCAAGTGAAGCAGACTGAAGATTCTCATGGAAGCTATGTCAGATTGAGTCGTCAATGAGGACATTGACATTTTTCAAGTGGGGGAGAATGTCACAAGTCGGCCTTGTGAACCAAATGACCAGGCAAATGAGCTCCGTTTGGGACGAAACTTGGCAGATAAATCAAGCATATGATGGAGCACTTGTAGCCCAAATTTGGGACCAATTCGACTTGTGTATTATTTTTCCTTATTTTTCACGTTTTTACACTTTGCTTGTACTTTTGACCAAGGAAACTTGTCCAGTGCGAGTAGGAAAGCACTTGGCCGTCATCCTTGTATTATTATCTTTCTATCGGTGTATTTTGGTAGCAAAATTCCACCCGGAGCAAGCCGAAAAGCCCTTATGACGACTCGAAAAAAGTATGTCATCTTAGGCAATTTTGGGTTTGGCTCATAATGCTCTTTAGGGGGGGAGTGCCTGGTGACCTTGGTGGAAGCCCGACACTAGCCTAGGGGATGGAATGTGCGACTTGGTGCCTCCCTTGCACATTTCCAATGTTATAATGAAGGATCATATTAATAAAAGAAGTAGCCCCTCTTCTATAAATCGATTGTCCCAAATTTTACCGCTTTTGGCCGCATTTGCCCACATGTGTCCGAATTGCATTTCATGCACCATTGTTGCCTTTCTATATGTGTTGGTTGCCTTTATATGATGCTTATGTGCTTACGGTTGCCCCGATTGTGCTGTGCTTATATGTTTGGCCCGTTTATTCTAAGCTTAGTTGGTGTATTAACCGTAGGCTGGCTTATTCCTCAGGTGGTGAAGGTTTAAGCGCCGCACGTCCCGACTATTGAGTTGCCGGTCCGGCTTATTCCTCAGGTGGTGAAGGTCTAAGCGCCGCACGTCCCGACTATTGAGTTGCCGATCCGTGACACTACCCATGGTGAACGACCAACGGTGGGACATAACTGGTTGCTGGAGGCAGCAATCCACTGGTGGGGTCCTTGGGAGTTCCTCGTCCTTGAGATCGTTGCTGCTTTACTGGATCGACCTATTACAAGATAGCCACAACAAAAAGTAAAAAATAAAAAAATATGACTAAGTAGCGTGGTAGAAACTATACATTTCTCAAAAAATAACCCTAATCATAATTCAACAATTAAAAATTAACTTTTCAAATTCTAATTCAATAATTAATAATTGTAATGATAATTAATCATAATTCAATAATTAATATATCTAATTCAAAATATGACTATTTAAAATCAAATTAGAGGAAAATCATCTAATTATTAAAAATTAACTTAATAATTCTAATCATAATTAAACAATAAGGAACAGCATAATTAATAATTAATATCACAAACATAATTCATACCTAATGAACTCTATTTTCATAATTCATCATAATTCAATAATTCTAATTAATTAAAAAATATTCAATCCTAATTAAAATCCATATGAATATCGTATAATAATAAAAATTTCCAATTGTTGTACCTAAGATAGCAACTAATAATTTCAAAAATAAGGAAATCATCAATGCATTTTATACTATCCAATTCTAATCTAAACATTGCAGACAAATAATTGAGCGGCGTTTTCCCTATAACAATGACAATCCTTATATCCAACGACGCACTTTTTCGACAATCAACAATCAACAAAATCAAGTGAGATAATGTTACTCAAAGGTCCTACTTCAAAATATAATTCTTATTACTACCATAGTGACTAACATTCCAATTTAACCAACTAATCATTAAACATGTATATACTAATATCTGAATCTAAGGAAAAAAAAATTGACAAAACGGCTACTCCAAAATCTGAAACCTGAATCTACATCCACAAAAATAATACATAATAATTAAAATATGAAAAAAAAAGACATTAAATCAACAATTCAACCAATAAAAATGTAAAATATAGTCTTATGAGCAATTCTATTAGTTTGGAATTGAAAATTATACCTTCAAAATACAAGAAGATTTCTACAAAAAGGAAGAAGAACTATGTGCCGCGGTGGAATAAAAGGAAGGAGGGAAATGGAAGAAAAAGGGAAGCAATATAGTTTAAAGCCGATTCAAATCTCCAATGAATTTTTACGTGAGAAATCTGTGGTATTCAAAATCCTTAGGAACTAGCAATAATTACTTATTAATTTTTTTGTCCCAAATTAATTTCTGACGGATATCCAATCTAATGCTCTGTTGCACTTTTAATTCTGATGAATCTTTTATCTTTCTCCCGACAGATTTAAATACCGCTGGAAAAAAATATAATTGTTTGAATTTTGATCCTAAATTCGGGCAAATTTTTCGGCATACTAAATTCACTGAAAACAGCACAATTTCTAGTAAAACATTAGTATTTTTCCAATTCTATCATACTTTGACGATGGCTTGGCTTCAAAGCCCTAGAAACAAAAACCATTTAATAAAATTGAGACAAACTCACGAAACCAATTAGCCATTACACCTTTAAGTCATAAGAGTCAATTCAAGTGAAGCATATCTCATAAGATCAAGACTTTCGTATTATAACCGTTGAGCTATAGAATTTGCCATTAAACTCCTAAAGTTGTAGAAATTATAAATTAATCATAGAAAACCTTAATTTCAAACATCATTACCGCAAAATCGTTCAGATTTTTGAGGTGGCTAAATTAATGTATTTTTTAATAGAAGGCCATCAGATAAAATATAAAAATGTTAGCATCATTATATAATTTTAGTTATCAGATATTTCCCTGGAAAAAAAAAAGGCTTTGTTTCTCCATGAATTTGTGCACGGTCCAAAACGACGTGAAAAATCGTGTGTAATATGCAGGAAATTTTGAAACTTTTTTCATTAAAACTTGGTTTGAGGTTGCTTTTTCCACAGTTAAATTTGCGGTTAAATCCTGCTCATAACGTTAATGCACTAGCCAACGCGGGATCGGAATTGGGCAGTTAGCAAAATAAAATCAAAAGACTAATCTTATGGAGAATTCTATCTCCTAATAGGTTCAGTATTTTACTATTAGATTTTTAAAAAAAAATAATTAAAGCAAGTGAATTAAATTTAAAGATAGAAATCTCAATGCATTAAATAGAATCAAACAATAAAAACATTCAATTTCTTAAAAGGTGAACTTCCTATAACATTACCCTAATTAGAATGAGGAATAAGAGAAGAATTATTAAGTATCCAATCATCAATAACAATTAGAGGATTCCATAACTTCAGAGTTAAAATTAGGTAAAAATGCAATTTTAATACCTTGACTATTACTGAAGTTTCAATATTGTGATATAAGTTTTATTTAAAGTAAATTTCCTCTTTCCAATTAACTTTATAAAAATATACAATGTTTTGCTATTCAATAGCCCAATCACATTGAGGTTTTTTTAAATGAAGTTGCTTACATGACATTTTATTTGACATCTTATATGACCTATGTAAGTTATATTTAGCAAGAAGTCACTTTTGTTCTTAGTTTTATTTAAAACAAATTTATCTTCTAACTTTTTTTCTTTCATAATTACATAATTATCTAATTCCTTACTCTTATAATTAGCTTTTGGCTCAATTCCATCCTCTTCTTTCTCTTCATTAATCATTATCAACTAAATTCCAAATTAGTTTTTTATCATAGGTAATTTCTTTCTTGTACCAATTCGTTGAAAAGGCCCATTTGATACTTGTATCAATGATAATTCAATTTCTTCAAAATTGTTGTTATGTAATATTTTTTTATTGTCATTAAATTGAATTTTATGTATATTGTCTTCCTCCTTTCATTCAGGATTTTCTTCATTTACCTCCTTTTTACCAAAATCATTATTGTTTTTGAAAAGTTAGGTGATTAATTTGCTTCAAATGGAAATTTTGGAACTTTAGTTATAGTTATGGCACTAAAAATATATTTTTTCCACTCATGTGAATATGTGAGTTACGTGGAATGTCATATAAAGCAGTTCCCTTAAAATTTAGAAGATAAAAGTGAAACTTATGTGATACTCAAGGAAAAAATATGGAAAATATAAAATGACATTGGTCCAACCAAAACAATACACTCATTTAGTTTAAAAAGGAACATTTAATAATCTCGTTTGGTTTAAAAATTACTTTGAAATTCATTCCTCTTTACTTTTGAATTTTTTCAATAAAATGTTGATTCCTTTGTTTTTACAAGTTTAATTGATATACAGGCAAGAGGATATTGGGAGGCAATGTGTTATTTTACTAATGAAAAATTTAAATTATTTGGCAAAAAAAATATAGCAGAATTAATTTTGAGACAAAAATGAAAAAAGAAAATTACCACAAGATTACAAATGAAATTAAAGTTTGAAAAGTAGTTTGTTATTTTATCAAAATTCAGCATTTAAAATCTTATTTGTCATAAATAAATTTGATGCTGATTTTTTTTATTTCATTTTATTTATTAGTATATAAACTTTTTTAATTTATCAAAAGTAGTTTGAAAATTATTACAAGATTACAAAATGAAATTAAAGTTTAAAAAGTAGTTTGTTATTTTATCAAAATTCATCATTTAAAATCTTATTTGTCATAAATAAATTTGATGCTAATTTTTTTATTTCATTTTATTTATAGTATATAAACTTTTGTACAATTATGAAAGAAGTACTTCCTCAATACAAAATATATGACTTAAGTCATAGTTACTATTTAAAAGGTAAGTTCATCATCATATTTCTACTAAAGTATTAGTAGTCCTAAGGGTTTTTCATTCCCTCATTTGTCACACATTAATGTCCTACATTAAACCCATGACCTCCAGGATGAAGTAATGACCCAAAACTACTAAATCAACTACTTTGGTAGTTAAACCAATAATTACACTCATTAAAAAGTAGCATATACTAAAAAGTTAATTATTTCAACTAAAATATCATTCTTCTTTATACAATCTCAACAATTACAAATTTGATTAACCTTTTATGTATGATGTTATTTATACATAATATAGAAATAAAAATATATTTTTTATTATTAGATTTGTTTAGGTTTACAAATAATTTGAGTTATACAATATAAAGTACAATATCAACTTTTATATTGATTAAGTTTGACTCATTTATACTTAATTTTTTTAAAGTCAAACTTGAATCAAGTTTTTTTAAGCTAATTTTGAGCTAATCAAAAGTAGCTTCACCTATTTTAGTCCACTTTAAGTTTCTATGGCATGTCTTCAGCAATGCTCACTTGCAAGTCCTCCAACTTAACTCGAATGTCCTATTAGATGGCACCTTGATGAGTTGAAGAACTCTTTACAATGAATACTACATCCGATAACCTAAACACAATTGAAATATTACTCAATTCCTAAAGCTACAATTAGGATGTTTTCTTCCTAACCGACTCAAACTTATCTTAAGAAGCTTGCTACATGAGAGTGTCATGTAGCAATAAACTTGAATGAAGTGGAAGCTTCAAAATCAAACGGTATATTTTGTTACAAATTTTAATACTTACAATCCTTTTCTTAACTACTTGACTCTTTAGGGTCATGTACCACCTCCACTTGTTTACTCTACCTTGCTTCCATAACTCTAGGTAAGAAATGGAAGGTGCCTAATTTTCATCCTTTCCCTCCTTAGGTTTAGCACGCCTCTCAGCCAATAACTCTTTCTCTAACTTTTTGTAGCCTTATCAAGAGAGCCTATATGGATATGTATTTTTCTTCACTTCTCTCAGTTGCACTTACTTAACAATTATTAACTAAAGGAAATATTAATTCACAAATACAAATGATATATAAATAAGACTTTAAAATGATCTAAACATATAGTTAGGCCTATGTATTTTCTAAGGTGGTCATTTGCCCATACTCAATATGAAAGCCTTGTGGAGGATGTATTGTGAAATGAGGTAAAAGCCCCACTCATTCTTAAGAATAAACCTTGTTACACTTTCAAAAATCCCACTAATTAACTAAGCCTATTAAAGGCATTGGCTCTGTATTAATTAAAAAGCCCATTATACTATTCAAAGCTTTGTTTATCAATTTATTTATTGAAAAAATACATTGATCATCATTGAGGTTTAGGCTCGGTTTATTTTTCATAATATATTTTCAGAAGAAAAATCTCATTGTTTGTAAATAAATGTAAGAATACTACATGCATATATATCTTATGAATAAGAGAAATAGTAATGGAGAAAAATAACTTTCTCTTAAAAAAAGTTATTTTTTACTAAATTTCTTATATTTAATATTGAATATATAAATTATTTTCTACTATCTTAATATTTTATAATTATATTCCTACGAAAGATTTTTTTGGCTAAAACAAATAGAGCCCTAATAAAATAATATGGATTTGTCATCTAATTTTAAAACCTATTCAAATCTTCCTTAAAATATAAAAAATGTTACAATCAAATATAAATTTAAAATTTTCATTAATAAAATGATGAGAAAAGATAATTATAAATTCAAATCAAATAATATAAGATAACTTGTGATTAAAGATATGGTTTGGTTAACCTCAAATGACTAAAAAACTATGGCATTTATATCAAAATTTCACTTTTTCATTAATTAAATTTTAGTCATTTGAACTTAATTAAATTATATCTTTGATCACATAAAATTTAGATCATCTTATATTAGCATTAAAATTGTGAAGTCATCTTTTAACACAATTCTCCATGAAAAATTAAAATTTAGGTTTGAATATAACATTTTTTTAAAGGAAGTTTAAATAGATTTTAAAACCAGAAAGGAAATTTGTGTGATTTTAGTACAATTAAGGGGGGATGCCAATGTATTTTTCTTTCATTTAATTTGTAAGTATATTAATATTTAAAATTAAATTTTAATTATATTGCAAAATGATCCTAGTGACTTTTGGGTCCTAAGTCTACCACTAATTAAATGCTAGAATGTAAAATTTTACCTTTATATGCTTATTTACGTATTATTCCTAGAACTCTTCCCATTTCCTAGTTGATGCGATTTCATCATTAAGTTAGGTTTGTTTTTGTCACAATCTTAATATTGATGTATTCCATCTTAACGTTATCTTGAAGTCCTTCCATAGGGTTGCTACATGCAGTAATACTTTTTTGCATATTTGTGGATGTTTGGAATATGGAAGGAACTTTAAAAGAAAAAAACACATATGAAAGAACAAATTATATGTAAGTATGTTACAAATATCATTTTTCATATTTATAGCACAAAGCTATCTAAATCAAATAAACATACCAAGAATTCATCCAAAATGTTATCCTTTAATGTTTGGGGGATTTTCTTCCAATGAGAAATAATTATTGATACTTTGGACCGTACAACCACTCTAACATAAATGGTATATGCCACTATATTTTCTCATTCTAGCTGTCATTTCTAATTGAACTCAACATACAATTTCTTACCCTTAGACTGTGCCAGTAGTAATGCCCTTCAAAGTTATGGGAAATTATGTGTTTCTTTTGAAGAGGCTATTTCCTCTCCAGAAGGATCCATATTATGAATTTTGCAAAAAAATAAAATAAAATCAATATCAATCATGTACAATGATACATAAGAAAAGTTATAGCTTAACATTAGTTAATGATGAAAAAAGTAGTAGACATGAAATTGGCCCTTATAACAAATGTTACCCTAGATTGTATGGCAAAACACATAACTTGCATAACAAGTAACTCAAATAAGATTACATCAATCATCATACTTTATAGACTCCTCCATTAATCTACATAGCCATGGAGTAAATAGGAATCATGGATTAATAATATATAACATATTTGATGTCCTAAAAAAGACATAATAAAATGCAATGAAAAAGGTAACAAGTAAAAATAGCAGAGACATTGTTACTAAATTGAGGATGACCATGACCATAACCATACATCATGAGAGCAACTAAGCTTTAAAATTATCACTAAACATAACATATAATATAATCCAAAATATAGCGATGAAAAAAAGACTATTATGATGTCATTATACACATAAATATATATGCCAACTAGACAAAGCCAAATTTAATATCTTAATATTCATAAATACAATTAAAACAAGAGAGGAAAATGAACTTGAAAAATTTACGAATGACTAAAATAACTATAAAGTTAACTTTGAATGCAACAAAGAATGTGGAAAAGGATTGGGACTTGTCAAGAAAATTGCGATGAGAGTGGTGATTTTGAGGAATTGGGTTTCAAAAAACAAAAGTGATATAAAATAAAGGACCAAATGAAAGTTATTCAAAATTGTAAATAAATGACACTAAATTGATAGAAAACTAACATAAAATTAAGACACTATTTACAAAAATAATACCTAATAATTAATTTCAACATCAATTTTTTGAATAACCAACATCTTTCTTTTTTCCTTTTCAAATATAATGATTTGCATTCACTTTTGATGTTGTTTATACATAGAACTGACATCTTAATATCACTTTTATTTTCAAACATGTTGACTTCACCCAAAAGATGTTGGTTATAAAAAATGTCACTGCATAATAAATGTCGATTTTTTTTTTACAATTATCATCTTATTTGTCTCAATAATTTTAAAAATCTTATTGTATTTATATAAATGTTGGTTTATCTTTTAATCCATGTCTATCCATTGAGGTAGAATTACAATTCTAGTATTGGATGGTAAGAATAATATAAAGATTCTAATCTATGTATTATGTTTGCCTTCATTTACAATCGTCAAATTTCAATCATGGCGAGCTTGCATTATTAAGAATGTGAAGCAAAAAAGGATCAAATATTTTAATTTATATTTAAAGAATTGTTTATAAATTTAAATCAGTCATAGTTGAATGGCCAAAGTTGTATATATAGAATTATTATTGTTATTTTCACATTGTTGCGACAATATTTTTATGGTTCTACTTAATGGAATTTTTTTTTTGTTAATGACACACTATGTAATCATTCCTATTTATTTTTATCTATTTGGAAAATTTTCTCTATCTACAAAAGTTAACTATTTAAATGAGTAGAGCTTAACACATGTCTAGAACAAGTCAATACGTCTTTGCAATGGTACTCAATTATTACTGATCTAGCTGCTCATGTATTAAGGGTAAAAGCTATTTGAGGAAACAATATTAGTGAGACTGATTATATTTTTAGAATGCTATCAATTTCGTCATATTTATGTTTGCCATTTAAATTCCAACGAGGTTAATTTTCAATCCGTTTGCTTTGGCATAACAATAAATAAGAATTAATGTTAATCTTTATCTCATTTGGCCTTTATTGACAAGGACCAATTTCTAATCATGTCAAATTATATGTTACATTGTCAAGAATATGAACCAGTAGAAGAGGATTGAAGATTTTAATTTGTAATGAGACAAAAAAAAAAGCACAAACAAAATAACGAATATTGTATTCAATGAAATGTTTGAATATTTGAATCAATCTTGATTGACTATCATAAGTTGAATGAGGGATATCGTTATGACATACGTTTTATGCTTTTTTTTCTTTTATATTGATCAAATTCGAGAAATTTTTAGATTTATATTTTAAATTAAACAAAATAATAGTTGTTATTCAATCTTATGTACTTAAAAAATCCTTTTCAGATCAATTTTTTTTTACTCGATCAGTATGCAATTTAACTAATTCATTTATTAAGATTTGCCCGTCTTTGGCACGGGCTCCGTACTAGTAGAAATACTTAAACAAAACAACCAGCGTTGGGAAATTGAATCGTGGTAAGAAGAGACACAAAGCATCAGCATTATTGAAAGTGAAAAAGATACGAATAAAAATATTTAAAGCATTATTAAATAAAAAAAGAAAACAATATTATATTATAAATATTATAACCAAGTTCATGTAGTGATTAGACAAAGAAGAAACAAAATGATCGGATCATTTTTTTTCCCTCGTAATTCATTGCCATCTTTAAATCAGAAGTAGACGACCTGATGGGTTGACGACACCCATAGTAGTTTTAAAAATGAAAGATCACATGCATAAAATCCAAGGAAAATGGAAAATGGGAAAAAAAAAAAAAGGCGCCATGGATAATTGGATTTTGCCTTTCATAACTTGAAATTTTCCATACAAAAATAAAAAATAAAAAATGCATTATCTATTAAATTAATTGTTTTATATAATTATATTTTTCATAAGCTTTTAAACAAGTATCATAATAACATTAAATTTCCATTTATTTATCATATTTCAGTTACAAATTAAACAACTACGAGAATTTAGGAACAAAATCGTAAAATCAGACTTTCAATAAAGGGAATCCAAAACTAGGAAAATACCATCACCTCCAAGTATCGAATAACTGTATTGATTTTTGTCTCTATTTTCAAAACTTTTGAAAATATCTTTTGAATGTCCAATTTTTGTTACACTTTTCCCTCAATTTAATATTTTCCTTCTCCCTTCTTTCTCCCAGCTATTAAGTCTTCCATTTGTACACGATCAAAAAGCTTTTTTTTTCATAAAATTTCAATTTTACCCTTAATCTTATTATATTGACGTATGACTTGTTTTTAAATATATTTTTAGTCTATGTTTTTTCTATTGTAACCTATTTTTATACTTCAATTCATTACTAGAATTGCAATTAATAAATGTCAATTAAAGGAAAATTTGAAATATTAAAGGGTTGATATTTTCAAGATTATTAAGACTAAAAAGAAAACTATTAGTAAATATAATTGATATCTATTTTAATACGATGATATTTTTTGAAATTCTTAAAAAACTTAAGATGATGATTTTTTACTTAACCAATATCATAATGTAGAATATTTGAAGAGTGTTAGAAAGACAAGAAAATTTAAAACATTAGTTTTAGAATTAATCGATATTTATTTAGACATGGTAGTATTTTTTAAATTATTAGAAAACTTAAGACAATGATTTTTTATTTTATTGACATAACGTATAACATTTGAAGATTGCTTCAAAATAAGTCAAAAGAAGGAAAATTAAGGTATTAATTTTAGAATTAACTAACATTTATTTGAATGTAATAGCATTTTTAAAATTATTAAGAAACTTAAGACATTAATTTTTTACTTAACTAATCATAATTAATATATAGTATTTAAAAGTTGCTGGAAAAATGAAGAAATTTAAGACATTAGTTTTAGGATTGACCAATATCTATTTGAACGTAATGATATTTTTGAAATTATTAAAATACTTAAGATATTATTTTTTTTACTTAATCAATATTATAATATTGTATGACATTTAAATGTTTCTGAGAAAATGAGGAAATTTAAAATACCAATTTTAGAATTAATTAACATTTATTTAGATATAATGACATTTTTAAAATTATTAAGAAACTTAGATAATGATTTGTTACTTAACCAATGTTAAAATATATAGCATTTAAAGATTGCTAAGATAACAAGAAAATTTAAAACATCAATTTTAAAATTAATTGATGTCTAAAGATAATGCAAAAGTCTACTAATAACCCCAAATGCAGTGATATTTTTTGCGCTATAAATAAAACACATTTTATGTTTTTCCTCATTATCACCCTTACTCTTCCTCTTATTTGTTTGAAAACTCAATCCCTATCTCCATCTAGTTTCCTTTGCAAAACCCTAGTTGTCCCTTCATCTTCCATCATACATCAATTAGTTACTAATATTCTTTCAACTAGCATTAAGTACAAAGCAAATGCCTTAATATTCCAAGCTACTAATTCAAACAATAAGAGGTGCCTTACTTGCTATCTATTTATTTTATTATTGTCTTTTCTATTTTTTCATTTTTTCATGCATATTGTTTTATGAGACTTCTATTTGTGTTTCCTTTATATAAATTTTAATGTTGAATCTAAGTGTTAGATTCTTATTATGTGTTTGATAAAATATTGCAAGAGAGATTGAAATTGGTTGAACAACAGTTACAAATGGAGAAAAAGTGGAAAAAGCTCATGAAAAATGGCTGATTGTCATAATTATGAGAAATGCAAAAAACTTTTGACATTTTGGAAATGGATAAATCTTGAAATGTTATATAAAATCTACATAAAATTTTTTTCTAAAAGGACAATTAAGTGTAAAGTTATGACTTTTCAAAAATTTTAATTCAAACTTCACATTTTTGGCAAGATGCTAAATTCATTAAATTTGACTATAATATTTTAGTATGAAAGTAAAAAACTGATATTAAAAAAAATTACGCAAACTCCACTAAAAAATTGATGTGAAATATAAAAATATAAAATATTTTGGAAGAAAAATATATCAATTTTTTATTATGATAACTATTTTTCATATCTGTTATATATTTGATGTCATAATAACAAATATACAACAACACTTAATAAGATGTGGCTCAAGTATCAGTCAAAAATAAATGTGTAAATTGTTGAACATTCAATATTAATCAATTATTGATTAATAAAAAGAATATAATATATTTTAATGTGAAAATCAATTTTTCATTAACATTAAAAAATTTCCTTTAATAAAAAATAAAATACAATATGTTTTAATATGAAAATAAATTTTCCATTATCATAAAAATATCTTTTTATACCATGAACCAAAAAATAAAATACAATGTTTTTTAATATGAAAAATTTTATTGTAATCAAAAAATATTTTTAACTTAAAAAGATCTAATTTTATAATATATTTTACTATGTAAATTATTTTTACTTTATCAAAAAATATTTTTTTAGTTAACAAAGGATCAAATATAATGTACTTATTGAAAAATTCAAAGCTATATACACTTGAAATTTAAAAAAAAAATTACAAAAAAATAACAATGTGATTTTGGTCAGAAGCAATCAATTAGAATAACTAAGCTATATTCTGGGGTAATTTTGTCCTTGAAAATAATAAAATTTAAAATTCATACTTTAAAGAGAATCTTTTTATTTAAAAGGAGCATTCCTAGTGGAGTTATATTAATTGAAGTAATATCCAGGTTTTAAAAATAGAAAAAAGATTCATGTACACTTTCAAATTCTTAAAGGAGGTTAAAATATTTTCCCAGTGAATCTTTGTATGATGCATATATGAACTATACATCTTTGCAGTAAATACTGGCTAAGATACATTTAAAAGAAGAGCGAACCACCAAACTAATCTTAAAAGATAGAAGTTATATTAGATCTTTTTAAAAAAAAAATTGTTTTCCACGACTAATTATAATTTCTATGATGTAACATTTATATTTTTTGGATATGATCAATGAAAAAATTAAAAGTTTATAGACTTCTATGATAAAGTAAATTTTGTAGAAGAATTTGATTTAACCTTTATCTTTTAAAAATTAATTTGATGGGTTATCCTTAAAAGATAAAAAAAACACTTTACACAAGAAAAATGTTCTAGTATATGTATTTTTTGTTATTGTCCGACGACTTGATCCCAAAATAAATCAATGAGGTGCGTATATTGCATGAGTAATCAGTAAGATGCAAAATAATATTAATTTAAGACAATAAATAATTAATTTAAATGTAATTAAATAATAAATTTAATAAACATTTATTTTTGATTTAGGTTGGACTAAGTTTTAGTTCATTAATTCAACATTAGTTGGTTTCAATTTTAAAACATATACCTAAAGATATTGGTAGTTTATAAGATTGAATTCATTCCATGTTGATCTTCTCATTCTTATGATATGAAATTGATCACCCATTTTTTTCTATTTTGTTATGTAAAGTACTACCATTCCTCACAATTATTTATTCATTATATTCATTCTTATTTTTATAAATCGTATTTATTTATATTAATTTTAAAATAAATGTGTGTTACGTTGGTGTTTACTCAATGAAATAATGGTTTGGAATTACCATCTATTTATTGATATTTATCAAAGATAGCCTCATCTATTACAAGATATCCTTATATACTTTTTTAATTGAATATAAATTTAAATATTTTAAAATTTTTTATTTTTAATAAACTATTATGATATTTTTTGTACATGGTAGTATTGATCTTCTTTCTAGAAAAATAAAATAAAGTTTAGCCACTTATATTAATCTTACTTTAACATTACATAAAATTTAAAAATATATTTTATTCAATATATGCATAAATCTTATCAACTAAGATTAAAATGTATTTGATTTTATGTTCATTAAAGAAAGGCCCAAATGTAATTTTTGTCATCTAAAATACAAATTATGCTATTTTGGTCTTCTAATTTTTTTAAAAAATTCATCTTGATCCCCTAAATATTTAATTAGCATAAATTTAGTTCTTTTATTTTATTTCTATCAATTTCAGTCAACTTCTATTAACTTTTGTTTAATTTCTAAGTACTTATTGTATTATTTCTCAGACAAATCACATTTTTTAGGATTTAAAGAAAAAGAACTCTCCAAAGTATTCAAATTTTCATATATAATCCCTTGATTTCGTTTAAAATTTTCAGTATTCAAATAAATATTTCCTTTCATACTTCCATATAAGCCATTTTAGATTAACATAGAAGAAGCACTAAGTGGGAATGGCTTGTGAGGTTTAGAAATCGACAAAATCAAACAAAAAGAATATGAATTAAAAAAAAGATAAAACATATTATGATCCAATCCTAATAGTGACTAACATCGAATCCAATCAACTAATTTCCACCAACCTAGCCTTTTTCCCTTGTAATGTACACTTACATACATAAGATAATAATGGAAATTATTAAAGAAGAAAGCATTGAATTATATTTACCAAAATAGTTCTACAATAAAGAGAAGTTAGGCTTGTTTATAATCTATTCTAATTTAAGGATAAGCTAACCTAATTAATACTAGCTAAGAAGAGTTGCAATTTCTTCACCTCATTTCTTTTGCAACTCAAGGCCTGAAAATAACTATTTATAATACAAAAAATATCTACTACTTCCCGTAACCATGCCAAGAAAGCTTCCAAGAGATCTATCCAGCCCTTTTCAATTTGAGGATTTATAATGTTAAAACAAGGAAAAGTAGAGTAAGCATCCTTACATAAAGGATAGAAAAAATATCTTACTGACCAATTTACCCTTTCTTACTTATAGCTTAGCCATTACACAAAACAATAATCAAAATATTAGTAAGCAAACCAAATGTAATATAATTTAAGGACATTTCTTCATATCTTATTTAATCCAAGATAATCATCCAATATCATCACAAAAGAAAGCATATAAGAGAAAGCAAGTAAATATCCTTGTAACTTTTATCCAACCTTATCCCTCATAAGTCCATAATTGTTCTTTCAAGCTAACTTTACCCATTACAAGCCATTACTAGATATAATGTTTGAATTTCAAGTGTATCACATCACCTATGTCTCAATTCTCACTAGCCACAATATATTCATAGTAGAATAATGCAATCCACAACATAAAACATATGTCACAATACTACTATTCCTCTTTGCATAGCCATAAATCTTGTTTTAATCATTATCTAACATATAACAACTATCCTCAATATCATAGAACATATAATACACCTTAACCCTTTGCATGACATGATATACAGTTCTTTAAAGGATAAAATTGACTATGTAGTCAACCACACAATGTCAGATAGTAGCTTTATAAAAGTATAGTTGATTATAGGGATCCAAAAAGCAAGACCATTAACATATAGTCAACTATGTGATCTTCAAGAGGAACTCTGCAAAGGCATATCAACTATGCAATGACTATAAAAGGCCAATGGGCAAGGTCATAAGTATATAATCGACTATGCAATTCCTAAAGGCAACTTTAAAAGGGCATAATTGTTGTCATAACATGCTAAGCTATGACCAGCATGGAACTTATTTTTCAATTTTCACTAGCTTGTCTAATCCTACCTTAGTATCATCACATCATAACTAATAAATGAATTAATATAAATAAACTACTTTTTATATACTTTTTGAAATATTCATATACTAAGGTTATGTTATAGTTTATGTAAAATTATCTACAGAGCCCACATTGATTTCTGTTTACTTCCTAGCATGATTATGGCTACATTCAAAAATGTTCAAGGAGTTCTTTAATCCTATGTTGTTAGTAGTGCTTAAGAATCTTCAACTTATGCATCTGAAAATATTTAAAATTAGAATAATAAGACTTTATCTCAGTAAGCAAATAATTTAATTAATTAAATATTACCATGCATTATGCCTTTCCATAATCATTTCATAACATAATTTTACACCTACATAATATCATCATTAAAATAATATCAATAATGATAATAATAGCTAATCTCAAACATAAGAATAACATTAAACCACATTTTGCCTCCTAGTCATCTTTACCTATTCACCAACCCAACCTTATTCCTTCAAACACTATTCATTTGCAAACATATATCAAGGTTCAATACCAATATTTCTATTTCATAACAATGTCTCCCCCAATTTCAACATACTTTTAATCATTACAATTCACATTTTTACTCATAAGCAGGTCATGCTTTTCATCACTAACTTAATTTCATAATCATACATATCATGCTAAATTTTTTTTCATTATCATCCATATTACACAAATCAATTAAGTTCATTTGTATCATCACACATAATTATTATTATTAGATTGAACTAAATACCATTCATCCATATACTTATAGCTAGTAGATTTATATACATATATATTTCATAAATTGGCCATTACATATTAATTCACCACACATTTTGAAGAAAAATAAGGTGATACTCTAGTATGGTATTCAAATATAGGATTTTAGAACTATAGATTGAAGCTCATATTCAAATAATTTATTTAAGTATAAAAATCTAAAGGATGCTTATTTTTATAGTACTCCAATATGGTATTTAAGTATGGCTTTAAGAGCACAAGTCTTGAGGCTATACTCAAATATTGTAATCACGTATTACTAACTAAAGACAAATTGTTAATGTGATATTTGAATATAGTATTCAAATATGGCATACTAAAAGTGAACTCCAAGCTCATATTTGAATGCTATTTTTGAATTTTTAGAAATTTATCTAAAATATAGGATCAAAGTGCCAATTTCACTCTAGAAATTTGTCTAAAATATAGGATCAAAGTGCCAATTTCACTCTCTTAATTTATACACTACACTCCTAGCTCATTATTCATCATACAAGTAATAATTTACCATACTTTTCAACTCAATTTAGCAAATAATAGTATCTAGCAATTCAATCACACACTTAACTCATCAAATCAACATAAAAACTAACTCATAAACAAAATTTGACATTCTAAGTAGATTATATACTTACCTTTAATTTGGAAGAGTGGAAGAGATTAAAGAGCAACTAGAAAAATGAGTAACCTATATGACCATAATCAAAATCAAAATGAGAGTTTAAATCCTTAATCCTTCCTAAATTTTACTTTTTATGAAATTATCACTTAAAAATTTAAGAAACAAGATAAATTACCAAAGGTTAGTTAATGATTTGACTGATTCTTTGAATTTCTTTATCAATTATTGATAAAGATGAGTGGAGAAAAGATTGAAGAGCAATTAAAGGAAGGGAGCCATAGGAATTGTAGTAGAAAAAATGAAGAAATAAATGAGTTAGGGTTTTTTATATGACCATAGGCTTAGTAATTTTTAAAGATTTAAGGATAAAACAAGTAAACTAATTCATAAATCTCTTCTATAATCTCCTAATTTAAATTTAATTTCACACAATCCTATAATTAACTTAATTATATTTATTTTTAGTATAAAATCATATATTCCTCAATTTAAACCTTACCATAAATGCATTTATAATAATTTTTAATTACTAACATGTGTATGTAATTATTAAATAATTAAAATAAAATTCTAAAATATTAGTGGTGTAATAGTCATCTATATAGTCAATTATAAATTGCCAAAAAGTAATCTTTTAGGATCATAATCAACTATGTTTAACCAAAAAACATATTTTTAGGATATAGTTGACTATGACTTGTTTTCTATAATTCTTTTTATGATTTCATCATTCATTTGGCACATATTCACTTCATACTCATTCATAAGGTTACCAAACTCTACCAAATCATTATGACATATACCTACCATGTCATTTCTATTAGATTCAACAAAAATCTAAAACCAAGACACACAAATCATTATACTTTTCTTAAGTTTCTAATAAATAAGAGAATCTAACCCAAACTAACTCAAATTAATCAATTCGTTCAAAATTTAGTTAGGATGTCCACTCACCTGGGATAAAGGAAATGATAAAAAGGAAGAATTGGACTCAAAACCCCCAAAGATTCAAGGTAGGGTTCAAAATCCCCTTTTTACTAAAACATTTTCAACTCATCCAAGTTTAAAAGAAATAAAGGAAGGTATTTGTAAAGATTAGAGTTCAAAAAGTTTTACCATACTTAGATTGAAGAATGTGAGTAATTGAAGAGATTTTATACCTTGATGAAGTGAGGAGAAGGAAAAAAGATGAGAAGGATAGGGGTTAAATGTTTTTTATATAGAGAAATTAACAGAAAAAGGTAGAAAATAGGAATAAAAGGGAAATTATTGTTAAGGGAGAAATTGGAAATGTCCTAAAATTTCCTCTATACTTATTTATTTAACCTTTATCATACTTAACCTTTAATTATCACACTTTTTTTATTTTCTTAGCTATTTTTTTATTAATTTCTATTCCCTTATTGCATCACAATAAATTTTATTTTTCTCAACCTTCTATACATGAAATTCTTAATTTCAATTTAATCTTATTAATTAATTATTTTTTATATAAAACAGTTTGAATTTTCAAGTGTTGTAATTGTACTTTCCTATTCAAAACAATTTGTCCTTGAATTCTTAAAATTTTGTTTATCTAATAACACTACATATAGGTATTGTTGTACCTAACACTCACAAAATAAATTTAAATACTTCTGTTGCATATTCAACTCTAGTTCCTATGCAGCCTCTTTTATCTTATGACTTTCCCAATGAATCTTTATGCATGGAACCTCTTTTAACCATAATTTGTGAATTTAGTGGTCTAATATCTTAATCAATTATTCTTCATATGATAACTTAGAATCCAATTATAGTGTTTCCTTTCAAATCACACGAAACATATCAAGCACCTACTTTTAGAACATAAGACATGAAATACTAGATGTATAATGTGCAAACTATTAGGTAACTCCAATTGATATACCACAACTTTTACACATTTGATGATCATAAATGGTCTAATGAACCACCACATTAGCCAATAACACTCTTTGATCACCATAAGGTGTTTCTATCACAATACTCATAGATTTTCTACTTAGTGTGTCCGCTATTACATTAGCCTTACTAGGATGATAATAGATCGAACATTTATAATAATTGACAGGTTTTATCTATCGTCTTTCCCTTAAATTCAAGTCCTTCTACTCAAAGATATACTTTAATATTTTATTATTTGTGTAAATTTTGTAGGTTTCTCCATACATCTAATACCTTTAGATTTTTAAAACAAAGATTATTGTTGCTATCTTTAGATTATAAGTTAGATAGTTCTAATCATGCCTTTTTAGTTGTCAGGAAGCATATGTGATAACCTTGTCGTGTTGTATTAGAATACATCCAAGACTAATTCTTAAAGCACCATAATACACCACATACCTACCTATGCCAGAAGGTAAGTCTGGAATTAAGGTTAATGTTGAACATGTCTTTAGTTTTTGAAAATTACCTTCACATGTAATAGACCACATGAACTTGACTTTTTTTTGCATCAGTTTGGTTAAAGGTGTAGCAATCTTGGAGAAATCCTTAAAAAACCTCTAATAATATCCTTCTAACATAAAAAAACTTTAAATTTTTGCAATAAACATAAGCATCATTCAATTTCCTATAGCATTTGTCTTTTGAAGGTTTACTCAAACTCCCTTTGATGAAACCATATGCCGTAAAACTTCATGCTTATTATTTTCAACATACATATAGAAAACTTAGCATACAATTAATACTCTTACAAGGTTTGTAATACCATTCTAAGTTAATGATTATGCTGTCTTTTACTTTTTGAGTACACTACAATGTCATCAATGTACACAATTACCAACTTGTACAAAAATAGCTTAAACTCCTAATATACAAGATAATATCTATATTATTTTTCTTAGTTTATGCTTTTTAGTTGTAACATATGCTTAATTTTAAAGAATCGGTCTTGTTATATGATTGCATGATGATTTTCAAATATTTTTAAATTATTTAGTTAATACTAGTTTTTTACATTATTTTAGGTTTTTTATTATAACTTAAGTTATAAATGTCTAAATTAAGATATCTTTATATTGTTTAAAAATATAAGAATGATTTCTAAAACCTTCATGTTTTGGTAAAAACCTAATTTGGATATTTGGAAGGTAAAGGTCATAAAGTTAAAACTTTGTTTTTATCTTAACTAAATCAATCCTGATTTTGTGTTATATTTGGAACTCTAAGAGTCCAATTAAGTGAAACCAATGCTCAAAGTTAGATCAAACGTAGCCTAATAAGCTTCATGTTTGGAGTTTAGAGAAAATACATTATTTTAGTGGTTAAACTTAAGATGAAAACTAAATTACAAATTTTTATTGTAGTAAACAATGTTAGCAATTTAATTTATAAATTCCCCATTGAAACATATTTACTATCTTATTAAGTATTGTAGCTAAGGAAATAAAATTTAAGAGGTTTTATGCCTCCAAAGGCATTAACTTTTCTTTAGATAGCAAATATTCTTTTAATGTTCTTTATATTCCCTATAAATGGCTAATTTTCTTTCAAGGTTGAAGGGTTTAAGCATTCTTAATTTAATTTGATTTGATTTAAGGCTTCTTTCTTAAATTTGTTTATAATTTATCTTTCTTCTAATTTTCTAATCTTCATTAATTATGATTTCCTTGAATATTTAGTTGATAAGGCCTATTAATTGATTATTCTTAGTAATCTAATGCTATATGGTTGATTTTTATTAATTCTAACATGTAGAATTAGGATGGTTGATTGTAAATTAGTAGCAAATAGATATCTAATTTTTACATGTTAAATTTACGATTTTTATGAAAAATCAAAGAATAAATTTAGCAATTGTCACTTGTGGAATTGTTAGATTTGGCTTAGCCTAATTTTAAATGTTTGAAACTATTATTAATTGAATTCAATTGCTTCTCCTAAATAGAATTAGTAATAAAGGATTAATTAGTCACTTATTCTAGTTAATATATATTGAGAACTTCTATGATTATTACTAACTTCGAGGTATTCATCTGTTAAGTATTTGAATTATAAGCTAAATTGTGAAATGTCGATGAAAATCTAAGAATCGAACTATGAAATCTCTTGAACTTGCTCCCCATCTTTTGTTAGTTTATATCTAATTCTATTTTAAACTATTTATTTAAAATAGATTTTAAAACCCTTTATTTTTATATTCTATTTTATCAATTGGCTATTGTTCCTTTGGTATAACTCGGACTTGCCCTTTGCTATAGTTTTAAGTAAGATTGGTATTTAATTTTGACATGAAATGATGTGCATCAACACACAATTCATTAGATTCATAAAAGTAGCTGAGATATTGCTCAATTTAAAAGACATAACTAGAAACTTATAATGACCATATTAAGTTTAGAAAGTTATCTTAACAATATCCCTTCTAAAAATCTTCAACTAATGATAGCCCAGACATAAATCTATGAGAAATATTTCACTCCTTGTAACAAATTAAAGAAATCATCTGCAAAGGGAAGTAGATATTTATTATTAATCATAAAATTGTTCAAATGATAATAGTTTATGCATAGTTGCAAGGATTCATCCTTCTTCTTAAAGAAAAACATTAGGGCTCCTTGTGGCGAAGAGCTAAGGCAAATGAAACCTTTTTCCACTAATTCTTGTAACTATTCCTTCAACTCTTTTAGCTCTACTAGAGCCATTCACTAAAGAGGTATGGAGATTAATTTATTTCTAAGCACCATAATAATATAAAACTCTTCTACAAATACATTAAGAAACTGCTAGACTACTAAAACATTGCAAACATTTGGAACTAAAATAGTTTAAATCTTGAATCACAATTAGATATTGTATACAACATTTCCTAACAAGCCTTTGTGCCTTAATATTGAATATGAAGCTAACAGTTTCTTTTAACTTCTTTCCCTAAAACATAATTAGTGGAGACCCATTTATGGGAAAAAGTAATAGATTTATTAAAATAGTTTACACATGCATGAATTTAAATAACCAATACATCCATAGAATTACATCATAGTCCATTATCTTTAGCTAAAATATGTTCATGAACATGTATAAGACAAGTTTCTATTACATGATTGGCTATTAAAGACTTGTCAACTGGAGTCATTACAATAAAAAGGGTACTTATAGGCCTAGAAGGTTTATTTAAAGAAGCAGTAAATCTTGTAGAAATAAATGAATGAGTGACACTAGGGTTAAACAAAAACTTGATCCTTCTCAAGTGCCTATATACACTCTTGCTTAACTTTCATTGGCAATTCTCTCCTAATTGCTTGCATTAGTGCTTCTTGTAAGGGTTAGCTAGTTTCTAGAAAAGATTCATGGGTGGAGTACTCAAAATATTTCATTAAGAAACCATTTAACTAACATCTTGGTTAGAAAGATTTTTCAGACAGTCCCTAGCCTCGTGCCCTTCATGTCCATATTCGAAGCATAACCCACCAATTCAATTACATAAGCCATCATAGCAAAAATGACATTAGAAGTACCATGGCACCCTAAATTTCACAATATTATAGGTTGGAAAATGATTTTGTTGATGACTTAAAATGGGATTTGAATGACCTCTTTGACTTTTAGTATTCCTTTCTATGAAGGGTCTACTATATGTATGATACCTAAAGTGGGACCATCTTTCTCTTAACCAAAAACTCCTTGAAGGAGAATTCCTTTATAAGAATGTATTTAATTGAATCCCTCTAATCAACTCCTTTTCTTGCTACTTATAAGCAAATCTTGCCCTTACTTCTTCTTTGTTATAAACTCAAGCCTTAATGTTTCATCAAGAACTTGCTAATAGGTTATAACATCATCTATATGGCTCCATTTGAAGTAAAAATCACACAGGCCATAGAAAAAAGATATTCATGAAGTAGGAATAAAAATGAAAAAAAGATAAATTAATTATGATATATTACCTCATAAGACTAATAAAAATAAAAAAAAGAAAATTTTACTAAATATTTATAAGTTATGGTTAAACTTTCAATAATCACTTTGCTAATTTTTTTTAATTTTTGAATAAAAATATTAAGATGGAATATAATAATAGATATTCATGAATACCTATGGATGGATTATACATGACTATTTTGTTAACGGAAAAACATTCAATCTAACCAATTAAATATAACAAATAGATTTGAATTGACCTAAAGATGGATGAATTCATAGATATCATTCAATATTTTCTAAAACAATTCAGATTTTTTTGCATCATAAATTCCTTGCATGCATTCAATATTAAAATAACAACAATGCACTAAAAATAGGATTTGAAATGAAATCTCAAATGTAAATTAGGATTGTCATTAGATATAGAATATTGAAGTAAATTTGTAGAATTTGATCTAATAAATATAAAAGGTTTAAAATACAAAAGGTATTTGGTAAAGAGCTTTTTGGTGAGCTTTTAACTGATTTGATAGTATTTAACTGTTTAACTGAGTCAATCAACTAATTTAACTGTTTGACAAACACTTATTCAATTAGTTAATTGGCTTTCAATTAACTAATTTGAAAAAGATAGTGAACTAAATATTTTTAATTAGTTTATTGACAATGGACTTATAAAAATATGAAATTATCCTTAAATAATATATGTATTTTCATTTATATCTTTACTAAAAAAAATCAAATAAATTTATTAAATAATAATTATTAATTTTTATAAAGCATTTGTGAAGTATAATAATTTATTTTTTAAAAAATATAATAATTTAAGAAATATAATAAATCTTTAATTATATTTTATATTTATCATACTTTCAAAAAAGTATAACTCAAAAAATTACTTAAAAATAAATTATTATATTTCTTAAAAGTAAATTATTATATTTCTTAAATATAAATCATATGATAAATTTAAAATATTATTAAAGTAAAAAATACATAAATAAATCATAAAATATATATACGTCCTTATATGTCATTTTACATATAAACAGCTAATATGAAATAGCTAATTTTACTAAATATTTTTAGTCAAATAACTAGTATTATCAGTTGAGTAAATCAGTTAATACAATCAATTATTAGTTAATAACTAATTAAATCAGCTAATTGTCAAACATGATCACAATTTTGAATCTTATTTTTAGTTTTTAACGCATTTTTGTTAACATAAATAAGTAAATGAGAAATTTTTAATTGGACACTTAGTTTTCACTAATCAAACTCTAAAATCTTGTTGCAATTTTCTTCCTTGGGCTAAAAGACAAATATAGCTAAGCAAAGATGAAGAAATAGAACAATGTATAACTTCCCTCTTTTATTCATAGCCTTTACTACAAATAATGCCTCCTCTGGTCATAGTTTAACACAACAACTTCAACGAAGCTCCAAAATTCACTAACCAATGCAGCTTATAAAACCACTTAAGATAATAATTTCTGACACAACATGATAACTTGACGTAAACACAATATATTTACTAAGGTTTAGGTTAACATACCAAACTATTTAAGAATTAATATTAAATTTTTAAAAGTATTTTTGATAAATAATTAATAATTAAATTATAAATAAGTATATATAATAAAGATTTAAAATTTTTATTTTAATAAAATGATAATAAAAGTTTAAAATAATATTTTATTAATAATTAAAAATATTTTTAATAAAAAATAGTAAGTAATTAAATTTAATAAATAAATTTTTAATAAAAATTTTATTAACTAAGATTATTAAATAGGTTAGATATGGCTACTTATTTTAATACGCTTAATAAATGGATTAAACCAAATGATACAAATTGACAACCTTAAAAGCATCTACTCTTTGAATCTAAACAAAGCAATCTCTACTTTAATTCCATCTTCATCTAAAGTACTTCATTAGGAATAAAATACCTTAATCACGACTTCTTCAAACACTAAAGTCAACCTATGCCACTTTATTTTGGCATTTTTAATTCTCACTTTGCTCGAAATCTCATTTCAGCTAAACAATTGGAGGCAAATAGTCTGAAAATGAATGTGATTGATAAATGTTGGAGATAGGATCCAGAATGGCAAAGGAATCAATCATAATTTATGGCATGCTTTATTAAATATATAGGTAAGATGATAAATAATATAGGTAAAGACCTCATTCATTATAAGATTACTAATCCTAGTGATAACCCAATAAACCTTAAACTTGGGACCTTGAGATATGGAGCATTAATTACTCAAGGTAAGGTGTGGATCACATTCCAAAAAGATATGCACATTAAACTTAAGAGATCCTTTCTTATTAGTAACTTCACTACTATTGATGGAAGAAGTGTCAATGTTCATATTACTAATAATGCATGCTTATTTATCTTTAAAGTGATTCCATCTCTTGTCATCTAATATTGTTATAAACCAATAAATTAAAAAGGTTCAAATGTTAGGATAAGTTCTATAAATGTTTTAATATTATATGTCTAACATGCATGCATATGGAAGTTATGTAGGTTTGAAGCTTAGATATATGATAAAAGACTACATAATCATCTTGGGTTACTATAAATTTATTAAAGTTTGCTTCAATATAATTTTAAAGAAAGTCATATGATTTTATGAAAAAGGTATAAATTTTCCATAACATGTTGAAAGTATTCAAGGCATAGGGTTCCAACTTCATAAAATTTTGCAACTTTTTTTATTATAAAATCCTATAACTACAGCAACCATATTTGTGACATAAAAATTTGGAGATTACATGAAAAAATAGTAAAATTTTATGAAAAAAATTATAAGATTTTATAAAAATGTTGTAATTTTTAATAAAAAAAGTTACATAAGACCATAGTGATACTATCATCTTTCAAACCAGTACCAAAAGAAATTACAATTTTATTATTTCATTAACAAAAACAAGTTTAATCTAGCTTCTCTAAAGTAATATTATATTGTAAATTATTGGTTGTTGTTAGGCTACAAACATAATCATTCATAACATTCATATCCCTTATTGCAAACCTTAGTCTTTTGGGATAATATAGGTACTAAAGGGAAGGTGGTTCCTCTCAACCATGTAGATGGAGATGTAATCAGACTAGTTATAGTTTCTAAGATATGGATTGATCATAATACCTTTTATGATTATCAAGATGGATTGCTTGATGTGAATTTTGGTTCTACTAATATAATTATCTTCAATAATTTGTTTGGAGACCAAGACAAAGTTATGCTTCTTGGACATGATGGCTATATTAAAGATCAAAATATAAAGGTTACAATTGTCTGTAACCATTTTAACATAATCTTTCATAATATGATCACTACAGTTTCATTTATATCATATTTTATCAATTGTAAAAAAGAAAGCCACAATCTATTAAATGAAAAAAGAAAAAAAAAGTAACCTCACATTTAAATCCTCGCATTGTTCAACATTTTCCTTTAAATTAAGTATTGTTAATGATAACTGATATAAGTAAATGCCAACTAGAGGTGAAAGAATTATACAAATAACTCTATCATTAGTTATTAAGTTAAGTTTTATTAGCTTTTTCCACAATATGCGTGGTTGCAAACTTGCCTATAGCACTATCTTAAATAAATGAATATGGACTCCCTCTTGTTCATTTTTTTGTCACTTTTTGATCACATCGAGTAGATATAAACATGAGGTTTTGTATTATTCTTATTTTAAGTCTGATTGTATCATAGACATTTCTCTCTATCTCTCCCTTATATGACATTAAAAAAAAAGAAAAGAATAAGAAAGTCAAATTCTAAAAAAGCAATTACATTTTCATGTCAAGAGCTATTAGTTTGGATAATATCAATGTTCTTTGAAAGGTTTTGCCTTCACTTGTATCTCAAATTTTATCCTAGATTTTTATATGCATATTTTATGGATTAATTACTTCTACTATAGCAAGAAAGAAACATTTACATAGTAAAGATTCTAATTCCTTAATTTCTAATGCTATTAATTCCTTTAGTTTCATGGAGGGACAGAGAGAGATTTTATTTAGGGACCTATAATTTTTATATTGTGTTATGAATAATTATTAAGTTTATTAAATGTGGAAGTCTATAGGTTTAATATTGTACTTCCAATTATGATCAATTATTATATTAGACATCACATTTTTATTATGGTCAATTATTAGGTTTCAATTTTATGTATGAATCATCATTACGAAATTGTAATATTTAATTAATTTGCCTTATAAATATGGATTGTATAAATTATTATAAATATAGATGAATCAAATATTCTCCTCTTTTCATAATTCTTCTTTATCTTTTCCATATCATCCTTTAGTTTTTCTCAAGTGTTTATTAATTTTATAAGATGTTATTAGCACAATTGCTTTCCTAAGTTTGATTTCTCAAGTTTTTGCTATCTCATTTTGAAGGTATGATTGCTTTCTCAAGCTCTTATTTTTCTACAAGAATTGTTAGGTTATATGATCCCCTTTCTTTTGTTATATTTGAATAATTTGACATTCTTATTCTCTTAAAAAAATTAAATTAGTTCATCTCTCTTTTTTTCTTAGTTATATAAGCCTTGTTTTTACGTTTATGCTTTGACATCAATTTCTACTTTTTGTGCATCCATCTCACCTTTGTAATATTGGATTTAAAGATTGTGATCACTTATATCATTAGGTTCCTTTCATTAAAATTTGATTGATGTTTTGGATTTCTGCTTTTCCTATAACATTTATTCTTTATGGACAAGGTATAAACTATGTTCTTTTGATTTGCTAATGATTTATTCATATCCTATGTATTTAAACTATATTTTATAAATTGAGAATATAAACTATAAATGCAATTATCTTCATACTAATGTTATCACTCAATTTTTGCAATATTGGATGTTACCTAACTTGTTTTATATTTATATAATAGTACTAAAATGTTGATAAAACTTCAATTTGTGGCTCTTGACATTATAAGGAAGAATTATTTATCTTAGGTATTAGATACTAAGATTCATTTAAATGCAAATGGTCTTGGAGATACTATTAAAGAAGGAAATCAAGAATCCAATCAAAATAAGGCCAAAGCTATAATGTTTCTTCATCACCATCTCTATGAAGGATTAAAACTGATTACCTTACGCTAAAAGACCCATTTATTCTTTGGAACAATTTAGAAGAAAGATATGATTACTAAAAAACTAACATTCTTCCAAAAGCTCGCTATAAGTAGATGCATTTAAGGTTATAAGATTTTAAAATTATAAGTGAGCATAACTTTGCAATGCTTAGAATCAATTCTCAACTGAAATTACATGGAGAAAAAATCTCCAATGAAGATATGTTAGAAAAAAACATTATCCACTTTCCATGCATCTAATTTGCTCCTGTAAAAACAATATCGAGAAAAAGGTTGTAAAAAATATTCTAAGTTGATTTCTTGTCTTCTTATGGCTAAACAAAATAATAAACTTTGAATAAAAAATCATGAATCCCATTCGACTAGCTCTTATCCATTCCTTGAAGATAATGTAACAACACTCGACCATTTTGCTTATGGACAAACTCATGTAGTCATGGTTGAGGTTATGGACATACTCGTGGTCATGGTTCTTATACCAAGAACTCAACTTTCCATTAAAAGTAGAAAAATTAAGAAAAGAATGATAAAGAAAAGTGTAGGCAAAATAACAAACATATTAAAGACATATGCTATCGTTGTGGTGGCAAAAGTCATTAATCTCGTACCTATCATACACCAAAGTATCTTATTTACCTTTACCAAAAATCATTTAAGGGAAAAAATATACAGATAAATTTTCCATGTGAAAAAGGTGACTTTGATCATAGCTATATTAATGTCATTCACTTGGATGTTACTGATTTTTTTTTCTGATCCTGATAGAAAAATTGATCACCTAATTGGTGATGAAAATGTCCAAAAATAAATTTCTTAGATTTTACTTTTAATGTATTTATTAAAGTAATAAAGAATTTACTTTTAAGATTATTATCTTTTCAAATATATTCTTACATTTTTTAAGTAGTATTTTCTCATATTGATTATTAATACTTCTATTTTAAAGTACGAGTGTTCTTTCGGTTGGCAACAATGTCAATAATGAAGATATATGTCTTACTAATAGTGCAATGACTTATACAATTCTTAAGGACAAAAAATATTTTTTTTATTTAGTAATGCAAGAAACCAATGTTAATACTATATCTAATATTACAAATTTAATTGAAAGCTCTAAAAGAGCTAGTGTTTTATTACCTAGAGGAATAAAATTATACATTGTTAGTGTATTATATTCTATTAAGTCTCACAAAAAATTATTGAGTTTTAAAGATATCCATCAAAATGGGTATTATATCAAGATAACAAATGAATGAAATATTGAATATCTTTGTATCACTAATATAATCTTAGGTAACAAATGCATACTTGAAAAATTACCTGCATTTTCCTCTAGTTTGTATTATACATATATTAGTACAATAGAAACACATGATATCGTAAACTAGAAATTTATAGATTATGATAAGTTTGTTGTTTGGCATGATTGGCAGGGCCATCTCAAATCAATTATAATCTAAAAAATAATTGAAAATTCATGTGGGCATCTATTGAAGAGCTAGCAAATTCTTCAATCTAAAAATTTTTAATATATTACTTGTTCTCAGGGAAAGTTCATTATTCGACCATCACCAATAAAAATTGAGAGTGAATCTCTTACATTTTTAGAATATATACAAGGTAGTATTTGTGGACCAATTCATCCACCATGTGGACTATTTAGATATTTTATGATTTTAATTGATGCAATAACTAAATGGTCTCATGTATTTTTATTATCATCTTTCAATCTAGCATTTGTAATATTACTTACTTAATTAATTCGACTACAAGCACATCTTCCCCATTATCCAATTAAGAAAATACGACTTCACAAGGCTAGTGAATTTATTTCTTAATCTTTTAATGATTATTGTATGTCTATTAGAATTGATGTTGAACATCCTATAACATATGTTCATATACAAAATGGTCTTACATAATCATTCATTGAGCATATCAAATTAATCATAGGACCATTACTTATAAAATCAAAACTTCTAGTTTCTACTTGAGGATATGTAATTTTGCATGCTATAGTACTAATTTGCATCAGACCAACAAGTTATCATAAGCCTTTCCTTTTACCATTGGTTTTTAGTCAAGAACCTAATATTTTCCATCTAAGGATTTTTAGATATATAGTATATGTCCTAATTACTCCCCGACAATGAACTAACATGGGTCTTCAATGAAAATTAGGACTATTTGTTGGATATGAATCTCCATTTATAATAAAACATCTTGGACCATTAACAAGGGATTTATTCATGGCTAGATTTATCAATTGTCATTTTGATGAATCAGTTTTCTCAACATTAAAAGGAGAAAATAAGCAGTTAGAAAAATAAATTAGTTGAAATGAATTATAATTATCTCATCTTGATCCTCATACAAAATAATATGAATTAAAAGTTTAGAAGACAATTTGTTTGCAAGATTTAACTAATAAGTTACTAAACGTATTCACTAACTAAAAGAGAGTGATTGAATCACATATACCAACTGCCAATGTTCTAGTTAAAATTAATGTCCCTATTAAATAATCTACTATTGTAAATGAGTCTAATGCATGCATAAAGTAAGGTAGACCTATTGGTTCCAAAGATAAAAATTTTCAAAAAAGAAAATGAGTTAAGAACTAAGTTGGCTAAATTGAGGATGTTGATGTGGTGAATTTAAAAGAGTCCCTAGATAAAATTACTATTTCAATTTCAAAAGAAACTCAATACTTGAAATTAGTGAAAATAAAGATATTCCAATAAATTATGTCATGAATGGAATATAATAGAATTGAAATGAAGTCAACTTTAATGATGTTTTTGCAAATAATGTTGCATACAATATAATAAATGATAATGAGAATCATGAATCAAAGTCTGTTAAGATGCAAACAAAAGGATGGTTGGTTAAAATGGAAAAAATGATCAAGTTAGAATTAAACTTCCTTATAAAAAGAGAAGTTTTCAAACCTATAATTCATACACTAGAAGGTGTAATGCTAGTTAGATACAAATGGGTTTTTGTATGAAAACAAAAAGAGAATGGTGAAATTGTAAGATATAAGGCACGACTTATTACTAAAAGGTTCAAAGGTTCTTGCAAAATCCTAGCATTGATTATAAAAAGACATAACTTATGGTGGATGCAACTACTTTCCAACATTTAATTAGTCTAGTAGTAAACGAAGAACTCAAGTTGCATCTAATGGATGTTGTTACAACCTATTTATATGACTCACTTGATAATGATATTTATATGAAACTTTCTGAAGGTTTTAATTTGCCTACAATATACAATTTAGATTCTCAAGAAGATTACTTAATCAAATTAAATAAATCTCTTTATAAATTGAAACAATCTGGACACATGTGGCATAATTACCTCAATGAATATTTGTTAAAGGAAGGATACAAAAATGACCCCATTTGTCCATGTATTTTTATAAAAAGATCTAGGAATGAGTTTTCTATAATTGTTGTTTATGTCGACGACTTAAATATTATTGAAACTCCTGAAAACCTTTCAAAAGTTGTAAATTGTTTAAAAAAAGAATTTGAAATGAAGGATCTAAAAATAATAAAACCTTATCTTGGATTACAAATTGAACATTTAAAGAATGGAATTTTTGTACATTAGAAAGCTTATATAACCAAAGTGCTAAAGCAATTCTATATGGATAAATCACATCCATTGTGCATTCCAATGGTTGTAAGGTTACTAGTTATGAATAAAGATCCTTTTAGACCTCAAGAAAAAGATGAAGAACTACTTGATCCTAAAATGCCATATCTTAGTGCAATTAGAGTATTAATGTATCTTGCTAGTTATATACGATTTGATATATCATTCACCATTAATTTATTAGTAAGATATAATTCTTCACCTACACAAAGGCATTGGAATGGAGTTAAGCATGTACTTTATTATCTTAGAGGTACGATGGATATGGGTTTGTTTTATACAAATGTACCAAGTCAAACCTAATTGGTTATGCAAATGTAGGATATCTATCTAACCTTCATAATGGTCAATCATAAATGAGCTATTTGTATAAATGTGGAGGTACAGCCATTTCATGACAATCTATGAAATAAACTATAAGCTACATCACCAAATCATGTAGAAATTTTAGTAATACATAAGGCAAGTAAGGAATATGTTTGATTGAGATTTGTGATTCAACACATACAAGAGACTTGTGGTTCATCTTCTGAAAAAATAATCCTTACTATCTTATATGAAGATAATGCTAATTATCTCACTCAATTAAAAGAAAGGTACATCAAAGGAGATAAAACAAAACATATTTCACTAAAATTCTTTTTCACTCATGATCTTCAAAAGAATAGTGATATAAATATTCAAAAAATCTATTTAAGTGATAATCTAGCAGAATTGTTTACTAAGACACTTCCTCCTATATTTGTAAAGCTAGTCCATAATATTAGGGTTTTTCGACTTAAAGATCTTAATTGATGTTGTCATAAAGGGGAGTTAATATGCACTGTATTCTTTTTGCCTTCTCTATGATTTTTATCCTACTAGGTTTTTCCTAGTAAGGTTTTTAATAAGGTAATATCCTATTACGTATTATAATTAAGTACTCCTTTAGATGGACATCCAATAAAGAGTATTATGAATAATTATTAAGTTTATTAAATGTGTATGTCCATAAGTCAGATGTTATATATTCAATTATGATTAATTATTAGATTAGACATTACATTCTTAATATGGTCAATTATTAGATTTCAATTCTAATCATGAATCATTATTTTGAAATTATAATATTTAATCAATTTACCCTATAAATATGGATTGTATAAATCATTTCAAAGATAGTTGAATCAGATATTTTCCTTATTCTTATAATTATCCTTTAACTCTTTCATATATTTCTTTATTTGCTTCTCAAGTGTTTATTAATTTTATAACATGTTATAGTTTATTAATATATTATTATCTCTCTTTCTTCTAAAATTATAATGAATTTAAAAAGATGGAAGGTCACATTATCATATAGATAAAATTGAAAGACATTTTTCATTTTATTTCTTATAATTAGCATTTCAATTCAATTGCTTATTTATTCATGAATTGTTAATTTTATCTAATTAATTACAATGGTCATAGGATCCACAATGGATACACACATCTTGTCAATAATTTATATCAAAGATAGATGCAATAAGCTAGTAGTGGAAGCATGGGACCTAGCCTTAAAAGTGAAGCCAACCATTTTATATCATCAACATTTGAAAATAAAAGGGCAATTAAATTTAATTAATTCTACCTCTGCTCATTGGTTAAATTGGATTCTTTAGCATAATTGATTATAGATAACCAATTTTGAAAGAATTGATTATAGATAAATTTATTTTATAATTAGTAAAATTATTTTGGAATAAAAAATTATTTCTAGCAAATTTTCAATCCTATATAACTTTAAGGATAAATTTGATTTTAAGACAAGAAAATCTAAGTTAGAATGTATGATACATATAGATATAGTATTAATAATGTGAGCGACTGATACAGAGTAGCACTATTAAAAGTTATAAATGTGTTATTTCCATATTTATAGAATGAAAATATTGATGTTATATCATGGGCATAAGTGACATTGAGAAAAGCTGATAACACAAATGCAAATTCATGGATTTTATACTCTAAAAATGGAGCCTTCTTTAAGGAGACTAAAGGAGGACGTGTGATAAAACCAAATTATGAAAATGAACAAAGTTTCAAAGTAGTTGATGCTAATTCTATAAGGTTATTAACAAGATCTTTAGGTCCATTAAGATACCTCAAAAGTTTTCCATGTTAAGCCAACAAAGGAATGAGGGAACTTGGGGATTAATACATTGGTGGAGTTGTTATAATGAGTTCACTAGCTAAGCATTCTAGGATGACAAAGTATTCTTATAATACATAGGATAATAACCAATGATTTCCCCTACTTTCTCTTTCTTTTCTTTTCTTTTCTAAAGGGATTAAAAAAGGTTAAAAGCACAATAAAGATTCTTATATGAAACTAAAATGTTTTTGCCTTTTAAAGTTGGCTACAAATAGATTTAAACTATTTGTTGGGTCAAAGAATCTAATTTGTGAAATGGTTATGGAGGGTATTATTAACATAAATGTTTAATATTATTCCTAATTTATGTATTTGCTCCATTTTAAACCCCTATGTAGTTATCTCACCATAAAGTTGTCTATGTTTTTCACTTAATTTCTTAATCATATAGCCAAATTACATATTACTCTTTTCTATTAATTAATTTCTACTACATGGATATCATATGAATAACAATTTGTTTGGATTAATTTCTTTTAAAAAAACATTAAATATTATATCTTATAATAATTCATAAAGTTCTTAAACCTATGTTTAATATAAATTATTAAATTTATAGTGGTATCGAGTTATTATTTCATCTTAAAAATTACAGATTTGATACAAATAAGTATCAATTTATGGCCAATGAAGGGATAGAAGACTTTTAAGACTACTAATATTTTAGTAGGGTTGTGATGATAGACTTACCCTTTGTGCAATAGTTATAGTTCAAACTAAATATTTTATAATAAGAGAGTACTCATGTGGTAATACCCAAAAAGAATAGTTAGCGCTAGTTGAACTTACTTTTTATTTCTCTAAACAAAGAATATATATATATATATATATATATATATATATATATATATATATATATATATATATATATATAAATGATTAAATTGTGTGGTAGTAATAATAATAATCTATACTACTATATAAATGAAATAGGGAAGTTTAGTGTCCACTTTTTAATTTTCATGAAAACCAATAATAACTTATTTTACATGGAAAAAAGAGTGGCTAACTATATAATTCTCTAATTAATTTAATCAACAATTAAAAAAATAGTTTGTTTGACAATTACAAAATATTAATTAGCTACAATTATAATCCTATCTTTCAATTCGGTTACTGAAAATCAAGAAGTTTAAAATTCTAAATTCTATATCCCTCATTCTTTCTGCATTTTCAGCATAGACTTGGCACTTCTATTTTTCATTCATTATGAGATAAATTAATTCTATAAACAATTTAAATATAATTCAAAAATTAATAAATTATATGTAAATTTTATACAATAGCAATTATTGAGTAAAATTGTAAATATTTGTATAGAAATAGGTTAATTAGTGACAAACCATGATTAATGATATTTTCATGAATTTATGTCATTTATATATTTTTTTCGTAATATCATTAGTACAATACAAATTCTATTTTTCATTTATTATGAGATAAATTAGTTAAATAAAAATTTAAATGAAATTAATAAATTTATAAATTATAAATAACTTTTTTTAACAATAGCAACTGTGAAGCTAAATTCTCATTAATTGGTTAGAAATAAATTAATGACAACCCACGACTCATAACATTTTCATAAATTTATATCATTTATATACTTTTTTGGTAGTATAATTAATATAATAATACAACCAAATTTTAAAAAAAGGTTGAAATTCTAAACTTTCCACAACTTTTCGTTCATTATTTATTAGTTCTTTCTCTCACAAAATATCTCTATTCACAAATATCTTTTCCTCATTCTTTGTGTTTTACAACAAATTGATTTCAAGCCTCACTTTATAAATTTTTCTTTATATAATTGACGTATTAATAAGTTTTGAAAATCTTACAATCTTAAGAGATGGTACATTTCTAATTTTGATTTTCTTTTTCAGCTCTTTCTGTCTCTTTGTATTAAAAATATTCCTATTACTATAGGCATATGCACATAAATTTCAAAATTTAGAACAATTTACAATTAAAAATTTTTATGATTGTAGCCAAAGAATTAAAGTTTTTTTTTATCTATATAATGTGCATTAATTTTATTTCTTTCATTTTGAAATCAAATTATTTTATTCAGAATGTTTAAATGTTTATGAGTAACGTTAATTATTGCTTTCTCAAAGAACTTTTCAATAATATATCATTTATATAGAATCTTCCTTTAGCTCACAACATGTGAGTCCATGTAACTAGATTTTTTAGAGAAAAAATAGGGAATTAGCGCTACAGTTCTAATAGAGTAGACTAAATGTTTATATGGCCAATTGTTAAGGCAAATCAATAAAGATATATATAAGAAAGTGCAAGAGCTTTTAGGTGTGATGCCATAGTCAAATTGAAGAAAAATCAATCATAAGAAAAAGTATTAGCAACAATTAAATCAAATTTGGTAATTGCCTTTATTTAAGGAGGATAATTGTGTGTAAGTTTTGAACATTTTTAATAACGTGCTAATGGCTGATACTTTTCAAATAACTCCACAATTAGGAGAAAAATTAATCATGCGAAATACCTTTGGCAAGAGATGAATCAATTTTGGCAGCTATATTTATTTAATCAGGAAAATATTGCATAAGCTTTAGAAATGATTGTTAAAATGTCAATCACTAACACTATTCTAATAAATTTATTCCACTATATTACAATTCACTAGATCAAAATACTTAAAGTTATATTCTTTCCAAAAAGTTAACATTCAACTAATTATGTTAGCTAATGAAATACAACCGAGTATGTGTAAATCTATTGAAGTTAAACAACAAAATTACACTTATCTTTAGCTTGTGAATTAATAAGAATAAAATAATATAAATGTCGTTACAAGATAAAATTATCCACTGCAAAATTTTGTTATGAAAAACTTCACTCTCTTCACTCTAAAAATGAGTTATTCAATGAATGCATATTTATCAAAATACCTACAACTTCCACTTGCACAATGAGCTAACATTTATTAAAAAAATATGATTGACAAAAAAATATTATAATTAGTGGTGCATTACTTGGTTTTTGTAGCGTCATAAAATTGACTTACTTTCTTTACATTCTTTAATGATTGACAGATTGTTTAAGTAATTTTATTCTTTTTCTTCAAAGAAAATTATTTCGTGTCCTTTGATTGTGCTTTGTAACAAATTTTCTTTGCATTTTATGTAATCATCGTACAAAGGAGAATAAAATATAAGGAGGTCAAAACACACATAGTTTGTTCCTATTTTATATTGTCAATTAAGAACATTTTAAAATTTGAAACTTAATTTATAGGTTTTGCAAGACATGTTGATTTTATTTCATTTATGGACTAATGATGTACGAAATATGAATATTGATATGACTTTAATGTTTTTAGAGTTTTGCAAACCAAATTGACCATGGTAACGAAGCAATTGTTGTACTATTATATATATTTCTTAAATTTATTTTATATAATAAGTTCATTTTATCCAATTCAATGAATATAGTAGCATGCCTAAATTTGACTATATTAAATGCCTAATACTTTTCTAAGAGTGCACAATTCCCGAACATAAATAAAAGCCTTTAACAGACGTGAAAGCTACATAAAATGAACTTGTTTAAGTTATTCAACTCATGTTTAATATACCTTATTGCCTTGTGTAATAACAATCATAATAATAGATAGGTAGATGGATAGTTAGATAGATAAACTTATTTATTGATTCAAAACAAATATTGTACCATCTTACTAATAGATATTAATATTGTTCAATGTGAAATATTATTCGTTTATCTAACAGCTCAAAACTAAGTTTTAGATATAATACAGTTTTATCTATTAGTATAACTAAAACCTTATTTTAGTCTTTCAAATTTTCAATTGATATCAATTTAGTTCTTGAAACAAGATTTGTATTAATTTAAACCTAATGTTTTAAGTTCAAGTAAAATTTTAGTCTCTTATAGAAACTAAATTGATATATATTTTAATTTTCATTGGAACTAAAATTTTACTTAGACTTAAAACTTTATGAACTAAATTGATACAAATTTTACTTCAAGGATCAAATTGATATAAATCAAATATTTAGAAAATTAATATATGAATTTGTAGCATATCAAATAAGAGAAAAGTATATTTATTTGAGGTAAAAGAAGAGATATTGTAGCCATTAGATTTTGTATTTGATTTCAAGATCAAAATATAATTGAAAGTCACATAAATACTTTAAAAAGTCACATAATTTTGCATTTTAATCATAATCTTTCAATATAAGAGTTTAGGGATGGCAATATGACACATGACCTATAGGTTACTAGTGGTCTAACCTATTTTAGTTTGTAAAATAAATTAGACTTGAGCTAAACTTTTGGCTCATTAGTTTTTGAAATTAAACTATGCCATAATATTTAAAGCCTAGTCCATTAGTCTAATAGGTTGGCTTGTATTTTTTACATATTAGATTATACTATTAATACTTTATGAACTATACATAATTTATTAATAAAAGAATTATTCTAGTTAGGCCCAATGTATGTGACAATTGTACATGGGCATATAGATACTTAGCCCAATACTGATAAATAGGTTTGAATCTTGTGATGGATAAGATCTAAGACCTGGATTGCATTATATATAAAGGGGTCCCTACTTCACATCTCTTGAATCTTAAGTTTACAACCCCATCAGTGAGATCTACTACACAATGATTGGGTGATTGTTGAAGAAGGGATTCTGTAATACATTTTTGTCAAAGCTATTGTTTTGAATGGCTGATATGTATGTAGTTAAATATTGTGAATAATTTTATAATTGTACTTTCCTCCTTATCATGCTACAATCAAAGACTAAGATCATGGTGAATAATTTTATTATTATTATTATTATTATTATTATTATTATTATTATTATTATTATTATTATTATTATTATTATTATTAAGTTTTTCATACAATTGGTATTAAATCCTAGTTCTAGCCTTTTGTTGTAATTGATTTGGAGGAATTTTGAATAATATCTATCCCTCCGCAATTGTTTAGAAATTTTATATTATGTTGAATTTTCTACAATGGAAGTGAATTTGTGTGGTAATAATATTTAGATCTATTGGATATATAGATATTGTTACAATAATTATGAAAATTTTGAAATTTGGTGGACTTACATACTTCTATGGAATTTTGGTTGAGATTGTATGAAAAAATGAATGATGATGATGAAATCCTATATGAACAGTACCAAATATCCATTATTGAACCTCCATAAATTAAGCAAGTGAGAGATTTGAACATGAGTAGAATAAATTAGGTTTTTGAAGGGATTTTCGGCATGAGAGATACATAAAATAAGAATTTTTTCCCTTTGAAAACTAAAACCTCTATGGCCATGAACTTGAATATTTGAAAATTTTGAAACTTCAATTTTGACTATTTTCTAGCTTAAAACATAGGATATCATAATGGAAGGTTAAAGCATAATTTTAGGCTAGAAAATTGCAAAAAATCACATTAGGAATCATGCAAAACTAGCTTAGGAATTGCCAAGTTGCATTTCAGTTGAAATTAGGTTGCAGTAGCAAACTTGCGAAGCTATTTTGTTAGGGAAAAGAAGATCTATAGCATGCATATGCCATGCCCAGCCGCACAGCTAGCACATAAAGGCCACACCATACCCTGTCGGCAATGGCTAGCAATAGTATGCATACCATGGAGCTCTACTCTTCAAGCTCTTCCTAATAGGCATTTTTTTGAAAATTTTCAAAGAAAATAATTTTGACTAAATTTTACCCATTTTATTTGAATATTGAAACAAACTTATTTTCAGCTAAAAAATTTACTGAGTGTTATTTGACATATTCTCTACATTTTAAAATTTTTATGAAATTTTTGGATATTATTTGTATATTTTAATAATTTTTGGACTTATATTTGTTAAAAAAAATTATTGATGACTTGCAATATATTATAAAAAAAAACTGTGTAATTACATACCTGCCTTCATGGGGCTAATTGCATAATTTTTTTAGTTTAATTTTAATAAAGAAAATTATTTAAAGAGGGAGAGAGTGTCTTAATAACATAAATGCCCTTCAGCACAATGTTGCTAATACAGTTAGTTAGTTATAATGTAAGTGCAGAGTTAAGTGTTGTACATCTAAATTACTTAAATACCCTTCGATGTTAGTATTTTAGGGGCATGACATTTGATTTTTATATTATATTATAAAGTTAAGAATATCCTTCAGTGCTTGATTTTATAACAAAATATTGCAGAAGGTTGCATATTCAAATATTGTGAGGAAAACAATGGCATGACTATGTAATACATGCATTAATGTTAGATGTATTATTCCTTAGTTGTTACGCAATAAAACTCTAAAAAGATACTAAATCAGATAATAAAAAAGGACTAGGCCAATATTTATTTTTAGTCTAATCTAGTGGATGTACCATTAAATACCTGATGGCTTGATACCAATTCCACACAATCTACGTTACCAATTCATCCTCACTATTGAGAAATTCTAGAAAACCAAATAATGGTGAACTAATCATCAGATTAGGAAATAGTGAGAAAGTAAGGGTAGAACTCATAGGGGATGTATTTCTACAATTGTCTATTGGATGTGAGTAGGTACTCAAGGATGTTGTGTTTATGCCTTCCATGAGAAAAAAACCTGATATCAATTATGGCTTTGGATTTACAAGGGTATTCTTGTAATTTTAGAAGAAAGAAGGTAAATATGTTCCAAGGCTTGCCTATTATAGGCATTGGGGAACTGGTAGACAGGCCATACAAGATGAATTTGGATCCAAGTCTTATCAACACTATCAATACAGTCACAAGAAAGAAAAGGAATAGAATTGAAGAAAACTCCTCAATACTATGGCATAGGCATCTTGGTCACATATCCAAAGATCGAATTCAAAAGTTAATCAAAGCAAAAGTATTGCACAATCTGAACTTCTCTGATTTTGATACATGTGTGGATTGTATTAAAGGAAAGCTCACTGCAAAGGCCAAAAAGGGAAAGAGAATTAAAAGATAAAAGCACTAAAACTCATGCACATTGATATCTATGATCCTATCACTCTTGCAACTATCAAAGGTTAGAGATACTTCATCATTTTTATTGATGACTATTTACATTTCAATTGGATAGAGTTTCTTACAAAAAAAGTCAAAATCTTTAGATGCATTCAATGCATTTAAAGTGGTAGTCGAGCTTAAGTATAGCAAGAAAATTAAATATGTAAATTCTAATTGTAAGAGAGAGTACTATGGCAAATATGATGAAACTAGAAAGAACCCAAGTCCATTTACCAAATATCTCCAAAAGTGTAGTATTGAGGCAAGCTACACTATGCCTAAGACACCAAAATAAAATAAGATAGCTAAAAGGAGAAATAGGACATTTTATGGTCAAGTGTATGCTTTCCCATTCTACACTTCCAAATTTCCTATAGGGAGAAACATTGAAGATCGTAAGATATATACTAAATTAGGTACCAAGTAAGTTTATACCTTTGACTTCATATGAATTGCTAAATGGTAAGAAACCAACACTAAATCATCTTCATGTTTAAGACTATCGAGTGGAGGTAAAGCTATATATTCCTATTACCAAGAAACTTGATTCTAAAATTATGTTTAAATTCTTTATGGGTTACTATGTTGGTTCCAGAGGTAGTAGGTTCTATTATTTTACTCATACTATTTGGATTATCAAATATGATAGAGTTGTTTATTTTGAAGATGAACTGGATAATGGGAGTAAACACCATAAATTATAGATTTTTGAGAAAAATTGGTAGTCATCCTTTTAATCTTTCAATTTACTCATTCCTTGTCTTCTGGTCTTCCACAACATGATTTGATATAACCTTTGAAGCAAAATGAGGATTCTGGTATTGAGATCTAGTTAAAAAGATCAATTAGACAATGTAGACTAGTGATATCAAATTATTATCTTGTGTATTTGAAAGAGCATAAGTATAATTTGAATAAGGATGTTGATCCTATTTCATTTTCTCAAGCAATATCTAGTTTAGATTTTCCTCAATGGATTATTATAATAGAGGATGAATTAGTGTTAGTGAATAAAAACTGAGTATGGGATCTTGTTAAACTACCTATAAATTGTAAACCAGTTAGATGTAAATAGGTCTTTAAGATTGAGCATGATGTCATGGGTATATTAAGAGATATAACGCTAAACTTATGGCTAAGGGCTAACTCAAAAGGAAAGTGCGGATTGCAAGGAGACATTTTTACTGGTATCAACGATGGACTCCTTCAAGATTATTATGTCTTTTTTTGCTTATTTTAATCTGGAGCTACACCAAATGGATATGAAAATAACATTCTTAAATCGTGATCTATTTGAAATTGTGTACATGCAACAACTAAAGTAATTCTAAGAAAAAGGTAAAGAACACTTAGTATGCAAATAAAGAAAATTCATATATGGTTTAAAACAAGCTTCTCGACAATGATTTTTTAAGTTTCATGAAATAATTACTTCTCTCAAATTTAAAGAGAATAATGTAGATCAATGTATTTTTATGATAAACAATACTAGCATATTTGTGATTCTAATCTTGTACATTGATAACATTCTCCTAATGAGTAATGACTTAAGCTTACTGATTGAGATAAAGCAATTATTATCATATTATTTCAAGATGAAAGACCTAGGAAATGCCTTTTTTGTTATAGGCATTAAGATACTTTGTGATAGGTCCTAGGCTATTCTTGGCTTGTCTCAAAAGTCTTATATTGAGAAAATTTTAAAAAGATTTAATATATACACCTGTTCTCAAGTTCCTTCACCTATTTAGAAGTGTGAAGTGTTCACAAAGGCCTAATGTCCTTATACAGATAAAGAAAAAGAGAAGATGTGGGTAACCTAATGTATACTCAAGTACGTACAAGACCTAACATTGCTTTTGCTATAGGTGTACTTGGAAGATACTTGAGTAATCTAGGTCAAAAACACTGGACTACTATGAAAAGAGTTCTAAGATACCTTTAAGGTACAAAAGACTTCATGCTGACCTATAAAAGATTGAGAAACCTAGGTATTACAAGTAACTTAGACTTAGACTATATTGGTTGTCTAGACATTCAAAGTCTATATCTAGGTATATTTTTATGATGGCTAAAGGTGCTATGTCATAAAAAGTGTTAAGCAGTTGATTGTTACAACGTCCACCGTGGAAGCAAAGTATGATGCCTGTTATAAAGCTTCTTGTCAAGCTCTATGGTTAAGGAATTGCCTCTCAAAATTTCATCTTATAGAAAGTATTGCTAGGCCTTTGACCATTTTCTATGACAACTCTATTATTGTAGGCTTTTCTCTTAGTGGTAAAAGTTTAACTCATTCAAAGAATTTTGATGTGAAATATCACTATATAAGAGAGAAGACACGTGAGCATGTTACTATTATTAAGCACATTTCCACAAATCACATGCTTGCAAATATGCTAACCAAGGGCTTGGAAGTAGAAAGTTTTGTTGAACATGTAAGCCATATGGGTCTATGTAAAGCCCTTTGATGTTTTGGCTTAGTGGGAGTTGATGCATAAAATATTATTTATGATTTATTAATGAAGTTTTGTTACCATGTTTTTGCACATTTTAGTTATATTATGTTTATAGATACATTTAGACCTTGTCTCATACTTGTTATGCATCTTAAGAGGATGTCAGAACTTATTGCGCATAGATTTATACATAATCACATAAAGTTGTATAAACCTCATTCTACACTTATTAATGATGTTAGTTAACGAGGTGTAGGTGTCTAGTATATTTTGAAGTTAATATCCCTTTAAATATAACATTTTTGTTACTAGATACCTATGATCTCACTAGACCATTAGGTGTGAAAGTACAATTTTATATTAACATTAATCCTTTTAGTAACCATTATTAATAAATTCTGTATGTCCAAGTGGGAGATTATTAGTATTTTATAGACTATATATAATCTATTAATAAAAAGATTATTTTTAGTTAGGCCTAATGTGTATAACAATTGTATATAGGCATATAAGTACATAAGTACTTGGTCTAACACTAATAAACGGGTTTGAATCCTATGATGGATAGGATCCAGGACTTGGATTGCATTATATACATAGGTCCCTACTTCACACCTTTTGAATCCTAGGTTTTCTGCTCCATCAGTAAGACATATTGCACAGTGATTAGGAGATTGTTGAAGGAGGGATTCCATATACATTTGTGTCAAAGCTATTACTTTGGATGCCTGGTATGTATGTAATTAAATGTTATGAATAATTTTATGATTGTACTTTCATCCTTATTTTGCTATAATCAAAGGCTAAGATCATGGTGAATATTTTTTTTTTATTATTAAGACTTTCCTGCATGTACAATATATATAATTTAGAAGTAACTTTAAAGTATATAAAAAATTTTAACACATCATCAGTCTCTTTATTTTAGCTTATATTATAATCATGTAATTGATTTATATATGTTAATATAATATTTATATTTATTTTGAAACCAAATCATACTTGAATTAAGTTAAAATTGTGCTAAACTTTAAACTTTATGATTTTTTAATCAAGATGAGTTAAAATTAAATATTATCATTACTTCAAGTTTGAGTTAATTGATATATTCTCAATTTTTATATATTTGACATTTAAGTAATGGTCACACTTTGTGAGAGACTAGATTTCATTGACACTTAAAATTAATGCCTTATTTGTAATAATTAAAAATTAAAAATTCAATTCATTTAGAATAAAATTCATTTGTAAAGTTATGTAGGTTTAATTTTAGATAATTTTTTGTAGGTCTCAAATAAGTGATAACATCTATGTAATATTGGGAAATGATGGAAAACTTGATTTCTCTCTATTAATCAAGTTATAATTGAACCTTGTTTTAATATATTAATAGAAAACTAGATTCCTTTTTTTCAAAATAAAAATGCCATCTTTTTATCTTAAAAGAAATTTATTACAATATTTTATCTTACTATTAAAACTTTGAACCAAGACTTTTTACAAATTACATCTTAAAAACTTATTATTTATATTATGAATAAATAAGTAAAGAAGTCTAGTTCAAGAGACTATATCATAAGATGGGCATGGTAAAGCGAGATCCACATGTACTAGGCCCATTGATATAGTCTAGGTTATGCATATTCGAACACTAATCTTTCCCTTACATTTCAGCTAGCATTTTAAAATATTTGGATATGGCCGCAACGTTTAAACGATGTTCGTCTCTTTTCTTTGGGCTTCAGGTTTTAGCAATCATGTCGAGCCCCTAATGGTTTAGGCCCATTAGGTAACTACAAATAATATCAACCAATATATCAGTATAAAAGAGAAGTTGCTCTTTACCAATTACCAATTGCCAATATATAAGTAAGAGAAATTGCCAATGTCATTTTAGGACACATGATAGTTTCTTAGAAAAAAAATTTCTTCAAAATATTTTTGATAATATTTTATCTAAATAAGAATAATAATAATCATAAGTCTAAAATAGGAAATTTAGTAACAAAAATGCATTTTGCATTTAAAAAATGTTAAAAACATAAAAAAAAGTTATAGAGATAATATTATGTTTTGAAAATAATCTAAAATATAAATTTAAAAATAACATTTTATTATTATATTTATTTAGAAAATTTAAGAATAAAATTTCAAAATAAAATATTTGAAATTGCCAATTTCATTTTAAGTATTATCATTTTTCCACCAATTTAAGTAAAATATGCAATATAACTGTCACTTATATATCATTACATTTCTTACTTTAGAAAGAAGATTAGGCAATATTTCAAAAGATAAGTAAAATTTTATTATTAAATCCTATCAAAAATTAGGTAATTTTTTAAAATTAAAATAAAAAATTAACTTTATAAGATAATAGAAGGACGAATAATCATAATAAAAGCAAAAATAAAAGACTAACAATGCTAAATGTTATAAAAATAAAACTAAAACTAAAATGCTAAGGAAATAGAAAATGAAAATAGAATAGAATAAAAAGGGTTTTCTCTTATTTCTAAATATGTAAAACCTTTCCAAAATCATTTGTTACAAACCCCTAAGCACTAATTGATAATTATCATGATTGGCAATTTTCATTAATTAATAATTATTACTTATTAATAATTATTTTTTCTTGATTACAATTAAAGATCATATCAAATATAAATTTACAAAAACTAATAGATAAATTAGAGGTTAATATAGATATCCATATAATTATATATTTACAAAAATCATCCCTGGATATCCATCTTATAATAATCTGTTTCACTAAAAATATTGTCAAAAAATTCAATAAAAAAACCATTGTCAAGAAAACAAAATGATGCAACATGACTATATCTCCCCCTATTAAAAATATTACTGAAGTTCTCTAAGTTAGCAAAATCCAATATTATGAACCAACTTTTTTAATGTTGAAAAAGAAAATGCCTTTATGAATAAATATCCAAAATTATCACTTGAATGGATTTATTGAGCATCAATATTACTATTCTTTTAAAGATCATGAGTGTAAAAAGTTTTAGAGAAATGTGCTTTGTTTTGTCTCTTTTGATATATCCTACTTTTAGTTAAGCTATAGAAGCAACATTATCTTTATATAGTTTTGTTAGAATCTCTTTATTAAAACCTAAACCACATGCCTCTAGAATATGTTGAATTATTGATCTTCACTAAACACATTCCCGACTTATCTCATTAATTGCTATTATCTCTGCATGTTTTGAAGAAGTAGCAACTATAATTTGTTTTGCAAAACACTAAGATATAGTTGTACCTCCATATACAAATAAATATCTAGTTTGAGACCTAGCCTTATATGGATTGGATAAGAATCCTAAATTTGCATAACTAATTAGTCCTATTCTAGACTTACATAAATAGAATAATCCCATATCACTTGTCCTTTGAAGGTAATGAAATATATGTTTAATTCCATTATAATACCTTCTAGTTGGAGGAAAATTATATCTCACTAATAAACTTATAAAAAAGGCTATTTTAGGATGCGTATTATTAGCAAGATACATCAATGTTCTAATTGCACTAAGATATTATACTACTTTAAAACCAAGAATCTCTTCATTATTGTTAGCAAAATGAAAGAAATCCTTATTAGTATTAAGGGATAAAATAACTATTGAGGTATTAAATGGAGGTGATTTATCCATGTAAAAATATTTTAGGATCTTTCCATTTTAATTAATAAACAAATATTTCATCATTTAAATGCTTAGTCTATAGGCCAATGTAAACTTTATTTTGAAGATCTATCATCTTAAACTTCATTTTTTTTCAAATATTCTACTGCCTTTGAAAGCTTTACGTGAGTTTTAATAATATTTAGATCATTAACATATACAATAATTGAAGTGAAATCACATTTAGATTTCATGATAAAAACATAAGTGATTTTTTATATACTTCTTTTCAATAAAGATTGTCTAAAACAATTACTACCACTTTCTTCTTAATTACTTTAATCCATACAAAGATCTTTAAAGCTTAATTAAATGCATTTCTTAAAAATTCAAATTGCTTGCTTCAAGAATTTTAAATCTTTCAAGGATTTTCATATATTAATATTATTAATTATCACCTATGAAATATAATATAACTAAATTTATTAGATGCATATCAAGTTTTGATATATTGCCATAAATCCAAATCAAATGTATGTAAACATATATTTCTCACAACTAATGATAATCTTTGTAAAAATTCTTGTATTACAAATCATTTATTATATTACAATTTCAATTTTCTCATTTTTTCCAGCAACTATATATTTATACGTCATTAGCTCCACACCTTCTAAGTACCTCGTTGACTTAAAATCTTCTTGGCATTCCTTTACTTCACAAATAATTATAAAATTTTTATTTTTATCTAAATTATGTTATTTTTGTTGTTCTTTTTTACCCGTAATCATATATCATTGTTTTATAAACTCAAGATCCTCATAATCACTATCTTTCATAATTATGAGTGCTACTTTATGTATAATATTAAACATTGTTAACAATTATTTCCTTTCTACTTCTATCTTTTTCATTGGATACATAATTAATTGAGATCTTTTTATTTCATAAATTTTAGGGATCTATACTTCTTCCAAAATTTTGCCTTTATTTCTCAAATCTCTTCAAAAATATTTGATTCTTTAATATCATTAGTTTATTTTCATGCTTCTTCTTTATTTTAAGAATATTTGTATTCAAAACTAATAGTTTTATCATATTTCAAGCATGGTGTAAACCTAATTATTATTGATAAATGATTGCCCTAATTAGGCATTAATCTTGTTACACCTAATAAAAATTACAATATTTTACATAGAAATAATTGAATAATTATAATTAGAAGTGTAAATGAATCAAGTTAAAATAAATATTTATATGCTCAAGCTTGAACTCATTAAAAATAAACAAGCTCTAACTCAAGATAAACAATATTAAGGTCAAATAATTCAAACTTGAACTTGCCTCAAATATGAGTCTAAATGAGTTTACACAAGCATATTTATATAATATGTTATTATATCCCAATTTGGGCTTGGAATATTCGAATTCAAGTTCAAGCTTCTATTGAAAATAAACTTAAATGAGGTTTTACAATTTTATTTGAATGGTTTGTCATTTCACCTCAATTTAAGGATATAAAATTTTATCTTTCTTAAATAAATCAAACATTAGAGTTTTTTTTATCTCATTTTAATTATCAATATAATTTTTTTACAATATAACCACCAAATCTATAAAAAATTATGTGTACAATTATCACATAATGCTATAATCATGTTTAGCAAAAATTAACATATATTACAAAGTTAATTACTTCAATCAAAGTATCATACATCTTTGTATAGCCTTAATAATCACTAATGAGATTATATTTTTTATATTTCATATGGTTTGTATATAATAAAAATAAAATATGCTTTTTTATTATTAGGTTTATTTAGGTTTGCAAATAATTTAAGTTGAGTAATATAAAGCTTAAGCTCAATTCATGTATTAATTAAGTGTGGCTCATTTAAGTTCAACTCGTTTAAAATCAAACTTGAATCAAGCTTTTTGAGAGTCAATCTTGAGTTATTTGCAAGTAATTTAGCTCATTTACACCCCTAATTATAATAAGTTATTGAATAAAATGTTTTCATGCAAAATAATAATAAAAGACATAATTAAAATTTGCCCTAATGTCAAATTTGACTAAGGGTAAATACCTAAAAATAGAGGAGACTTAAGAAACTTTTCCTATTTGACCTTGAACTCATTTCCTTATTTATTTCCTTTATTTCAGTCAAACTCCCTCTTTTACCTTAAAACAAATATCAACCTTTTCCTTTTTGTACAAGAGTAAGATCACTTCTCCTCCCCACTTCTTTAATTTAAGCAAAGGTAATGTTTTCCATGCTTTCATCTTTACAAAACTTCTTTCTATCTTTTTGCAGTGGATTGTAAATGGATGAAGAGTTCTAATTTATTTAAGAATTGTGTTTAGTTTGGAAAATGGAAAAATGATGCCCTAACTTGGAAATCTTGATTTATTAATGATTAGGTAGTAGTCAACCATCATTTCTAGCACCTATTGTCTCCTCTCACACTGGTAATTAAACATTTTAATCAATTTTCTTTGAATTTTATTGATTTAGGTTTATCTAAGTTAGCTATTTCTTTAAATTTACAAATTTGAGGATTTTATATTATAGATTGGTGTTTAATGTGTGTTTTTTCTTGGATCTAAGACACATGATGTTGTTTTCATGTTTCATGGTGAGTTAATTAGGCAATTTACCAAAAAAGATGAGTTTGGAGTGAAAAACCCTTGAATGAATAGTATATTTTCACAAAGAATCTATAGGAAATATTGGTATAATCTAATATACCTAAAAATTTGCCTTTTGGATCTGTATAATCGATTATGCCTAATATTTTTTCCTTTTAGGCTTATAAATTGATTGTATAATCAATTATGCCTAAGCAAAATTACTCTTAGGGCTTACGTAATCATGTAATAAATTATCCATTTTTAACTTTTATTTATCTCAGAAGTTCTAAGAATTTTAAAGTTATTCTAAGGTTGTAAAATAAGTAGATATGCTATGTTTGATATTGAATAAGTATGTTGAGAACATGTAAAGAAGCATCATGTTATGGTAACCTATGAAATTATTTTGTAACTTAACATCGAATAAATAAGCTTAATTGTTATTATTGTACATGAGAATTGAGACATAGTGAATTGCTAATTCTTGTCATTTATGTACCAAATTTGGTAAATGCTTGTGAGGAGTGAGAATGACTTGAAAGGATAAGGATAAACTTGTGAAAGATAAGACTAGAAAGGAGTTACAAGGAGATTTTCAAGATTTTCCTTTATTATATTCTATTGAATGATATGAACATGGGATGATTGAAATTATGAAGTTAAGGAAATGAATGTGCTTTAATCATTTGAATGCTTTGGTGACACTAATGAATTATGTTGTGAATATGTGAAATGTGTATTATAGTTGAAAGAGGGTGAATCCAATTAGTAACATCTTAGCCATTTTTTGCTTGTTTTCTTTATAATATCACTTAGTAAGCCTAAACTTATTACTCTGTGTTTGAATTTTATAAATCCATAAGTTTATGCTCCATTACTACCTCTATAATAAGGATAAGTCCATTAAGATTCTATTTAGTAGGACTATATGTAGCATATGAATATTTTGCTTATAAATAGATATGCATCCTTTAAACCTATCCCTAATAAGCCTTAATCTTTAGGATGTAATTAGTTAGGTAGATACTATAAGTGATAATGATTTTGTATAGTATTAATTAAGCTAGCTTATTTTGGCAATTGTTAGAAATTATAAACATGTCTAACTCCCTCGTTTGAGTAAAAACCAACTATGGTAATTATTGATATCTAGTAATATCAATCTTAGCATTAATTACTATTTAAGAACCATGTTTTCAAGTGTTTACATAGTATTCAGAATCAGGACAAGCCAATAGAAATTGGTAAACCAGATTCCATGCTAGTTATGGCTTTCAAAAGATTAGAATATATCTAAATATGAATATTTATAAATGACATATAATATTTATGTAACCTTTTTTAGTTAATAATATATTTGGTAATTTTGTTATACTTTGTAAATCAATTATTTTATAGACTTCTAGTTCATATCATTTTGTCTACAAAATTACAAATACACATCAGTGAATAAACATCGGTCAAAATTAAAATCAATATCTATATTGATGATAACATTTGTTAAAATTGTTATAAATAATAAGATGATAGTTAATAAATAAAACAGACATCTATTTCAACATGGTGGCATTTTTTAAATTCTTAAAAAACCTTAAATGATAGCTAAGCTTATGATCAACATCTATTTTAATGCAATTTCATGTTTGAAAATAATAGGAAATTTAAGATATTAGTTTTTAAATTAACTAACATTAAAAGCAAGGTGAATTGTTACATTGTAAAATGCTAAGCAAATTTAAGACGTTGATTATTTACTTAACCAATGTTGAAATTAATGGAATGGTAGTGTTTTTATAAATATTATCCTTAACCTATACTAATAAATAATTAACTTTCAATGAATAAGGAGGGTATAGTAATGCAATGAATGACCAAGTATTGAATACTAGTAATAATATCAGTAAAAAAAATTCTCCTATGCTTCCAAACATGCTGAGCTCCACAACAAGTTCGAACCTCTTGTAGGAATGATTTGGAAGATCCAAGACCAAAAAGATTGGTCCTGAAACTCACAAAGAAAAAAGAAAGTGAGTTAGACAAAAAGAAAAGAAGCTTGGACCTTTCTCTTTCTTTCATTTTTATTTTAATTTTTTTGCTTAATATCTTGTTCATTCGCAATAAAATATTTTCTTTGTATGGTAGTAAAAATATATATATATATTTTGTAATAATATGATATCATTTCTTTAATATGTAGGTTATCAAAAATCGATGCGTAAAAGTTTTTAATGCATAACTTTCATGTTATCATCTATTTATATCACTTTTATTTTTTGAAATCCACTTCTTTAATGATAGCCTCCACTTTCATTATCTCTCTAATGATTTTCAAACCTTCATCACTTTTTTAAATGCACTCATAATTAGCTTTATGCTTATTCTAGTTGTCATACACATTTTCAAGTACATTTTCATTTTTTTTAATATTAAGAAATTATTTAGTTTTGCTTGGTTAAGATATATGTGTGTATATAACATTATAACAACTTCATTCACCACTAAGTTTAAAATTATAATATTTTTTATGTTTGGTGATACTTTTAGGATTCAGTCACTCTCAGAATAAATTATTATGGTCATACTCTATTAGGTGGTGATATCTTTGCCATTTTAAATTGATGCCTTTACCATTACATATTATTGTATCTTTTTAGGTTGTCAAATATATTGTATAATGGAACTAATCCTATTTGATCCCTAGTTATTTGAATTAGTGGACAAGCTAATGCAATATGATGAATGATATACTTTTGGTTTAGTTACTTATTATCGAAGTTATGTACTTTACTATACCCACCATTTTTGTTTTCTTGTGATTACAAATTGTATATATGCTACTTTCTTCAATATTTAGTAATGTTAACTTTATCTATGTATCATTTTACACGATTGGCATTGATTTTTTTTAAAACATCCAAAATATAGATCTATCAGGAAGGCAACTACACCTACTAAAAGAACTAAGAAAGGTCCTATAATTGTAATAATACAGGTTAAGGGTGAGAAGATAAATGTTAAATTCATTGTTAAGAAGTAAGCAAGAAGAAGAAATAAAATGATTTTTAACAATTACATTGTACATCATAATCTAAAATACATATGTGTTAAAATGGGTTAACCTAGTACAAAAATAGAATTGAAACTAGTACATGAAATAATAACAATGGCCTGACCTAATAAAAGATTGAAATTGGTTAACCCAGATTGGTAAAGAAATTAAATTAATAAGTGTTAGCTCATTAAGTTATTAAATTAGCCTATTAGTCTAATAATATTAGTAAATAATAAATAATTAATTTATTATTAATATGTATATGTATATATATATTAAAATTATACTTTAATATATATAATATTAAAATTATATTTATGAGTAATACTAAATAATTTTTAATTTTAAATTAAATAATTTATATATTAAATATTGTCAACATATATTATATTAATTTATTAAAATAAATAATTACATCAAAATTAAAAATATTTACTTTTAAAATTAATGAGTTTATATATTTAATATTGTTAATACATATTACATAAAATTATTAAAATAAATAATAACAATAAAAATTAAAATTTAGCAAAAATTAAGTAAGAATTTAAAATTATTATCATAAAATCTAAAAATTAATTAAAAATAATTGCACAAAGTATTATTATAACTAAATAAATATATTAATTAGTCTTCATAAAAATATATCAATTAGAGTAACAAATTATTACTATTACATCAAAAGAGTGATATATTTAGAGCAATGTTATAGGAAGTTCCATCACCTAAAAGGTTGAATGTTTCTACCATTGAATTTCATTTAATGCATTAAAATTTATATTTTCAATTTTAATTCACTTACTTTGAGATTTAAAAAATAATAATCTAATGGTGAGATACTTAACTTCTTAAGAGATAGAACTCCCTATAACATTATCCATATATTTATATAACATTGTGAACTTAGTTAATAAAACATTTATAATTATTTTAATTAATAATGAAATTCTTTTAGATTAAGTCCTGTGATTTTTACTCTTTTAGTTAAAAGGGTTTTCAACATTTAAAATTATTGTGCCTATTCTTTTACTATATTAGTTATATAACAATAATATAAATTTTTAAATGACAATAATAATAATAATAATAATAATAATGTATTGTAAAACCTATATAGTAAAAGCTAATCTGATATTGGGATTAGGATTACTAGGATTGTAGCTATCTAACCTAATAAAAAAGTAGCCTGACATATAGTTTTTACCTATTAGGTTAACCAAAAAAAGTTAGGTTAGCCAATTTTGATAGATTTGCCAAAATATCAATAGGTTATGCAAATTAAAGGTGGCTCCCTTTAGCATTAAAGGATAACCTTTGGGAAATCTTAGTATGTACTTGATTTTGATAGTTTTGTATTGTAGATATATAAAATTATATTTGTAGAATAATTGCATATAATTCTTTTATGTATTTTTTTTTGTAAAGTGCTTTCAATCTTTCCAACACCTTAAACATGTGTTAAAGAGTATTATTACAGGATATGAATCAACAGAAGGACTTCAAAACAAAGTTAAAATGGGACTACATTAATCTTGAGACTAGGACAAAAATGAATATGCTTTAGTAATGAAATTTTATCAACCAACAGTCATAGAAGAAATTTCTAAAATAAAAGGATGATAAATGTTTCAAGGTAAATTTTATACATTCTAGCAATTAGTTTTATTTAATGTCTTATTTGTATATTATTTGTACTTATAAACTAATATTTCCCTTTGTCAATAGCAATTAAGTAGGTTAAATCAAGAAAGGTAAAGGAAAAACATATACCCATACTATCTCTCCCAAGGAAGCTACCAAAACTTGGAATAAAAGTTAGTGGAAGGGAGGCTTACAAAAGTTGAGGCTAATAACATCAATAAGGAACCTTTTATTTCTTGTGTCGAGTTATGAAAGCCAAATAAAGTTAATAAGTAAGGGTAGTACATAACCCTAGAGAGTTAGGCTATTGCAAAGAGAATTGTAAATATTTAGAATCAAATCAAAAATGTTTTGTTTGCTTTTAAATTTTCAATTTCATATGAATTATATCTAATTATCTATTATCTATTTATTGCTATAAGACATTCTTATGCAATAGGCTTTCTAAGGTAAGCTTCAATTGGTTGGAAAAAAGAATATGCTAACTATAGTGTTAGGATCTAAGAAGTATCCAAGCCATGTTTAAAGTGTTAGACATGGTGTTAGCCTAAGAAATTACTTCAATCCATCAAAACACCATTAAGTGGGACATTTACATGCTAAGTTGCAGGACTTAAAGTAAGTATCACCCATAGTATGGAAGGTATACTTAATGCTAACCAAATGACAAAAATGTAATAGACACAAAAATAGCATATGCATATATAGCAACAATAAGAGTGGATGTACTTATAGCTTTACACTTTAATAAATTAGATTGCACAAATAAGTTTTGCTACTTCTATCCAACCATTCCTTAAGACCACCACCTAGCTTACTTTTAGGACTACTAATCAGTAAAAGGTGTCAACTTCTCCTTTGACTAGTTTGGAGGACTTACCAACACTTTTAACATTGGTTGTCATAATAGGAGATATTATAAAGGCAATAACTAAGATATATCTCACGCTTAACCTTTACACTTTTCTATATATGTCTTTGCATGAATTAGTTTTTCCTATAGTAAAGATTCATATTGAACAAGATGGAATCCTATGGGCTACAATAATGGCAAGACCACTAATATGAAAAGCCATGGTCAAGTTAATTTTACTAAGCCATGAGCTCTATCATTGACCATTATTGGGTAATTAAGTCAAGGTGGTGTTCAACAAGCCCTTAGACTATACGGTTAAGGTATTAGTGCTAAATAAAAAAGCCTAGACAATGAAGGAAGCCTATAGGACTTTCATCACATAATCAACAACTTTCATTCAATACCTAGTGGAGGTTTCATTGTGTATCCTCTCCCCTTACTAACTTTTTTATACACTTGAAATCATATTTATCTTGTTATTTAAGATTAATAATTGACATTATCTATGTCATAACCTTTTTATCATGATTGGAAGGTGTTATAGGCAAAATGTGATAATTTTTAGGCTTGAAGGGCCTAAGTCCGACTTATGATGGTGGCAGGTATGGTGGGAATATCTTATTAATTATTTATTAAAAAGAATGCTATCTTGTAACTCTTGAAGTTTGAGGAACTTGATGTAACATGCATCCAACCATAAGTGAGGTAAGTTTATGCTATCTTCTTTGAACAAACATGAATAAATTCAACTACTATTTAAATAGAAGTTTAGTTTACATTAATCCTTTCACAAGTATTATTATGACCATTACTTTTCAATAAGAGCACATTATAGGTTTTTGTGTCCATATCAAATTAACCCTCAAACCTAATTAGATGATAAAAAAAGGAATATTTTATGGTTGTATTACTCCTAAAACCTAAGAAAGCTCGCTACTTCACATTGCACCACAAAAGACAAGCCTTGCTTATACATTATTTATGATTTCTATTTTCCTTAAATAGATCTTGACATTTTGTTATGTCATTATAAAGTAAGCTTTATTGGATGCTTGCCATGGTGTACCTAAAGAAAAAGGTCATCTTTTGGTTAGAACCATTTGGTGAAAAAGCATAATTAATCTTAAAAAATGTTCTGGACAAAGCTCTATATAAATGCTACAATAAAGGCCTACAATCAAAAGGGAAAGGCAAAAAAGGTAAAATAGGTTAATGCATACATATATTGCAATAGCCTAAATTGAAATTTAAAGTTATATAAATCTTGATACTTGTGGATGATTAATTATTGATCTAGTTGATATTTGATTTTAAATTTATTTTCCATATTGGAAGTTTTGGAATATTGAAAATAATACCTCAGATAATATTTGAAATTTATTTATTTTTACATATGGCTATTATTAATTTAAGGTTTGTTTAGATAATTTATGAGGATTTTCTTATAAGTTGAAAATAGTAATTATAAGTATAAAATTTTATGAATTAATTTATTGTATTTGATAATTTTATTTTTAGGAATTAAGGGGGATAAAAATATTTATTTTAGGATTTTCAAAATAATATATATATTGGGAGAAGCTTAAAAATAATTGAATTAAAATTTTAAATAGAAATTAACTTTATAAAATGGTTAGACTATTTTTAATTTGAAATGGATGGTTAGGATCTTATAAAATCAATTGGATGGATGAGATTAAAAATAGGTTAAGCTTATGGTGCACTAAAAAGCACTTTAGTAAAACTCACAGCTCAATGCTATAACATTTTCTTTCCCCTTTCACGTTAGTACCATCTCTCTCTCTTCTTTTTTTATTTTCAAGTTTTATCTCTCTTCCTCTCTCAAAAATCTAATCTCTCTCTTTATCCTTACTCTGCACCGCTTCTTTCTTATTTTTTTTACTTGGCTAGTTTTTCCTCTCTCTTATTCAGGCTAACATCTCTATCTCTATCTTTCTTTTTCCTATTAGCTTCCTCTCTTTCTTCTCACTCTCTCCCTCGCCTTCCCCTGTTCTTTCTCTCTCACCTTCTCCCTTTCTCCTTCAAGATGCTATTTCTGCTCAAGCACTATTTTTCTTTACTGCTAGCATTGTCAAGCAAGCAAGTAGCCTTTGTCACCTTATGGCAATAACTTTATCACACATGAGAATAGTCAATAAGCAAGAAGAGTTAGTGAAATCATAGGCACTAAATTAGCTCCTTTCAGCCATCATGTGCTGTACAGAGACTTCTACAAGCCACTTTTAGCTTCCTTCTAGTTATAACAAGTATGAGGCATGGTAGAGGAGGTTAATCTACATCCTATGACGAGCTGCTACTCTAATCTACCCTCATTGGAGTTACAGTAACATTTTTGCCATTAGTGAGTTAGGGACAATTTCTTGAACTATGGTATAACCTTATTGCTCTAAACCCTTTGTGATTTTTGCTATTTTAGGAAATCTGAAGGAAAACCCATTTTATATATATATATTATGGATTTTTCCTGGTGCTTCAAAAAATACCATTTTTATGTTATAGAATTTCTGAAGAAGTTAGCTGAAGCTCTAATATTTTGTTATTTTAAGTTTAGGCTAAATTGTTATAATAGTGTATGAAACTATGTACATATTCTAAAAATGCTATCAATGCACAATTATAATTTAGGAAAATATGTATACATATATATGGGACTTAAGCTATAAAAGGTAGGTATGATATGTTAATGCAATGTTAGAATATTGTATCTTAAGATTTTGATAGGATTGAGGGTTAATTCAGAAGATCACCATAGTTATATACATATATATAAATTAAGTTCTTGATGTAGCTTGTAAACATGATTTTTCTATATGAATTGCTAAAGGAAAGTGATTAGTGCATATATGGAATATCATATTCTAAATAGATTGCCAATGGTTCAAGAAAGCCCTAAATCATGTGAAATTTAATTTTGATTATCTTGAATCAAAGTTAAGGGTATTATGACTGTAGTGTTGAAAATGGGATCTTCCAAGATTATTAAATATTAATCATTCTACTTGTGTAAGTTGAATAAAATGATGCATTTTAATTCCACTAGCTAATATTAGAAAGAATAAGAAGTAAAAATACAAAACAATAGAACAAAGTAAATAGGTACTTTTTACAGCTTCAAGTTTTAATATTTTGTTTATATAGATTGATTTAAGAAATTTTGCATCCTAATACGTTCTTGGTTTCTTAAGGTTAACCTAAGAAGAGATAATGAGATGCATTATATGAAGTTAAAATGTTATGATTAGACTTAGGAATAGTAATTTGAGAAGAAAATAACTAAATCTAATGTATTTATAAATTATCCTTGTAATTTGTGTAAAAGGAAGAAGAGGTGATAAAGATGAGTATGGGTGCTTCAGAGTTTTTTCAATTGGATAGACAATCTCAGGTGAGTATATATCTCATGATAGACTTTTATTTTAATAAAAGATGACTTAATATTGTGGATTGTATTTTTCTTATTGATAGTATAAATTATATATATCTGTACTTATGCATAAATTTAGTTTCATGATATAAGCACAAATAGTTGTTTGAGGGTAAGGTAGTTGATCAAAGTGCATAGTGAAAGTGTAGAACTGCTAATAACTCTTAATAAAGTATGATTAAATTCAACAAGATTTGTATAGTAATGCTTATATTGCTATATGTTTGATATTATCCAATGATGAATTAAGTACTTTACATTGAAGTTTTATAAATAATTGTGATATGAAGGTTGAATTCTCATGTGTATGTTATCTACGAAACCTACTATGGATGATATTGGATAGTGTGAATCATGGTAGAGCAATGACATTGGAAATTACAACTATGATGGAGTAATACTCTAAAAGCTAAATGAAAAATTCCTAGCTAACCATATGAAGATGATATAAGAAGGATCATGAAATCAAAAAAATGGATACAGGCATGATTATTATAAATGATTCATGATATGATGTAAGATTAGAACTTTACTTGTGATGTTGTTTGTCATTATTGCAAAAACTTGATGTGACCATGATAGTTTGACTGTGATTAAGCCTTAAAGGCTATTTGTGAATATGTTGACCACTTGGAATGGTTGGTAAGTGATATTGGTTGAGATTATTATATTTTATGATGTGAGATATGGAATCTCAATGTATGCAGGTGAAATTCCAATCGAAGCTTGAGTTTAGTATATTTCATAAATCCAAAAAATGGACTTGTTAATATTTTCTAATTTAGTACATAATTAACTAGATACAAACTTGATCTTATACAAGGTAATGGTAGGTATATGCTCAATGAGTTCTCATAACTCTATTTTATTTACACCATTTTTAAGTTAAAATTCAAGTCTTGCAGCATCTATGGAGAATCAAGATTGTCTTACTAAAAGATTTAATAGTTGGAATTAGAAACAACATTAAAGATAGAAATTTGTTGATTCATTTGATGTGTGAATTGTTTATTTATGTATAAATTTGAAATTGTGTTACACTATGTGTATATTTGATGCTATCATATCTAGAGTTAGCACAAGTTTTATATTTTAAGGTGCGTGACCCTTTGGAAATGTCCAAAAATAGGGAAGATTCTATTCATTTTTTTATAAAAATTTAAAGTGAATTTCAAGTCCTTTTAAAAATTTGGAAACTTTCAATAAAAAGAGTAAAAAATGTTAAAACTTGTGAAAATTAAGTGTCAAAATCCATGCTGGTCATGATCAAAAGTGGGTTGTGACATATGTTTCTTAAGTGAGATTGTAAAATTCTATAACTAGAAGCTTAAGCATTAATAAGATGAAACTAACTTCCTATTTTACTATAGTGCCCTACATAACCTGGCAATATGGAGTATGGTTACTATGTCGTGCAATACATGCACAACATGACACGTCTTCCAAAAACTTTACTATGGTATTCATTTATATATTTACAAGTCTTCACCTATTTAATTAACTAAATTGGTTTTAATGATAAAATACTAATTATGTACAAATTAAAATGCCTTTACAACACCATTCCATTCACTCAAGCTAAGTTTGATGAAATGGGAGAGTGTTACACCTTCTTTAAAATATAATAAATTACAATTTGTTTTAATATGAGAATAATTGAAATAGCTAGTATATCCTTGTTTGAAAAGGAACTTGCATGTGTATGAAAAATTCTTGGTAAGTAATTATAAATGAATTATTAAGAAAAATAATATTTAACATTTTAATAAATCATGAAATAGAAATTTAGTGAGAAATAAATGAGGAAAAATGTGTAGATTGGTAAACCTTAAGGTTTTAAGTTATTACAAATGAATATATAAGTATAGAACAGATTTAAAGAATATTTCTAAAAGTGCCACAAGGCTTTATTCCTCATTTTATGGCTTAGAAAAGCCTCCCCTTCTCATTTTCTCAAATTTTCTCTCCTTTTCTCAAGTTCTCTCAAACCCTCACTCCCAAACTCACTCAACCCCTAATCCTTTCCTTTTCATTCATTCTCCTATCATTAAATCAAGTAAGTGAACATTAATTCTTCTCCAAATTCTTTAACTAATTATGATAAGAATATCATCTTTACTAGATTCTTTTTTTATCTCCTTTTGGTTTGATTAAGATTAGGTTTATTTTGATTCAAGAAGGGAAATGAAACCCTAACTCCATAAATCCTTGGTTTTATGTGTAACTAAGCTTAAAAGGTGTTTAATCCATCACTGAAGGTCCTTTTCCATACTAAGTAAATAGATAATCTAGCTTTAATTGATTAATTTTGGGAGATTTTGCTTTTGAGTTATAAAAATGGTATTTCTTTTATGATGAGTATGTATGCTTGATTAAAGTGTTAATTGGTCAAATTGATTAAGTTAAATAAAGAGATTGTCAGTATTGAAGTGATGTGAAGTCATATTTATGATTACTTATGATTTAGTTGAATAATAAAAGTAATGTCATGCTTAAATTTTTAGGCGAATAGTGTATTTTTCAATAAAATATGCAATTTCCTAGGTGATTGTCGACTATGTTGTAAAATTTGTAACATAGGAAGGCATAATTAGCTACATAGTTAACTAAGTAGCCATGACCTGCTCTCTAGAAGCTAATAGTCAACTATAGGCCTCCAGGATGTTCTTTAAAGCTTTATAGTTGACTATTAAGCTCCAAAATTGTTCCATGACCCTATTAATCAACTACAGATCCCAAAATTATTCTCAAAGTTCTCATAGTTAAATATATAATTAACTATACCCATTATACATTGTATTATCATGTTATATAAGGGTTCAAAGTAGGATGCAATGATCCCAAACATCAATATAAGATAGAGTATAATGAGTTTAAGTTATTTATAAGAAAGTGAAATATGAAATAAGAATTCTAAGCATTGTGTCACATGATATGCATTGAGAATAAAATTGTTATATTACCTATAAAATGTAATAAGAATTATACATGTTGATATACATACTATATGGTATGATTTACACTTATTTATGCATTAATGAGATAAGATATGTAGCCATGCATTAAGGTATGACATTATTGTGAGAACATGATGAATATATCTCATGATATGATATAAGAAAGAAACACATTATAACTTATGAGTTGTGATATGAAAAACGTGATGGGGGTAAATAATGTGAATGTTGGACACCTAATTCCTGATCATATGTTTATAAATGGTATGAAGTTAACCCTAAAAGGAAAGGGTTGGGCTTGTGGAAGGTATATAGATTACATAAGAGTCACAAGGAGGATATATGTTTATTATTATTAATTATTGTGAATTATGCTATGATATTAGAACTTAATTGTTATTGACTATCCCAATATAATGTACTTATGAAGATATGATTATTATTGAGCCTTTTTATGGCTACTTAAGGATAAATTAATTAATTTGTGCATTGTATGTGATAAGTTTTACAAAAATATTTATTTAGTGAGCCCTAAACTCGCTCCTCTACATTTATTTTACATATACATAAGTTAAGCCTTTACCATCACTTTAGGGTTAACTTTATTGGAAGTTCTTTCAGTATGGTTTTAATAGCATAACATTCATTAAACAAAACTATATTTTAATGTTTCATTCTATATAGACATTGGGTAAAGGATTCTTGAATGAAATCCTTCTACTTTAGTTAGGATAGCTTATCCTTCAATTAAGAAGATTATAAGCAATCCTAACTTTCTTATGTTTTGCAAAACTTATTAATGATTAATGAAATGCACTTTTGTTAATGAATGAATGGGAGTGGAAATTAGGTAATGAGTTCCATATCGATCACGATTGGATTTAGGTTATGACAAAGAGCTTTGGCTCAAGTATTTCCTTGGGGTTAGAGCTGAACCAAATTGAATGACTTTAAGCGTACACTATTGTAAAAATGGGATACTACATCACTACATAGATGTCAATCTAAGTTAATTCCAATATCTATTTCGACACAATGATATTTTTAAAATTATTTGTAAAATTGAGATGATGAGTCATAAATATGATAACATCTATTTGGATGTTATAGAATTTTTAAAATTAATAGAAAATTTAAGACATCAATTTTTCACTTAACTAAAGTCCAAATGTAGGGAATTAAGAAAATTAGAAACTTAATATGTCAGTTGTAAAATTAACTAACATCTATTTGGTCATAATGGTATTTTTGAAATTATTAGAAGACTTAAGACATTATCTTTTACTTAATAGACATCAAAATATATGACATTTAAATATTATTTAAAAAAATGAGGAAACTTAAGATATATATTTTAGAATTAACTAATATCTATTTAGTTATATTTTTTAAATTATTACAAAAGTTAATATGTTAAAATTTTTATTTAACCAATGTCAAAATATATGAAGTTTAAAATTTTTTGGAAAAATGAGTAAACTTAAGATACTAATTTTAGAATTAATTGATGTCTATTCAAATATAATGACAAATTTTAAATTATAAGAAAACTTAAGGCATCAGTTTTTTATTTAATCAATGTCAAAGGCATTTAAAAATTGTTGAAAAAATAATAAAACTTAAAATATTAGCTTTAGAATCATCCAATTTCTAAAAGTATTACAAAAGTCTAGTAAGAAAAATGTCACACTTTAACAAGTTGATTTTGAAAAAAATTGACATCTAAAGTGATGGCATTCATAATGTTAATACAAAACTACAAAAAATTAAGACATTAATTTTAGACATAACCATTATTAATAGGTATTTCAAGGAAATGTAAGAAGTACACAAATCAAATTGTAGTTAAATAATGTCTAATGGTATGGTAACTAGCAGCTACTTAGAAAATGATGATACATAAGATGATAACTTTGTGTTAATAATTGATGTGGTTTCTTCATTATCTACAGTCAAAGGAGTAGTGATATTTTTTATGCTTTAAATAAAGCTCATTTTTTCTCATTATCACTCTCACCTCTATTTTATTTGTTTCCAAGCTCTATTTTCATCTCCTTTTATCTCTCTCTACAAAACCCTAGATGTCACTTCACCTCCACTACATATTAGTAAACTATTAATACTCCTTCAACTAACATTAAGCACAAAACAAATGGCCTATTCTAGGCTATTAGTTCAAAATATAAGAGATGATTTTCCTTCTTAAGTCTAAAGCCTTTATTGATTATTATATGTGAATCAAAGTAACTATTAAACATCTTAAAGTATGTTTATATGTACAATGATTTAGTTTGAATAATTTTAATTTCCCAAATTATTAGTTATATTATTGTCTAAAAGAACAAATTTCAGTTTATCATATTAAAGGATATTGAATATCTTTATTTTATAATGGTTGTCTTAAGTAAGAAAACTATATCTAAAATTTACTATTATTTTCTTTTTATATGTATTATAGATATATAAACCTAATTGAAATAAATATGAATACCAAGTTCACTAACCAAAATATTAATAATGATATGAAATGTCATCAAAAATTCACTAGGTCATTTATTGAAGAATCAAAACAATCTTTAATTTAATATTTTTCAAGTGCTACTTGTTCTCAAGGTAAATGAATTATAAAACCATCACTAGCTATAATTATGATTGGATTCCTAGCATTCTTGGAATAAATTCAACTTTACATATAGACTTATTTATCCACCCTATTGACCATTGGGATCGAATATGATTTTAGTTCATGCTTCAATAAGATGATCACATGTGAGTTTGTTGTTGACTTACAATCTAGTATTTGCAAGATTATTTGCTCAAATAATATAATTTTAAGCATAATTTCTTAATTTTGCAATTAAGAACATATGTCTTAATAATATTGGGGAACTTATATCTAAAGCCTTTATTTATTATTGTATATCAATTAGAATAATTGTTGAACATCCTAAAGTATGTTCATATGCAAAAAAATTCAGTTGGAATAATTTTAACTTCCTAAATTATTAGTTATATCATTGTTTTACAAAACAAAATTTCCTTTATCATATTAACGGACATATAACTTTACATGTAGTAAATATACATATAAAGACAAAAAATTATAGTTCTCCTTTATAATTAGCTTTGGTCAGGAGTTAAAAAGTTTTACATATAGAGAATTTTTTTAATATTCAATATATTTTTATGACTAAATCCCTATTTTAGTCCTTGTAAGACTGAATTTTTAATAATGTCATCTCTAACTAAAAGTTTGTATTAATTTGATCCTTATAAAATTAAAAATCTTTAAATTTTAGTCCTTTCATACACTAATTTGGTATTTCATCTTATGTATAAAAGGATTAAAATTTAAAGATTCTTAATCTTGTAAAGATTAAATTGATATATATTTTTAGTCAAGGATGAAATTGATAAAAATTTAATCTTACAAAGACCAAAATAGATTTTTAGTTTATTTTTATTCCATTATAATGCACTAAATGAACTTGAAAATCAATAAAAACACATAAGTCCATATATGAAATTATATTCCATTCCGGTGCTTGCTTAGGTGCCCCTAGGGGTTTGGTACCCAAGGTGATATGGCAAAATACAGGTCATTGGATAAGATTACAAAAATTTTGATATTAACTTAATAATCTCATCCAATGGCTTATATTTTCCCACACCACCCCGGGTACCAAATCCTTAGGGGTACCTTAGAATTCACCATTCCTAAAATTAAGGAAAGAAAATATACAACTCTAAAAATAAGATGATATACAATCATCTTAATCTCATTAGTGCAAAATTGCAAATAGATATTAGATATTTAGAGGATTACATATTAATTTTTGCCTGATAACTAATTAAGTGATGTGATATATTAGTTATAACATTGAATTTATAATTATCATAAACAATAACAATAACATTAGTTATTATATTAAAAAAAACCAATGTTATCTCTTTTGAAGCATTATGAAAAGTAACATTACATGTTAATTTTTTATAAGTAAAAAAAATCAACATGTAATATTAGTAATACCACTTCATTTTTTTTAAATAACTAATGTGGTATGTTATACCCCCTTCCAACCCTAATCCCTCCCTTTATTCCTCTTTTCCTAGTCTTCCTTATCCCCTCTATATTCCTCTTTAAAGAACACATTAATTGGAAATAGAAATCGATATCTCTTATAACACTACAAAATTCTAATTTTAATAATTTTAAAGAATAAACTAAATAACAAAACCTTGAAAATGGCAAAATTTATATCCAACAGCCTAATTAAAGATAGGTATTATGTTAAATTTGTCTTAATACCCATTACTCACTATAGAGGGATCATATTCCTTTGAAAGCACTTTTGAAATGCATTGAGCATTCACTACTACAAGAATAGGATACTGTATCGCTACAAAGATATTAGCTCAAGTTAACACTAATGTTTATATTAAAATGATGACATTTTTTAAATTATTTAAAAAATTAGGTTGAGGGGTTGATTCTAAAATTGACATCTATTTGGACACAATGGTATTTTTGAAATAATATTAGAAAACTTAAGATGTTATTTTTTTCACTTAACCAATGTTAAAATGTATGACATTTAAATATTACTAGGAAAATGGGAAAATTTAAAAGTCAATGTTAGAAATAATTAACATTTAAAGGTATTACAAAAGCCTAGTAAGAAAAATGTCAAATTATAACACATCAATTTTGAATTAAACTGACGTTTAATATGATGGCACTTACAAGGATACTAGGAAACCACAAAAACTTAAGATGTCAATTTTTTATATAAATGTCATCTAATGGTATTTCAAATGAGAATTGTAAAAATGTAAATTAGTAAGAAAAATAAAAAAAATCAAAGACAATCATCATAAGATTGGAAAAAGAGAATATCTTATTAGACAAAGAATTATTTCAAGGTTGGAAGAGTTTCAAGATGAAGTTTACAAATGATATTGTGCTTCACTTTTTTTATTTTCAACTTGCACCATGCTTTATGCTTTTCATTTTTAGTTGCCGATAACTTAAGTTTCCATGTTAGTTACTTTAAAACAACGGATAGCTATAATTTATACTATACATCAATTTAGAAAAACTACCATCATCTTTGATATAACAATGTTGTTCTACTAAGTAATATTTAACATCGATTATAATAAAAAATTCGTATTATAATAAATGACCAGATACAATAAACATGTAAGTCAAAACAAAACTAATTCAATTATACACATCATATGTGTTATAATTTATAATTTGTATACCCATTACATATACACACACACAACTGATATGCAAAACACAACTTACTATAAGTAAAAATTGATAGTATTAAAATTCTTTATTGCATTAAAACATTTTTATTATATAATTAAATAAAACTATAACAAATTGAATGCAAATGAGATAAATGAAAAAAAAAGACACACTATTAAAAAGATACATTGTTCCATTTTATTTATTTTTATATTAGTACATAAACATATACAACGAAAAAATTATTATTTACAATGAATAACAAACTTTACATTTACAATAAACATACATGGCATTCCTACAAAAACTAAAAAGAAAAGTGATTATCCTATGCTTATAATTCGTTACTATTACTCGATGGCTTTTAAGGCACCATTACTACAGAACTAATAATTTCCATTAATTAATAGATGTTTGTTTAAAAAAAATTGATGTTTATTTTAACACAATGAAATTTTTGAAATTATATAAGATAAGAAAACAATCAACATCTCAACATTGCCCAAAAATCTACAATATCAATTTTATACATAATCATCATCTAAAATGAATATCAAAAGGCTTATTAGAAACCATGAAATTAAAAGACATCAATTTTAATCAATAGTTGTCATCTAAAAGGCATTTCAAAAGTCTCATTGGAAATTATAAAACCATAGAATGTTGGTCCTTATTAACAACATTTAAGAGCCATTTAAAGTGTCACATTAGAAACTACAAAATCATATGCTATCAATTTTGTTTAATAATTAATGTCTATTTTTCCTTATAAATCTTTTCTCTAACTCTATCTTTCCATATGAACTTTTCTAATATCTCTCTAATATGCTCTCATGCATGATAAGTTTAATATATAATGTTATTGCTAGACTTTCACTCCACTTTCATCATAAGAGTGCATAAAGGAAGAACTTTAACTTCATTTCTCTTTCATTGTATACATTCTCATTTTTCATGTAGTAAAAGTGGAATAGAAAAGCTAATAAATGGAAGAGTTGTTGATCACTTCTCCACTTTCATCAAGGGAGTGTAAAATTGGTGAATCTTAGCATTCGATTCTCTCTTATGATATACCCTCTCATTTCCAATAGGGTACACAAATTAGATAAATTTGAACAACAATACTGGAATTTGCATTAAGGATAAAGATTTTAATATATAATGATTTTTCCATTATTTTTGTAGTTTTTTTTCACTGATAAAATAGTATAATTATTTTGTATAAATTTCTAGAGAAAATATTTTTCTTTGTTCATATATTTATATTTTCATTATGAATAGATAATGATAATTAAAATTTTTTCAATTTATAGAATTGTTTCTTTATGCTTATCTATATGTTATTTTTATTTATAATTCTATGATAAGTATTTGGATTATACATATTAAAAAAGAGAACACATATTGATAGGGAATTCCGTGGGGGTGTCCCGATCTTCATGGCGTAGGCAAATAAAGTAAATCAAAATAATGTAAAAAAATGATATGAGCGCCACACTCCAGAAATGAGGAAAGGAATTGGGAGTGATAAGCTTTGACTTGGGTGGTTCGATGACTTGACGAATGCAAGCAGCCAACCAACGCTATAAGGAACGCGACCTGCTACTTAGACCACTTGTCCAACCACGAACACGAATTGACCAATCCACACAACAACGCACCTGGGTTGAAGCACAAATTGGGGGCTTTTATGAATTTGAATTACCCATCTTATAATGGAAGATTGATAAAGCAAGGTTTCACAAGAGCAAAAGAAGATAATATTCTCACACTTTAGAGAAGAAACACTCAAATTTATGTATTATTCATGAACTGCCTCATTTTGAGTTACATAGATTCCTATTTATACTACTTTTAGGAAAATACAAATAGTAAATGTCATATTTGAAAAAATACAAAGCTTTGACTATCATTAAATTAAAAATGAAAATAATCCTCAGATTTTCCTTCTTTGTTATATTCCCGATTAGGAAAATATTTCTTGATTTGCTACACTCCATGTCTAGATTCATTGTATCCTATATTTGGAAATTATCTTCAGATTCATTGCGCTCCATATTAGGATAATGTTTCCACATTTGTTGTGCTCCATATTAGGAAATTATCTCATATGTCCAGGTTCATTGCACTCCATATTAGGAAAATATATCCAAGTTCATTGACTCCGAATTAGGAAATTATCTCCTAATTTGTCATGCTCCATATTGGGAAAATGTGTCTAGATTCGTTGCACTCCAGATATCTTCAAATTTCATGGGCTCGAATAAGCAACATTTCAACTCTACTTGCTTCTTCTACTTGGGCTTCTTGGGCCAGAAATGCATTCACATAGGCTCCAATTCCTTTTTGCATCCTTTTGAGCCTTCCTCTTGTCATTGGGCCTTCACTTAATATTAAATTTTTCTCTACTTAGGCTTGCTCATACAAAGTGCTGGACTAGTTCATATCACATATTGAAATAGATATAATGTTTTATGTAAAATTGGTTCAAAAATAACTTTCTTTTCATATTTGGTTATTTACATAATAAAAATTATAATATTGCTGAGGAAATAGCAAGTATAAAAATGCCATTTTTTAGTCAAATCGACATTTAATATGATGATATTTTTTAAAATATATGAGGATGTCTAAATGAATTCCATTTATAAAGAAATTTAAATGAATAAAATTAAATGCATCCAAATGAATGAATTTATGAAAAAATTTAAATGAGAGGAATTAAAAAAGTGTCTAAAGTTTAAATGAATAGAAGTGAAGATAACTTCAACAATTACATTTAACTAATAACATCAATCTTTTATGGCGATCATCATGTAAGTCTATTTCAATCATTATGACTATTCAATAATAAAAATTTACAATAATAATTTTTTATGGTGACCATTGTATAAATTTATTTCAATCATCGTAACTATTTATCAACAATTTAAATGTTGTTTTATTACTTAATTGACATCTTAATCTTTGTAACCATACATATGATCAAACTTATGATGTTAATTTTTAATTAATAATTTATGTTTAATTATTTTGCTCTCGACCTATTCATAGGGCTCCCTGATAACAAATTTATCATCTTTCAAGATAAATCTTCTTCCTTAAAAAAAAGGCCTCTAGGTTAAGGTTATAGATCTTGGTATTCAATATTACCATAATTATTAAGAAAGTTCAAGGAACTTTTAGGATCTCTTACAAGAACTTTTATCCATACCTTAGAAGGAATCCTAAGAGATTCTTGAATTTTCTTAATAGCCTAAGTAATGTTAATATTACAGTTTATATCCTTCACCTCAAAAGATAGCTCTATTAATGGATTCTAAAAACCAATTTTTTTTTAGGTTTTTGAAATTAATCTAAGTTCTATGCTAGAAATAGTTTCCATAATTCAACCATAAACATAGGAATTCTATAAAACATTTGTAAGGATTTCAAACAAGAATCCTTCCAGATTCCTTATTGAATTTTTATGTTCATTACTAAAGTGTAAATGCAAGTCCTTTAATTGAAGGAACCTCGGGAGATTCTAGTTACTATTCAATGTTGAATACTATAATTTACATCCTTTATCTCAACCTCAAGAGTCGTCTTTTATGATTATGAGCATCACATCAAATCACAGTTATCTTTTGTACCTAACTAAATGATCATAAGCATATCCATGGTTTGATGTAATTGTAATACTCATAAGATTTGAAGCATTTTTAATTCTAAAGCATTAATGGCATATGTTATCCTTAAATTAATGTTAAAGTGCTTAATTTTGTCATTTGCTATGAGCCTCTCATGTATTCTATTTTTCAATATGAAAATCGAAGTGTTGCTTGCTCCATATACTCTGTCAAATATATATATATATAAAGCAAAGCATGCCCATTTTCACACTAAAACACAAGAATCTTGGAAGGCTTATAGTAAATAAAGCAATTAAGTACTTCAAGGTTAATACATACAAAATTGATTAAATCAAAGACCTTAAAAGCCATTAAACAGTATGGAGGAATTACGAGCAAATGATAATCATTTTTTCTTTTAATTTTTTTAAGGATGTCATGTATGTTTATTATAAATGTAAAGTCTTAAATAACAATTTTTTTTTGTTATATATGTTTATGTACTAATATGGAAATATATAAAATAGAAGAATATATATTCATAATATATTTTCTCTTTTCTTATTTTTTATTTTATGTACATTCAATTCATTGTTGTTCTATTTAATTCTATAATAAAAAGGAAATAAACCTATTTTTTTTTAAAAAAAGATATTCATATATTAAGATGTTAGTTTTCTTTCTATAACCAACATTAAACTTAATAGGATAACATCATTGTATTAAAGATAATGATGGTTTTTCATAATTGACATGTAGTATAAATTTTAGATGTTAGTTATTATGTAGTAATATATGTGGAATCTTTAGCTACAAGTACAAATTGGAAATTAAAAGGATAAAGTATGGCACAAGTTGAAAATAAAAAAAAGTGAAGTATAATGTTATTTGTAAATTTCTTCTTGAAGCCTTTCTAATCCTAAAATGGTTCTTTATCTAATAAGGTATGATCTCATTCCAATCGTAAGAAGATTCTTTTCAATTATATTTTTGTTCATTAATTATTTTGTAAGATTGAAAGCTTAGTTAGCCTATGGCTAAATATATGTGATTTAGCACTCCTATGAAAAAAGTAGAATATAAATATGAGTATTTTTTTTAATTTCTTGTGTTTGTTCTGTAATTTAGTTTCTATTTCCTAATCAATCCTGTTTGGTTGCCTATAATTTTGATACAACTTTTACATATTTGCACAAATAAGAAATTTGACTTCTTTTATCTTTTTTGACATTCTTTCATATTATCTACTATTTATTCATACAAAAGTGTGTAATATGCCAATTTTTCATCAATGTTCATTGTATCTACAATTATTGTATTCAAAAGGCTTTACTAAGGAGTGCAAATCATATATTAAGCAATAAGTATCAAAATAGATTTAATAAAGTACCTATTTCTAATTGTGATATTGTATGCAACTTTTACCATTTTCAATCTATTATTATAATGTTTATTCTTTAAAACTAATTAATAGAAGATAGCAGTTTTCTATATCTAGTTAAGAATATAGGAGAAATAAGGTGAACAAAAGAGTAAGGAATACGGAGATGAGGTTAAGATTTGAGACAAGGAAGTAAGAACCAAAGGTCAAGGTGTGGGTGGCTAGAGTTAAGATATACAACATTAGTTACTTAAACAAACTAATATGGTATTATAGATATTAGATGTCAATTTTTAGAAAGTAAATGCTATTTAATGTTATTTCCTAAGATGATAAAAACATAAATGACATCTATTTTTTCTAAATAAGAACTAATATTATTTTTATATTTTATAACAATTTACTAATAAATGTTAAAATCATATATACTATGGTGCTTGATTACACATAGGTCATTTTTTGATGTATAATCTCTTAAACATTTGATGTTTATTAGCTATTCTATAGTCATGCATGCTTGATTCCATCAATTTTGTATATATTAAACTTGAGGTGCTTAATTAATTTATTTACTATGAACCTCTCAGGGTTCTTGTGTTTTAGTGTGAAAATAGGCATGCTTCTTACTTTATGTGTATCAAAGTTTAATATAGCACATAAAGCAAGCAATATGTTGGTTTTCACATTGAAACATAAAAAGCATGAGAGGCTCATAGTAAATTGAAGTAATCAAGCGTCTCAAGGTCAATAGAAGGATAACATACACCATTAATGCCACATAATTAGAAATACTTTGAATCTTGTAATCATGACAATCATATCAAATCACAAATATCATAGGCCCATGACCATCTTTTTTAGTGTAGAAGGTAAGCTTAATTCAATACAATGCTCATAAGAGATAAATTATGAGATTGATATGAAAGATGTATGTTATAGTATTCAATATTGAGAAGGAACTAGAATCTCCCCAAATTCCCTCAATTAAAGGATTTATGTCCCCACTTTGATAATGAACACAAACATCCTATAAATAACTTTGAAAGATTCTTGTCCAAAGTCCTTCCAAATGCTTTATAAAATTCATGTGTTTACGGCAGAATTATGGATACGATTTCTTGGAAGGAACTTAAATTGAATCCAAACCTTCCAAAAGGTTTAGATTTTGGAATGCTTCCAAATAGCCATTATAATATTGAATATCAAGATCTATATCCTCAACTTAGAAACCTTTTTTCATGGAAAGAGATCTATCATGAAAGATCATAGATTTATTGATAGATAGTACTATTTATAAGCTAAAAATAAAATAATTAGACATTGATCATTAATCAAAAATTAATGTTGTAAGTTTGGCCATTTGTACCATTGCAATGACTTAAGATTTTAGTTAAGGATTGAAACAATATGTAAACTATTAATCAACTATTATAATGATTGAAATGAACTTACACGATGGTCATCAGCATAAGTCGACATTGTAATTTCTTATTATTGAACCATTACGACAATTGAAATGGACTTACATGATGGTCACCACAAAAATTTGAAGTTGTAAATTCATTCTTTATAAGCTTATTTAGTACCATTTATTTAGAATTTTTTAGTTTCATTTATTTAAATTTTTTCATAAATTCATTCATTTAGGCATCTTTAATTTCATTCATTTAAACTTATTCATGAATAATATCTATTTAGACATTGTCAAATTTTGAGAAAATATCGTCATATTTAGACATTAGTAATCCTAAAATTGACATTTTTATATTTGTCATTTCCTCAACAAAGACCTTTCAAATTATTGCAAATTTCTATTATGTAAACCAAATCTAAAGAAAAATTTAATTTTGACACAATTTAACTTAAAATGTTATATCTGTTTTGATATGTTTTTTTTTTGTTAATTTTTGTAATCCAAATACCTATTATAAAATTTAAGTAAAAACAATATACAAATGAATAAAGAGAAATAACTTTGTAAATTCAAAAAAATTTAATTGTTATTTCTCTATTCATAATGAAAGTATTAATAGATGAGTAAAGAGAAACAATATCTCTACAACTTTATACAAAATAACTACATTGAATCATCAATAAATAAAAATTACACATCTGCATGAATACATAAAAATAATAGAAAAATCACTATATGTCAAAATCTTCATCCTTGATGCAAACTCTAGCATTATTATTCAAATTTCTCCAATTTGTATACAATAGGGATATGAAAGTGGAACGAGAATATAGAAGGACCATTCATCAAATTATCATTCACTAGTTTTTCCATTCTACTTTTACTCTATAGGAAATGAGAAAGTATATAATAAGAAAGAAATAAATGTTAAGATTCTCTCATTATACACTCTCTCGATAAAAATAAAGTGAAAGATCAACAACTCTTCCATTCACAATCTTTTTCATTCACTTTTACTCCTTGAAAAATGAAAGAGTATATAATAGGAAAGAAATGAAGGTAAAAAAAATTTCATTGTACACTTTCTCAATAAAAATAAAGTGAGAGATTAGTAACGTTATATATTAAACCTATCATATTCGAGAGCATATTAAAAAATGAGATGTCAGAAGTTTTCATATGGAGAGACAAAGTTAGAGAAGATTTATAGGAAAATAATAGATGTCAGTTATTAAACAAAGTTAATATCTTATGCTTCTATAGTTTTCAATGAGGCTTTTGAAATGCCTTTTAGATGTCATTTATTAAACAAAATCAATATCCTATACTTTTGCAATTTTCAATGAGTCATTTAAGATGTCTTTTAAATGACATTTTAGTCAAAAACTATCATTCTATGTTTTCAGCCAAGGTTTAAACATCGATTATATTCTCATCCATCATTTTAATTTTTTATATAATTTCAAAAATGTAACTAGATTAAAATAAATATCAACTTTGTTGTAAATTGACATTTACTGACCAATGTAAAACATCAATTTTGTAGCAGTGCACTTTGATTTGTAAAATAGGTTCTAAACTTCCAAATTAAACAAAACTCGTGTTATTGTAATCTAAGAGACAACCCATTCTAGTATGATTAGTGTTTTTTTTTTTTTCTGAGGTCAACTATATTAGGTTTTGTACCTCTAAAGGTAGCACATTCACTTTAGGTGGGTAAAGTATTAATAATTAAAAACACAAGTAACTAAATAGCAACACTTAGAATCAGATATACGTTAAGTGAAAAAGAGTAAGATCATAGGTAAAGTATAATTTTTCATATTATTATTATAATTAAGGAATTAATTATGGAATATAGATGTTTAATGGTCAATATTAGTGAACCTTCTAGGATTTTATACGAATTTTGGAATTTTGTCATCAAATTGCAGCAGCCAAAGCCACCGAGAAATAAAATTGATTAGCTTTACTCACTTGAGCTTATACAAAAATATAAATAACTAAGCCAACACCCTTAATGGTATAGTAGCACCTAATGTTAATTATCTTAAAAACTTTATTCTTCTCACATTGTAAGTTTGATATATATATATATATATATATATATATATATATATATATATATATATATATATATATATATATATATATATATATATATATATAGATATTAAATGAATTATTACTTGTATAATTATAAAAAAGAAAAATTACCATAACGAAAAGAAATAAAATAAAATGTTGTTTTATTTTTATATGGTGAAAGCTGTGGAATATATAATTACAGCTGAGATTGCGCGTAAGAAAAGTGTAAAAGCAGCAAGGAAGAAGCTAAATCTAGCTGGAGCTAACAGCTTCACGTACTTTGCAACTCATGCAACACGGTAGGCTCCACTGCATTTAAATCTTAATTAATGAAAGCTATTTTTTCTTTTACTAAATATTTATCTTTCAATTTACCAAAGAAAATGTCTTTCAAATTATTTAATATACATATTTAATGTTTTCCCTCCATTCGAAAGATTAGATAGACTTTTTTTTTTTTTAAATCGTAAGATACATTTTAAAGCACAAAATACATTGTTATCATTATCCATGAAAATGATGAATAATTACGGATTAAAAATTATTCTTTGATAACTTTTTACTTATTAAATTTTGAGTTTTTAATTTTTCTATTAACAATTATAATTATTCATTTTATTTTTAGATATCAAATTCAAAAAGATTAGGGTCCTATATATTGACAAGTGCACTAAAGCATAGGTTAAGAAATATTTAATAGTGATGAAAATTTAAATAATTTAAAAATTTATGCATCTTAATTTAATTCACCTTTAGTTCAATATGCAAATTTAATAATGAATTAAACAAAATTTTCTAATTTTTTAAAAAAATTTAATTTCTACCATCAAATGATCGTTAATCAGTGTCCTTAACGCATTACTTAAATATTGTTAAAGCTTATATATTGACACTTGTCTATGATGAGATATATATATATATATATATATATATAACGCATTACTTAAAGAAAATGTTTATGCACATTCTAGTTTTCTTTTTTAATTCAATGAAGTTTGTATGACAAGGTTGCCCATTTTTTTCCTTGTTATAAAAATAAAGAGCTCCTTAGATGTCAATAATATTTAACATGCCATAAAAATAAACTTATAATAGTCATAAGAGAAACAAACTTTCTTAAATTCCGTTTATTTTAATGAAAAATATTTTTCATAAAATATAATTATAAAATATTATGAGAAAAAATATTTTATTTATTTAATATTATATATAAAAAAATTTTGAAAAAATAACTTCTTTTATTTTAAAAAAAAATTACTTTCTTCTATTACCATAATTCTAAATAATATTTTTCTAAACTATTAACATAAATAATATTTTTTTATCGAAAATACTTTCCAACAAAATAATCAAAATCTTAGGATGAAAGACATTTTATTATTATATTATATTATGAATAAAAAATTTGAATCTTTTTTATCTTCTAACACTCATATCGATAGAATAAAAAAATTAAATTAAAATTTGAAACGCGGAATATTGAATTGTTATTGATTTAAGAGTACAATATTGATTTTGATTGATTTACACATGAGGTTTGGCCGCCACGTTAAAACCTCGGGCTGCATGATTAATTAATTTAATTTAATTAATTAATTAAATCAATGATTCCTTTGACATAGTCTTCTTTATATACAGTTCTCTTGCCGTAATTAGACATCATACTTCATCGCATTATTTTAACAACATTATAGTATACTATCAATTTAATGATATGTTTTATTCATTTCATCAAAACAACAATCAGTATTATTTGAAACGCTTTAATTTAAGGGATTTATATTTTATAAGCTCAACGTACGTATATTCACATCAGTAATGTATAAAACACTGTCACATATACAATGACGGTTTTAAAATCTGAATAATAGGGGATGGGGGGAGAATTTCAATTTTGAAATTGTAACAGCAGATAAAAAAATTAAAACTATTAAATAGCATAATCTTATTATAAAAAATATATTAATCTAAATATGAGCTTATCACTCCTAAAACAATGGCAGGAAAAAAAATACCATATTTGACTAGAGAAAATTATGGATAAATAAAAATTATGTTAGTCTCAAGCCAACTTTATTTATCAATATATAGGATTCAAATTCCAGAGACAGAGAGTTATTCAGGGAGCAGCAAAGCAGTTGTACTTACATGTCTCGTTTTCTTCTGGAAGTGAAACCAGACAATATACGAACATACAAAAAATGTAGGATAAAAAAATGTAGCATATGGGATAATGTTTTGTGCGTTGCTAATATAACTACAAGAGTAAATATAATATTCAATTTCTTAAAGATAATAACTATTATATTCCTTAAATTTTATAATTAGTATTATTAATTTTTTATTTTTACTTTTAGTATAATTATTCATTCTACCCTTTATATATAACATTAAAATAAATAGTAAAAAATGATAAAAAATTGAACATATATTTGATCTTACTAAAATGATATTTAATAATCATTTTTAATATTTTCATTTATTTTAATATTATAAGTGAATAAAAAAAAGAATAATAATAATAAATATAAAAATAAGGGATCAATAATATTGATTATAAATTTTAAAAGATGTAATAATTATTATATTTATAAATGAGAGAATAAACTACTTAGTTCATGCAAAAAAGGAAAATCCAAGTTTAAATGAAACTTGAGCAGAAACCGCGGGCTTTAAAGTCAAACATTGATGTAGGCCCCGACACGTAGAAAGAATCAATGAAAAAGAAAGAGATCACAGCAACAGTTCTTCCTTTCTTGGTGCAAAAGAAAACATTAAAGAGTAATAACTTGCTGGCCATATACAGTCCAATAAATGCTGTTTGGGTGTCAATTAGCCATATTACTCAAGAAAGCCAAGTTGTCCCTCAGTTGATATCTTGCGAGAGCCATGATTAGCAGGACACCACCACAACCAAACAAGTCATTTTCTATAAGCCACCAAAAAAATCTTAATTATTAAATATTTTTTAGCACAATTTGAACACTTAAATTAACATGTCTTGGTTTGTATATAAAGCCAGCCAACCACTTCCTTTCATCATACCACAGAAACGATTTTCACTGCAAAACCCTTCTTCTGTTTCCTGGCTTCGGCTCTGTTTCAAGGAAGAAAAAGAAGAAAAGAAAATGGGTGCTCTTGATTTTCTTTCGGATTATTTTACAGTTTCTACTCCAAAAAAGAAACGCAAACTAATGCAGGTTTTCATCACTTCTTCTCTCTGCGTATATGTCCGGGAAATATTTCTATTTGTTGGAATAAACAAATTCATACAAAGAATTTAATGTGGAAATTATTTACTTGATTCGGAAATGATGCTGATTTCCACTCTAATACTTTGATTCACACTGGTGTACAGAAATCACACTGAAACTCCTTGTCACTTTCACGATAATTTCACTAACTATCCCAAATTACATTCGTACAGAAAACAGAAAGAGAGAAAAAGAAGAAAAACTCTATTCTGATTGTATCAACTGATGAAAAACACAAACTCTGTAGTTTTTGTTTTCTCTGATGTGGTTGGTTACTGCACTTACAGTTTTTCTCCATTTTCAATAATGGGGGAGGTGATTATCAGAATAACCTATCTCCAAATTTTAAATTTAAAATAATTTTTTTTTCTTTTTAATATATATAAGATGTGGATCTTCATTATAGGGTGTACCCCACATCTATATTTTACACTATTTTTGCGGTGTTACTGAAAATCTCAGTACTAATCCTTAGTTGCATTCTAACACGTCAGAAAAACACTTCCTGAATTTCTCCATTCACTACAGCATGATGTTCAAGTATGTTAATTACTTATCAAAATATAATGATTAGTACTGAAATTTTAATATTATGGTAAAAGTAGAAATATTTACTGTGTGGATTTATCTGGTGACCTAGTTTCTGATTAAAATACTGAGATTATTTTCTCTTGTTTGTGTCATAATATAGACAGTTGAAATCAAGGTGAAAATGGACTGTGATGGATGCGAAAGAAGAGTGAGGAATGCGGTTTCCAACATGAAAGGTTCATAAATTTCTGTTTCTCTTTCTTTTTGTTTTCACTCTGATCATTATCTGTCTCCAACTTCAAGTTCTGGAGTTTCTTTTGTCCGCTAGTTCCTCATAAAACAGCATCACAATTCACACTCCTGACTTCATTTTCTGACCAAAAAAGAAATATAAGGAAAATACTACTTAAACTTTCATTTTAAAAAGTGAGTATTCATTCCTTTTAAATAAATAGCGTGAGATCCACAGAATTATGAACTTAATAAATAATAAATACAAAAATGCAATACTAGCATTACCTAAGAAATAATGATTTTAAATTGATTGCAGTCATTTTGTATTTATATTGTGATTAGCTGTGAATAAATATAAAATTTTTTTAAAGAGGGAGTATTCAATCCTTTTAAATAAATAGTGTGGGATCCACAGAATTATGAACTTTATAATTAATAGACAATAAATACAAGATTGTGATTGTAGCATTACCTAAGAAATAATGATTTCAAATTGGATTGCAGTCATGTTGTAATTATGTTGTGATTAGCTGTGAATAAATATAAAAATTTATAATATAATTAGGCAACCAACCGCAATAATCCCGCAATTTGAAAAAATGGAAAGAAACTTTGCTGCTTTCAACTTTACACTAAAGTTAATGAGGGTCATGATTACTCTCTTAGAAAGATTTTTTCAGTTGTTGTTAAATCATTTCTCCAATTTACAAAAAAAAAAAAAATAGAAGATGTGTGCTTAGGAAATAAAATTGTATGCAATTCGTAGTTTCACAATATTTTTTTATCAAAATTTGTAATTTTTTATATAAAATCTTGCAATTTTTTCTCATTAAATGTTGCATAAAAAATAAAAAAATTATTTTAATTTTTTATATATTTGTTACATGCTAAATTGTAAACACAAATTAAAAAATTTTGAAAATTTTTTATTTTAATTTTTTATATATTTGTTACGTGCTAAATTGTAAACACGTGCAAAATTGTAAGATTTTATACAAAACGTTGCTAATTTTATAACTTTTTAGTTAAAATTTATGAAATAAAAAACTCAATTTTTTTGAAGAACGAACCCAAGCAAAACCCAACTTAAAAAACTGATTGTTATAAAGTGCATTATGAAGCTTAAAATTAAAATACAACATAATAATATTGATAAAAAAAAATCAGTTGTTTTGTAATTATATATCAACTTTTTTATTATAATGTAAATAGTTATTACAGTAACGCAATTAATTTTTACCGGATTTTCTTGTCTTTAAACCATTAAAGCTTGTAAACACTCACATTAAGCAGTGCCAGCGAACAGGAAAGCCTGCTGCTAAAGCCATAACCTAAAACAACAATAAAGGCTAAACAGTCATGCTATTTCATCCAAAGGCAGGAGTCAAAAATAAGTGGTGAATTCAATTCAGCCATTAGATGCTTAACTACATGTTAAGGCGTAACTCTTGATTATAGAAATCAATGATAAACAATATGCGGGCCAAAATTCAAAACATAATCGAAACAAATTTTTCGGGTGATTTAGTATTTCCCAAGACTAAATTACATTGGTTTTCCTGGAACTTTGATTCAATTAATTACACTTGATATACTTTAATCTTTAAAATGATACACTTTTATCATCATAAAATATAATAAAAATTAACTTTTTAATTGCAATATCTTATTTAATATCATTTCTCATGGCTGGAAAATCACTGTTCTACATTTTATATAAAAGTCTTGCCATAAGACAACACATACAATAGGAGAGATTATTTTTATTATTAAAAAATGGATACATTTATAATAAAAATATAAAAATAAATAAATTTTCAATCATGAAGAATAATATTAAAAAAAACTGCAATTCTCTGAAATATTTCGTAACAACTGAAAGTGCTTCAGGAAATAAGTATATAATTTTGAAAAATAAAAAATATTGAATGTAATTAGATCAAATTGTGATCAATCTAATTTGACCAACAATAAAAAATCTACCTTACTTTATTATTAAAACCATCTTGCAATCATGGGTTTTCCTTAATTAATTAACTAATTATATATATTTTGGATCATTTATATATGCTAACCTATCCTTCTAACAACCACTCTCCTCTTGTGAAAATCCAAAGAATTCATTATTACTTCTTCTAATACCTTTGGTGGCAATTCAGGGGTTAAAGAAGTGGAGGTAAACAGAAAGCAAGGCAAGGTAACAGTGAGAGGTTATGTGGAGTCAAACAAGGTGCTAAAGAAAGTGCAGAGCACCGGAAAAAGAGCTGAGTTTTGGCCCTACATTCCATACAACTTGGTGGCTTATCCTTATGTTGTTGGGGCGTATGACAAAAAGGCACCTTCTGGTTATGTCAAGAACGTTGTTCAAGCTCTGCCCAGCCCGCATGCGCCGGAAGAGAAATTCACCACCATGTTCAGTGATGAAAACCCTAATTCATGCAGAGTTATGTGAAGCAATTATGCAGCAGTATACAAGAAAGAGCTTTGCTGGTTTTTATATATATATTTGCCTTATAAGCTTTAGGATTCATTTATTTATGTCGTAGTTTTTCAGGGCCATTTTCAACTTCATGTACTTAGCTTTTCTGTGTTTAGCAACTAGAAGACAAGTTTTGTAGTAGAAAAAGTTTTGTTTGGGGCCTACATGCTTAATCACCTTGCACAAAGAGTACGTCTTTGGTTTTCTTAATTTTATAATTTATAATCACTTTTAAATTAATTATGGAAACCAACCTTTGTGTTGGATTAATTGGTAAAATTCATCATCTTTAATTATTAATTTATTTCTTAATTTTAATTTTGGTTGTTAATAATCTTGAAGATCAAGATAACTTGTAAATATTATTATCAATTCTCATAAGAGCGAGTAGGTCGTCCTGATCTTGGAAGGGAGTGAATTTAAACTTCACTTAGCACACTGAAGTTTATGGAATCCAAGTCCTGAAGACCTTAATCGCCAAAAAGAGAAATCCAGACATTAGTAAGCTATAAATCCCAAGCTCCTAAAACTTATGGCCAATACTGTACCTTGCCTCGTCCACAGCGAGGACAACTGCCAATCTTGGAATTTTATCCGGCTTTTAGATTGCTTTGCTCTTGGCTGCCTAGTCTACATAGTGACATTAGCTATCAGCTTGATCCTAATCCATTCCGAAAACTTTCTTCCTGACAAAAATGTTATTCGTACTGAAATTAATATTCAAAGTTAAATTTTGAATGTTTTATATTTATTAAATTAAATTATATAAACCTATCTTATTATTCTATATTTAATAATATTTTTTAATTTATATTTAAATTTTAAATTTTATTTTCAATATATATAACACTGTTATTTTTCTCTGCCAAAATATTGAATTAAACATTTGAATCTTCTTTGACAAGCACCTTCCGCCCTCACCATAAACTCGCATTCCCAATAAGCCAGGTGTTTATCAACAGTAATACTGAAATTCTAATTTCTATTACGGTACCAATAATAATATTTCCTTATTTTTCTTGTATTCTCATCTCTCTAGGGATATAAATGAATCAAGCTATTTTATAAATAGTTTAAAATCAACTTGTAAAAGATTCAATTTAAAATCAACTTTGAATGAGAAAAACTAAAATAAACTATACTCAATTAATACATAAGTCAAGATTGAACTTTATATTACTTAGTTCAAACTATTCATAAGCCTAAACGAGATCAATAATATGGAAAATATTATATGTACCAAAAATAGGATTCAAAATTGGGTTCTAAATCTTTTATATTCATTGAATTAAGTTTTATAAATTTGTTCAAATATTTTATATTTAATGACAATTCTCAATTTTCATTCAAAACTTAATTTTGAATCTCATTTTGGATGCATGTTTCACTATTGTAATAATACTAATAGTAAATATATTTTTATTTTTATACTATATATTGTAGGCCTTGACAACCCACACCTAAAAAGAGATGAATTGAATATTTTTAAAATTTTTACCATTTTTTAAATTCTCTTTGAAAAATCCTTGATTTTGGGAAACAATGAGAATAATTTTAATTTTAATAATTCCAAGAAAGTTTTATAAAGATGTTTGCACTTAAGGTATGATAATTTAAAGAATTAGTGCAAATTAACTCATTCAACCATGCATTAACAAATCATCAAGAGTCAAACACAAGATTATTCAATGAAGAGGTTTGCACACAATATATAACAATTCAATGTACTTGTATAAAACAATTCATTCAACTATACATAGAAAAAGAATTAAGAAGCACATGCATAGATAGATTTCTCTTTCAACTGTTCAATCATCAAAGCATAAAGATCAACACTGAAGCACAATATATTCAACACTTCCATCAACTATGCATAGACAAGTTATCAAGAAGTACATGCATAGATATATACCCCCTTTTAAGCCTTTAATCATCAAAGCATCAACGTGAGCATTCAAACACAATATATTTAACAAGTGATAATAACAAAATAGAGCAAAAATAGGAGCATATGCAGAAAAATGAAGAAATATAATAGAGATATCAAATACAAAGATTTATACCTGTTCCTCTTTTAAATATTCTTTCCAAGGTGTATATCCACTCTCCAAGCTTTCTAAGCTTGTGTTTCAATCTACTATCCCTTCAAATTTAAATCGAGCACTTGAAGAAGCTTTTTTACAAATTCTTGCTCTTCCTTAAGCAAAATCTCTCTTTATAAGGGATACTTTACCCTTTAAAATAATTTTTATACTTCACCCTTTACAATTAGAAAATGATATATAATGAATAACAACTCAAACAAACTCTTTTATAGAGTGGATGAAATAAATGAAGCTCCTAGAATAGAAGAGTTTCACAAAGAAAAACTCAAATCATGATTTGATAAAAGAAAAATTAAAATGATGCTAAAAGATAAAGTTCAAGTTCTCTTTACATTATATTTAATATTTCTTAACTTATACAAGAAGCTCATTAAGTATTATAGTCATTTGGGATAGATAGGAATGAAAACTAGTTGTTTATAGCAATTATACGCACATCAGAATAGTCAAAATCGATTGGCCAATCGATTTTGATGAAAATTTTCATCTCTACCTGTTTGAAATTGATTAATCAATTGATTCTCCAAAACAGAATTGTAAATTCAATTTTAAAAAGTCATAACTTCTTCATTTTAAGTCCATTTTGAGCAAATAATTTATTGTTAGAAAGTTATTTGAGTCTACTTTCAAATTAGACTTTCTGAGATATGTTTAAAATAATTAGTAAAGATCAGGAATAATAAATTGTGAAATTTTTATTTTGAGACTCAATTTGTAAAATTCATAACTCTCTCATATCTTGATCATTTTAAGCAAATAACATATCCATAGAAAGTTCTTTGAGTCTATTTTCATGTAAAAATAATTCCATGCTCATATCATTTTTAGTTTTTAAGATATGACAAATAATGAGTAAAGATCAGAAAAGACTAGTATGCAAAAAATTGATTATTAGACTCAACTTGAATAAATCATAACTCTTTCATCTACTGATCATTTTAAGCAAATGATATGTCCATGAAAAGTTATTTGAGTCTATTTTCATATAGAAAAAGTTTGACAATAAATCACAAGTACTTTGTGAGATAGGATCAAAAGAATAACTAAAAGTCAAAATTGAAAAGATTAAAACTTCATATCTTACTAGTTTTTGAAGTGTCCCCATAGGCTATCTTGTAAAAATATGATTGTGGGTTATCTTTTCAAGACATCTTGATCAAACTAAGATTATAAAAACTTGTTTGAGCTCTATATCATGAAATACTCTATTTTACAATAAAGTTTAAACCTAAAATAAAAAACTATACCAATCTAGTCTTTGGCCTTTCTTTAATGCTTCCAAACTTTTAAAGATTTGAATATTTTCATCCTTTAATACTTGGATCACATCTTCTTTCTTTTATTTCTTCCTCATTCATTCTTGAGTTGAGCATGAAAAAATCTTTGATTGCTTTATTTCAATGCTCACTCTTTTTCATTTTAGACTTTCCTATATAATAGATATAAACTTTGCAAATCATATATATATAGTTAGTCCAATCTAATATATCAAGATATTTATATACAAGATTCATATATATAACAAATTAATGTAAGAACATACATAATCATCATATCATGTATCTCAACCAGTCATATACTTAGTGATGCTTGTATAAAATATAATTCTTTTAACATATAATCAAACATTAGTATTATAACTATAATATAGCATGTCTATTAAAGATTTTATAACACTTTGGTATAAAGACATGCAATACTATTATAACAATCATTTATCATCATCAAAACTTATCATATAAAACTTAGGGCTAATATATATAAACAACATAATACATAAAAAAAAATTATCACATTATTAATTATTAAGATCGCATGAAGAAGTATAATATTTTGATTTAATTAATTAGCTTTCTAGTATATATTATATTTTGCTAAACGTAATAATTAGCATTATGTGATAATTATACCAATATTTTTGATAGATTTGAAACTTGTAGAAAAATTTATATTAATAAGAAAAATGAGATAAAAAAATGTTATGACTAATTTATTTATGAAAGATGAAGTTTTATATACTCAAATTAAAATGAAATGACAAATCATTCAAATAAGGTTATAAAAGCTCATTTAAAATCATTTTCATTAAAATTTCAAACTTGAATTCAAATATTTCAAATTTTATGCAAAATTGGAGCCAATAACATATTATTCGAATAAATTTGTATAAACTCATTTAAGCTTATATTCAATTTAGATTCGAGTTCAAATCCAAATTATTATAACTTTCAGCTTAAGTTCAAGTTTGTTTATTTTTTACCATTTCAAACTTAAACATATAAATATTTAACTAAACTCAATTCATTTACTAACTCAATTCATTTACATTTCGATGCCGATCTTCACATATAAAATACAACTTCAAAAATATTATAAAACTATACTTGACACAAATGCAATCGGATCTTCTATGACCGTCATGTTCAAAGAAGATTACGCGTGCCAAAAAAAGAAATTAGTAGAAGTTGCAATCTTTTGGAAGCAATTTGCCACATAGTTGATTTATACTACCTCCCTTGCATACTCATTATATTAGAGTAACCATATTGTGAAGAATGAAATAACACAATCAATATTACAGTGAAGGATGAAATGACACAAATTAACAAGATTTTGCGGCGAGAATGGTGCAATTAATGGGACCGGGTTTATCTTACGTTAGATATATATTTTAAGAGGTAAAGTAAGATTATCATTCTTAATAGAAAATTAAGGAAATGAGTATTTATAAATTTGAAAATTAGTTTTTAATTAATTGTTATTTATTAAATTTTAATTCTTATTTTTTATTGTAACATTGATAAATTTTTGGCTGCTCAATGGGCACATAATTTATGTATTTACTACAACTAAAAATTTACTATTTCAGTGTTATTAAAAAAATAACACAATATTTAATTTTTTTATTACCCCTTTCTGAATTTATTTCAATTATCATTGATAATGAATATATAAATTTTATACCCACTAAACAATTAAAAATTTCTTTTATAACATCTCACTTTATACTTTGATATATATTTTTGCACTTCATGGCGGATTCCAATTCTTTAATCACAAAGGCCACAAACTTCCTGACAAAAACAAATGAAAGAAAATGGAAACTTCTTTTCACTTTTTAACAAATCCATCACTAAATTTAAAAGCGCCGTTTATGGTCATAACATCATTAATCATGTTTGATTCCTTTAAAGTTTGATATATATTTTAAAGGATAAAATAAACCATTATTGATATAAAATTAAAGATTAACAATTTAATAAATAATAAATCGCTAAAAATTAATTTTTGATCCTTTTCTTGAATTTTTTTATTAATAGTTATAATTATACATTTTATTTTTTGAAGTATATCTTGCACGATGAGGAGCCAATTTGATCACTAATAATTTTTTAAAAGCATAATATATGGTTGTCTTTATTGTCTAACAACATTACAACATTCTTCGTATCTTGCTTTCCCTCTAATTTTGGCTTTGTAGGCGTGAAAAAGACAATTTGAGTTGGGCACTATCTGATATCCAATTTCATATATCTGCATTATTGATTGCAGATATTAGGAAATCTCAGACACTAACATATACATAATTACGGATTAAAACATAATTAATAATTTCCAATTTAATCTATGTATTGCTCTCCTTTTCATTGAGCACTAAGTACCGATATTGCGGCTGGAATTATTTATAAAGTGATGTCAGTCCAAAATGCGTTTGTGTTCTGTGTTCTGTGTATGTGGTGTAATAAATAACATCAATGAAAAGATAAGCTTATGAAAAACTTTTAATTTACATGATATTTGATATTTTTTTTTTAAATTATTTTTTTTATCGTATTTAAGAATCAATTTTTAATTTTTATATATATATAATTTAATTATTTTTATTATTATAAAAAAAAGAATAAGTTGCCTTTTAAGAAGAGAACCGTGATTACCGGCATTTCCTTCTTTTACCATGCGTTAGTACACGAGTATTTTTCCGCCCTGCTTAGTTACAGCTACTACTTATATTTAAAGGATAAGTCAATGACGGTAATATTTTCTGAGACATTTGCAATTTTAAAAATTTTCCATCCTTTCATTACTTAAAAATTGATTGTCTTTTTAAGTTCAATCTATATTTTTAAGATGAAATGACGGTGTAGTACTATTAATCAATTATTTATATTTTGAATAAAGAATAGCAAGAAGGGGATATTATTTTGATATTATCGAATAAAGAGCCAGTTGCATATTGAAATTGTCAATAAAAATCTATTTAAAAATTATTGCTAAACTCAGTTGAAAAATAATAAACTCAACTAAATTTAAACATTAAAAAAATTATTGAAAAAGAATTTTTTACCAAATAAGATAACTGACATTAAATTGGTTTGAAAATATAATTAAAAATAATTATAATAATTTTATCCAAATTTTGAGAACCAATTAAATCAACTTGCCTTCCCAACCAACTACTTATTTTAATGATAAAGGACAGAGAAGTTATTCTCTCATTTAAGTACTTCTTCAAGGAATTTATCCAACAAAGTTATGGTTATTGAGCTCTATCAATATCTTCAACCCTCCCCCCCCCCCCATATTTTGCATATATAATAGAAAAGCCATCGTTACATATTGCAATGAGGCATGCTTATTTTATAATTAAGTGGCATTTGATTTGCAAAATCTTATATTTTCAAAAATGTATACATTTCTAAAAGTGTAATTCCTAAAAATTTAATTAATAGTAATATAACATTCCTATATTTAGTTTATTATAAATTTTTTTGAAAATATTTTACTAGATTCCTATATTATTATATTTTGTTGATATTATTAGGAATTTTGAGATTATTTCAAAAATACTATTATCAAGTTTTTTATTATAAAATATAATATAATAAATTATATTTTTATTTAAAACTACATAAATAATTAAAAATTTTTAACAATAATAATTTAAATTTTAATATTTAACATTTAAAATTTATTGAAATATATATAAAGATATTTTATACTTATTATATTTTAATATTTAATATATCATATTTTAACAATTAATATATTCTTTATTTAGAATAAAATTTGGTTGCTAGTTATTAAACACTATAATCCTACCTAGAAATAAGCCATGTATAAGCTAATTGTTTATTCACTTTTTTTGTACTCTTTACTTTTATAAGATATATTTATCATTAGTCACATTGTTATTATTTTTGTTGTTATTGTTGTTAGATCAATTTTTAAAATAAAGTGAGTGTAATTTATTTGAGCTATTATTATAGTACTAAATATACTTAATATTTTTTCTTTTGTAAAATTATAAATTTTTACCATTAAATTATTTTCATAATTAAGTTTTGTACCGATATTAAATTTTACATTATAATTTCTTATCTAATATAAAAATATTATTATTTTATATTTTTATGTATAATATGCCTTTTTAAAAAGATATTCTAAGCCTATTGTATTATTCTTCAATGAAAGAAATATATATATATATATATATATATATATATATATATATATATATATATATATATATATATATATATATATATATATATATATATATATATATATATATATATATATATATATATATATAATCTTCCAAGCATTAGGAACAATAATAAAAAAAAAGAATTGCAGTTAAAAATTAATGTTAATGTATTTCCTAATAATAAAAATATTTTAAAAATAAAGTGCTAATTATTTTTTAATTTAAATTAAAAAAATTTTGATAAAGTGATAATAACAAAGAGAATTAAATATGAAAATAATTTTATTCTTTTATTTTAATATCAATATTCCTATCTTATAGGAATACAAGATACCTATCTCTCCTTATAGGGTCAAAAATATTCTTAAAAATGTGATATTCTCAAACTCTTTTTTTAAACTTTGAATCAAATATAAGAACGTAATATTTCTTAAAATATTAAAAATATTCCGCGAATCAAACATTCCTAAAGAAGATCTTGCACCTTGTAGAATATAAAAATTAATTACCTGATGATAAGAACACTCAAAATTATTTATCTCCTAAAAAATAGTAAAGTCACTGGCTGATTATGAATCAATGTAAATTAAAGCATATATTCGTTTGGAATAATTTTCCACATAAGTTTACTAAGCACAAACATTTTATAGCAGCACTTATTTTGTCATGGATATTTTTTGTTCCCTTTTTATGTATTGATAACTAGAAATTTTAAATTTATACTGTACCATAATCTAGTCAAGCCCTTCACTACTTTATCGTCCTAACGATTTGGATTTTTTGCTGCTTTTTTTTTTTCAAGACACTGAGTTTCTAGAAGCATATATTATCACATACTAAGAAAAATATATAACATTTCATCGAATAGCAGCATTTTGAATTCTTCCTTACATTTCTTTAATGAGTAAACCAATATTTTGGTGCATACGTACTAATAAATGTGATTAATATCAATTTAATATTTATCTAATTTGAATTTTCAATTTCATCATACACATTCAATTTTCTTTAAATTAGTTCTTGGGTGATCATTCAAAATGCTCTAAATTAAAATTTTTATTAACAAGATAAATAGCATGTAACCTCAAATGCTATATTATAAGAAATCCAATATGGTAAATGAAATGGGGAAATCCAATTAAATGAGAACCAAATTGATGTTACCGATTACCACCATTTATTTATGACAAATCAAAATAGTAATTTAGTTTTTTTTTCTTATAAAATATATTGTGTATTCTGATTAATTATGGTGACAGTGAAGAAGAAAACATTCACATCCTAAAATCATCATAATAAATTTAGGGGTTTGAATTTTTCACACTTGTTCAATTTTCTTTAATTTTAAATAGAGATAGGAGAAGCACGATCCCTTATTTTGAAATCTACAATTTCTGCTATGATTAAATTGCAACCTAGATTTATAGTTTCAATTTTTTTTTATCTCGGTATTCATAATCTAAAAATTTTGAATTAAATACCTACTAATTGTAAATTATTTCTATTTGGATACTTATCAGTTAAACTTCCATTAAATTTGACTTATGGATTACTAGCATAACTCTTAACGTTTCATTTTTGTGAATGACATGACTCTTAAATTTTTGCATTAAGTTTACTAACAATTTCCACATTAAAAAATGTCTAATGCTTTCTTTCCAAATTAAGTGCATTATTTTGTTTACTACTAGGAAATTGCTTATTAACATTAGTAGGTAGATGTCAGTGACCACTATCACTAACGTCTATCTTAATATAGTGTCATTTTTAAAATTATATAAAAACTTAAGACAATAGATATCAATTATGATCAACATCTATGTTGACGAAGTGGTACTGTTGAAAATAGCTGAAAAACTTACTATTCTAATTTTAAAAATACCAACTTCTAAAGTTTGATGCAGGATAGCGTGAAAACTCAATATGCTAATTTTCTTTATAATTGTTATCCAAAAAAGCATTCGAAGCATGCTAAATAAAAATATGGAAAATTCACACATCAATTTTGGACTCAAACATTATCTAGAAAGCATTTTGAAAATCTTATTTTCCATATGAGATACTTCTAACATCTCACTCTCTAATATTCTAACGATATCTTTTTAGTCATCCTTCACTTTCATTACCAAAGTATGCAATGTAAAAATAGGAGGATTGTAGTTCTTCCATTGTGAACTCTCATGATTAAAAAGTAAAAAATTAAGCAACAAAGTGGAATTTACATTAGCCATGTTGATTTTTTCTACATAGTAGTTTTCCTATATTTTTTCTTTGTATTGATGTAAACATATCTATTTTAATTTGGTACTTAGATGATTCGGTGTATCTTTGTATAGGTTATTTTATATAATACATGATTTACTTATTTTGAGAAGAGTGATTTTTTGGATGATGGCAATGACAAGTTTTGGCAGCAAGGTAGACAATGAGAATTGAACAACGCACAACCTCATTTCTTTTATTTCTATCTGATATTAGTGTAAATTATATTTATTAATGTAACGATATATGGAAATGAATAAAATTGCATACTAAATTTAGTAACTAGATTTTTCGTTTCTCTTATTTTTATGAATCCACATTTAATGTGTTAACATTATCAGTATAAGAAAAATATACAAAAAGAAATGGCATTAGAGTTATTATCTAATAATTAATGTCATATTTATCACTAAATTGAGTTGTACTTGTATAAACAAAACAATTAATGAATGGAATTTGTATCAAATTTTATAAGTTGAAAGATAGTATATGTGATTACTAGATTTTGATTTAAATTAATAAAATGGTCAATGTGTTTTCTAATAGTTCATGTAATCTTCTAAAATTCAATATAGTCTTTAAGTTACAATAAAATGATTTGTGAAGAAATATTTACTACTAAAAGACATTGGTTGCAAATGCTTATAGCGTCGACTGTTTACAAAACAGACATCTAAAAATATTTGAAAGGTTTTTTGTTAAGGAAATGACAAACTTAAAAAAAATGTCAATTTTATCCTTAACCAACATCTAAAATAATGTCAGTTATGAGTTTACAAAGAGAGTAAAAAAACATAAAACTTGTATAGGATGACATTTATGAGATTACAAGAAATTGTGAAAACTTAATACATTGATTTTTTTTAAATGGCCATCATGCAAGGCTATTTTAATCATTATGATAGTTTATGTTAAAATTTTATATGTTGATAAAGTAAATGACCAATATCTTAAGGTATGGCAACCACCATTTTTTTAGATATTATTAAACCTAAGACATTAGTTTTAATAACTAACATTTAAGGTTTGCCTACTACTTATACATATCGCTCTCCTTGTCATTTTGAAACCAATGATACATTAGTTTGTAACCCATCTACTCCCTTTAGAGATATTGAGAAAACACAAAGATGGATTGCAAACTAATGATAAATTATAATGAGAAGAAGTAATATATCCTGTCATGCATTAACAAGTTTGTAGATGCATAAGTCATGATGTTGCTTTTTCTTAATATAATTTACCTTTATTTTGCAACTCATTTACATTTTCTAACACAAAATATCTTTAAACAATATAAAGGAATTGCGAGCATATGATACCTATATTTTTGTTTCATTTATGTAAGAACTTTATATAAAGTAATTGCAAGTAGATGATAATGTATAATATCTTTTTTAAGTATATATTTATTATAAATGAAAACTTTGTTATTCATTACAAATAATAATTTTTTTATGGAGGGACTTCTATCTATACTTTAGTCATGAACACAAGTATTTAACAAGGCATTTAGAAGGACTTTGGACAAAAATCATTTTAAATGATTTATAAAATCCTTGTGTTCACTACTAAACTACATGCACAAGTCCTTGAAAGGAACTTTAAGAGATTCCAAAACTTTCATCTTAGAAGTTATCTTTATTAAATATAACAATTTCCACCCTCTATCCCAAAAAAGGCTTATTTAAAAGGTGTAGATCATCATATTCAACACTAAATTGGCTATTGTGAAAGTTCCGAAATTTATCAAAATTCCTTCAAGGATTTTTTTAATAGATTCTAGAATCTTCTCAATAGCCTAGGTTCTAAATACAATGATCTACACCATTCATCCTAGGATCTATCCTTATTGATAGATTCCAAAAGTCATCGATTTACACTTTTCATCTAAGAAGTCATCATTAATTTTCTCAACATTTTTATTGTTCATTATAAATTATAACATTTTTTGTGTATATGTTAATATACTGATATAAAAATAAATGGAATTAAAGTCTTTCTCTTTTCTGATTTTTTATACATTTATATTCAATTTTTTGTTATTCATATTTGTTTAATCATATAAGAAAATTTTGGAAATGTAATAAAGTATTTTAATCCTATCAATTTCACTTATTTAAAAAAATTGGTTAATTCATAAAATAATGTCAATATTCTTAAAAGATTTATACTTAAACTCTAAAATTATTGTTTGATACCACCTATAAAACTATAAATTGGATCATATATTTTATCTATTTTGATATATATATTTATGTGATAAATATAAATGAATTTTACTTTTATAGATAAATATAAATGTACAAATATGTGATATATATAAATTATTGTTTAGATTCTGGTTTGATGTGTATAATTGAATTAATTTTAATGAAAGAGTTAACAAAGCAAAAGAAATTAATTGTTTTAATAATTGACATTCAATTCTTATGATGTCAATTCTTGTTTAGTGACTAACATTAAAAATTAGTTAATAGGACAATGTCATTTTATTAAAGATGATGGTGATTTCTTTTGTACTTAATTGACATCTAATATTTAATGTTGTTTACCTTAACTAACTGTAGACACAAGTATTTTGTAGTAATTGACATACAAAACTTTTACCCCATGTGTGATTTGAAAATAAAAAAGTTAAAGTATAGCACAAAGTGAAAATAAAAAGTGTAAAGCATATCACCATTTACAAATTTTATTTCAAAATTCTTCTAATCCTAAAATAATTCTTTATCGAATGAGGTATGTACTCCTTCCAACCTTAAAATAATTTTCTTCAATTTTATATTTTTCTCACTAATTATTTTATAAGATTAAAGTGCCATTATCTTGTGGTTAAATATATAAAGTTTTGGCACTTATTGAAAAAGTACAGAATATAAATATAAGGATTTATTTTATATTTTATATTTGCTCTTTCAATTTAGTTTCTTATTTCATAATCAATCATATTTTCCTATCTATCATTTTGATGTAACTTTTATAAATTTATACATATAAGAAATTTGATTCCATTCATCTTTATCAACATTTGGTAGTATTATTTATTATTTATTTATTTATTTATTTAAAATATGTCATATTAGGCATCAAATTTTCATAAATGCTTATTGCATTTATAAGTATTGTATTTAAAAGTGCCTTTCTAAGGAATACAAACTTCATATATTGATTAATAAGTATCAAGATAGATTGAGTAAATCACCCATCTCTAATTAGGGTATTGTATATTTTTTTTACTATTTTCAATATTTTTATTTGATTTTCTTTAAATTGTTAAAATTAGAATCCTGTAAAGTTATAAAAGATGTTAATTTTCATTTCTAGTTAGAATGCTTTATATATACTTAGCTTGTCTAACAATTATTAGAAGTGGTCCAAGTAGATTGATCCCCTATTTTACAAATTACTAGAGAATGCAAATGATTTCCATCAAAGTTGATGATTGTCTTTTAAATTAAGCAAATCTATAGCATTTGTCATAGATTTGAACAAGTTATTTAGCTTTTTTTTTTCATCCTTAGCCAACAGTAACCTGGTCTCATGACTTTTAAGGCTAGAGTAACTCTAGTTAAGTAACTTCTGCATATACACTCATAAAGCTCTTGTAGTATGTAATTGGCATCTTTTGGATATAGGAATTTGAGAATTGGTAAATCAAAGCTTTGTCTATATAGCTAGTCTTTCTCCAATAAGAAATGGGCAACCTATCTTTGAATTTTTTATACCTCCACCTTATCACCTAGAAGTTTTCTATCTTTAAGATATGCATAGATGAGGGTGATCTAGGAGTTTGAGTGATCAATCTTCAGGATTTATTTTTCATCAACACTTAAAATGCCGAGCAACTATTGTATAACCAATTGGTTATTCATTACTTCCTTCACACTTGCTAGTTTGGCCAATGCATCTACTTTTTCATATTCTAACCAAGTAATATTAGTTAATTTGTATTGGAACTTGTTTAAAAGCGACTTTATCTTTTCTATATATCTGATTAATATCGGCCCTTTCACCATGTATTCCCCTAAAAGTTAGGCTATTGCCAAATGTGAATCACTAAAGATCTATATTTATTCAATGCTTATCTTTGTAGCTAATTTTAGGCCAACAATGAGGGCTTCATATTCGACATGGTTGTTTGTTGGCTTGAATTCAAATTTAATTAAATATTCCAGCTAAACTTCATTTCCTTTTAAAATTATGCCTACTCCTTTTGTATTTTTGTTTGAAGACCCGTCTGTATACATTAACCATTCGGTCTTTTATTAAGACTGTTATTTCTCTTCTTTAAACATTTCTAGCACTTATAACTTGATTAACCTCCATAGTTCATACACTATGCCATATTCCGATAATTTAATCAACTAAATAAGCAATCACCTTGCAAGGTTAGGTTTATGCAAAATTTGCCAAATCAACACATCTATCTAAATGAATATATGGTGACTCTAAAAATATGACTTTAATTTCTTAGATATACATAGCAAAGTGAATACTACTTTTTTCAATTTTTAGTAACTTAGTTATGCACCATGTAATACTTTGCTTGTGAAGTAGATAGGCTTTTACGTTACCTTCTTCTTTCACTTGTACTAAACTGACAATGATTTCTAATGCCACTAAATATAAGTAAAGCATGTCTCTTTGATTTGATCGGTATAGTACTAGTAGGGTGATCAGGTATTCTTTTAGTTTACGAAATACTTCTTCACACTCAATGTTCCATTTGAACTTTTAAAAGTTTTTTAGCAAGAAGTAAAATGGGAAGCACTTATCTCCTTACCTAAACAAGAATCTAGAAAGGGTTACTAATTAACCATTCAATGTTTGGATTTCTTTCACATTCATTAGGCTTTTCATTTTGATGACTTCTAAGCATTTGGAAGGATTCACTTTGATCCAACATTTTGTGACATGAATCCTAAGAATTATCCTACTACTACTATAAATGCATATTTTTTCAGATTAAGTCGCATCATATTCCTCTTAAGCACTTCGAACATCTCCAAAATATCCTTCTAATGTTGTTCTTCACTCATCAATTTAACAATCATGTCATTGGCATAAACCTTAATACATCTACCTATTTGGTATATAAAAACTTTATTCATTATATGCTAATATAAGGCTCTAGCTTTCTTTAATTCGAATAACATTACTTTGTAGCATAACACTCATTAATCTATTGTGAATGCTATCTTATCTTCGTCACTCAAATACATCTTCTCTAATTATAGTTAGAGAAAGCATCATTGAAACTTAAAATTTTACACCTTGATGAATTATCCACTAGATTATTTATATTTGGCAAAGGATAAGAATCATTTAAATTAACTATATCAAAATTTATGTAGTCCACACACATTCTCTACACATCATTTGATTTTTTTTCACCAAAATCACATTTATAAGCCAAGCAATATGGGGAAATTCTCTAATAAATCCTACTTTTAACAATTTAGCAACCTTTTCTTTTACTACAACTTGTCTTTTAGACTCTAAATTCCTGTTCTTTGGTTAAATTAATTTTACATTTAGATCAAGAAATAAATTAGGACAAGCCACTTCAATGTTGATGCCTAACATATTAGTTAAAGAGTAAGTAAAGACCATATTATTTTCTTTTACTATCTATATTAAGGTTTACTTGTCCTCATGTTTCAAGTTTAACATTATCTTTATAATTTTTTCATTGTCTTCCTTGAACAACCTAATTTCCTCCAATTCAAACCTAGGCTCAAGTTATTTCAAATCATTTTATCAAACACCTGATAGTGTAAGGTCCACCACTTAGTAATCTTTTATGAGATTTGACAACCCTAATACATTCTAATTGATTTCTTTTCCTTTCAAAATGGTAATTTAGCACTTTCATGCTACTTTGTGGTCCCCTTCACTTGTCTTATTCCAATTGAAGTATTGAAAAAGGTGTGAGTGCACATAATGGCACTTATTCTATTTAGCAAAGGTCTTCCCAATATCACATTATAAACAGTATTCAATACTGAGACTACTAAAAATTCCATATCAATCATTTTTACATTGCTTGTAGAATTAAGTATTACTTTTAACATTATAGTTCCTTCAACTTGCACTTAGTTTCATATGAACATGATAAGCATATCATCATATGGTTTGTACATGTTTTTAGTAAGGCCCATATTTTATGCTTTTTTAAAGTAAAGAATGTCTACTAAATTACTTTAATCCATCAAGATACATTTTATCAAAAATTGTGAACTAAAGCAGTAATTACTATTGGATCATCATGGTTCCTATTAATTTTGTTGAAATCTTTCTCTATAAAAGTTATAGATTTGAATTCTTCCTTCTGACTCTCTTACCTAATTGTAAGGACTTGTTTAGCATGTCTTTTTCTAGAGCAATTTGAACTTTCTCTACTTGTAAATCCTCCAATTACTATTTCGATTACTTGAACTTTTGGGTTCTTCGATTAGTGTTTCTCTTCCTATCCTTCTCTCACTTGCTAATCAAACTTCCTATTCTTTTTGTATTCATCATTATCATAGCTATAATCTCTATAAAACTAGTAAAATTTCATTCAATTAGCTTAAGGATACTTTCTTTTCCTTAATATTGGAAATTTTATCAATTTAGTCATATGGTATTAGTCTAATCCAATCCTGATCTCATTTTCTCCCATAATCTAATGGAGAACTTTAATCGAACTTTTCCTACCCACGATCATGTCATTGCTTATTCATGTCTTGCTTTTTTGCGTTTATAAATTTCTCAACCTAATTGAGTAACTCTTTTAGGGTGTAACCTGGGCATTTCATCAAGGATAAAGTAAGGTGTCCTAACTATAGCCTAATCATTAAATAATGAACAATGACTCTTTCATTAAAATCTTTTATTTCGAGAGCCAGAGCATTGAAATAAGCAAAGTAATCTCTACTAATGCTGTAAAAGTATTTCTGGGTGGTTTGCTAGTTGCAAATTGAGCTCGGAAGATTTTGAACAAGTGTTTGAAATTAGAAATGAAACAAATAAGTAGGGAAGTAAACCACCTAAAACCTACCTTTCTCAATGTTGTTCAAAATGCCCAACACATAATTATCTCAGGGGTGCCCCTAAAAGGAGCATAGATACTAAAAAAGCTTCAAGGTGTACTATATTGAAGGTACTATTATATGCTTCCAGGTGTGTAAGAAACCTAAAGTGTGAAGGAGTGGAGTGGTCATGATCTCAATGATGAAAGAATGATTATCCCCCTCCAAGAAAGTTATATGTTAAGAATATCAATTGGGTAAATTGTTTCAATTAATGGAATGGAAGAATGGATCATACTCCTCATCTTTTGGCTATTGTTCCTATAGTGCTCTAATATGTTAAGTGTTAGAATTGTTTGAGGAAAGGGAAATTATGGTAGTGGAAGGAATATCTGTGGGATTGGTGGTGATATAGGTAGTAGTAACATAGGTCCTATCATCTTTGATGTTTAGACAATATGAATGTTTAGTGTTAAGGATAGATATGGTCCCAATAAGTGTTAAGGTGCATATGTAATTAGGTTAGTCGTGTTTGGTGGCATGCTGAGTGGCATTTGTGATAGATTTGATAATAGTAGGCATGAAGGAAGTGATACTCGATCTAATATGGCTAGGAAGACAAATTAAGGTTCAAATGTTAGTGGTAAAGCTATTTGATGATGATAGGGTTGTCTAAGAGCCTCAATTTCAACTTTTAGGTAAGCAACTTGCTTTATAAGGACATCTTTTATATTTCCATGGTGCAACAATGATCTCATTCAGCTAAGAAAATAGCATAATCATCGGCTGCTCATTCATGCTTTTGTGCTAAAGACATGGGTTCTCGACAATGAGATCAATTAGATATCACCTCAATGTGAGACTATAAAGAGGTAAAGCATGCATTACGAAACATGATCACTAGGAAAGCCACAAACAATGTCAAATCATAGTTTTTGTTTTCGTCAATCAATTTGGATGGTTTAGTTGGGTTGGACTTTGTTTGCATAGGAAACAAAAGGTTATGTGTAGATGATGAAGAATGGTCCATCAAGCACACTCTAATGCCTAAGTTAGTAGGAGTATAAATAAAGTAGTATCTGGAATTGTGTATTAGATTGTGAAAGCATATCTACCATTCTTTTATAGGGTCATTATCATTTATAAATAGGTTGGACGTTCGGTAAACTTGGAGATTTACTTATTATGGCAAATCTTTAGACATGATGGAGGGACTTTAGCCCATTTTTACATTGATAGTTGATATTTAAGTGTGATCCTTACTATTTAGATTATGTTATGAGTTAATGCTAATTAAGTTGGCCTAAGTTAAAGGCTTAAATAAGGCTCTATGCAACTTAGAGGAATAACGGTCATGTTTGAGCAGGTTCAATCCAATTAGACATTTTGGTCATTATTAATAATAGTAGTGGTGATAATAATAGTGGGGGTGTTGATATCAACAATAATGATAATGTTAATGATTAATTTTTATTCTTAATGATTATTTTTTCTATTCTTAAATTATCTTTACCAAATGTGACTTGTAAGTTATGTTTTGAACATGATGAAAATTATATTAATATTTTGGTAAATTAATTTAATAAAATGTTAGCAAATAAGTAATTTGATTTAAATATTTAAAGATAATTTGTCTCTTTCAAAGTAATTTTAATTGGATTGATTTATAGTCTAACTTTTATGAAGTTGTCAATAAATTAATTAATTAATAATAAAATTTTGAAAATTAATTTCTATTTTTTTTATGAACTAATTTCTTATAAGAAGTAAAGTATTTAGTTGTGTTAAAAAATTAAATGTTATAGAATTTATTATATTTTTGTTGCTTTGAAGTTATGTTCTTGAACAAACAAGTAATCATATTTAATTTTTTGATAAATTAATTTAAAGTTTTTTAAAAAAAAATAAATGATCTGGACTTAAATATTTAGATTGTAATTCTACCCTTTGGAAAATAATTGAATGTAGTGAATAGTAATTTATGAGATTGTTAACCAGTTAATTAATTAGTTGATAATAATAATATTTCAAAAACTACTTTCTCTTTAGCTGGTAATTAGACTGTAGTTAAATAAATTTCGTACACTAGCTCCTTTACCGGTTGTAAGATTAGATTGGTTCATCAGTTCAGCATATTAAGCCATCAAAGCTTGTATCAGGTGAGTTGTAGATGAAAGGGCAAGCAAATTTTTAAAACATAAAATAATGCTCATTCATTGTCATTATTAAGCAGATAAAATAAGGACGTGAGTATTCGGAAGATAAAAAGTGAGAGAACCAACCATTACTTTGCTCAAGAGCTTTTGGATTTGGACGGTAAGGTGGACTCAAGCTTTTAGGCTATCTCATGTTTTTGGTCCAATTAAAATTTCAAATCTATACACGAGGAAGGACCCATTAGGAACTTTGGGCCTGCCAACATTTGGTCCAACATAAAAAGATTAATTTTTAATTATCAAAAGATCAATTTTGTCATATATGGATCGAAAGTTTATGCATAAATAAATTAAATGACATGGAGCAATAATAATAATTAGATTAAATATTTTTTATTTCAAAAAATATAAAATTTAATATGAATTACTAAATATTTAATATATACATAAATTAAAGATTATAGAAAAACTTGCCTTATCAAAACTTCACCATACATCCATTAATTTTACCCAAAAACCTATGATAGCAAGCGAAAGCCTGGGGAAAAAAAAATGCTGGTGTGTCAATTTTTTATTGGTGAATTGGTCAAGCCGCCATACCCATTAAGGTATTGAAGATCTCTCTCTCTCTCTCTCTCTCTCTCTCTCTCTCTCTCTCTCTCTCTCTCTCTCTAGCCACTTGTATTAAAAAGGTTTGCATAACCCTTCCTTGGGCCATTGGCGCTGTAGGAGAGGGGAACCACTTTTAAGGGGAAAACTCACTCTGGTTGCATTAAATATGGAAATTTTTTCATTATAAAATAAATATGTAGAAAATTTTTAATATAAATGATGATAAATAAAGGTTTTTCTTATTTAAAAAATAACATAAAATTCAAATTGAAAGAAGGTGATATATAGCCTCCTAATAACCTCTTGTAGATATAATATATTAAATCAATAAAAAATATTATTTTTATTATTGTATATTATGTATTATTTTATTTTTTATAATAATAGAAATAAATAATCTATTGAATACATATGAAAATTTGAAATTGAAGTAACAATATAATGAAAGATAATTTTTTTTCAGTATTAATCATCTAATATCGATCAGATCACATTAAACTTCTAACTAATTTGGATTCAAGTCAGAAGAATCTAATATTAAAGCAAAGTTCTTCCAACAACAATTTTTTCCATTTATAAAACTTAAATTCGAGAGTTTGCTTAAGAAAATTGAATTCTTAATCACTCTCTTAATTCTTAGTCACTCGAATCAACTATTGTTAATCAAAAGATAAATTTTTTTAAAAAACATCAAGTATTAATTCGAATCAAAAGTTGCTTGTAATAATTTTTTTGGTTAATTTAATTTCCTTCTATTTCCTTTTAATTTACTATGTTTAAGATAAATAATAAATAGTTTTAATTTAGAGGAAAATTTTGAATTTATTATTTTATGTTTTATTAACTAAATTAATATATAAATATGTGTAGTATTTATTAAAATAATTAAAAAATAAATTTTAAAATAAAATAATAAGGTTATTTTCAATTTTTAAAATAATAAATAAATAATTCAAAATAATAGATTAAAAGTATTTGTTATGATATCTTAAAATTTTTAAATTTTGAAAAAATATGATAAATTTTAAAATTTTTATATAAAATTATTTAATTATAATTATTCATCTTTTAATAAATATAATATAATAATTTAATTTGATAAATTTTGATACTACCACTTTTTTTACATTTTAAAACTTCAAGAAATAATATATAATTCACTAAAGATTAAAGAAAAAGTACATGCAAGTTAAATACAGTTAATAAAAAAATAATATCACTATAAATTATTCGTGAGTAAGGAAGAATTCTTACCAATAAAACATATTAATTAAAACCGATGCAAATGAAAATCTGCTGAGACAGTTAAAAGCTGATAACAGGAGACTTGACGAAGAAGTAAAGGCATGAAAAGCAGACTAAAAAAGGGTGCTTTTCGTTGAGACACCATTTGCAGATTGTAATGATGGACCTAACAAGCCCCTCCCACTGACCACAGTAGAGCCCTACATTTATCCTTTTTACATTCACTTTTACTGTTTTTGTGTGATTTCGTGCTTTCCTCACTCTAGTCTCATAGGCCTAGAGAGAGAAAGTAAAAGACAGAGCACGTGACATTTGACAGCATCCTCCAAATGTCCCTCCAATTGTTCTCTGTTTGCGTGCCATAAATGGTTTGGAAACACTAGCTGGAGTTGGGAATTGTGACGGTAGACGGTTAGAAACCCAGGAAAAAACTAGGAGAGAAAAAATATTTTTATTATATTCAGTTGAAAATAAATATGAGAAAAAAATAAAAAAAAATGATAAAGAGAAAATTAGGAAAAGGATTTAATAGAGTAAAATAATTACAATATTCTTTTATATAAATATTAAAATATTTATATTATTAATTAATTAAATTTATTAAATAATTTATTTTATTATTAAAATTATTACATATAATTAATTATTAAAAAATTTAAATAATAATTAAATATTTTTAAAAAATAATAATTAATTAATCATATTATAATAACTAATTATAATTATTATGAACTGCATCAAATAATTTATTTTATTATTAAAATTATTATAACTAATTTATTCTATTGTAAAAAAATCCATTAAAAAAGAATTCAATCTATCATCTTAGACTTGGATTAAAAATTGATACAATGAAAATTTCAAAATATTTTACATCAATAATATTTAAAAAAATTCATTCAAGAACTTTATAATTAAATATAAATATTTAAAATTGTTATAATTAAACAATTCTACTACTAGAATTGCATTATAAAATCTATTTCATTTATGTTTTTGAACAAAGAATGGAAAAAAAAATTCTCACTCATTGATTTGTATGGTAACCAATTTGACAATTATAATGGTTAAACAGTAAGCTTTCCATCTACCTTAGATTATAACCTCATCAGCAATTATCATCTTTCAAAAAAATATATAAAATAAAAATTAAAGACTATAGAGATAAATCAAAGAAATCACAATCAAATTCTTTAACCAAATTAATTATACAATAAAAACATCTCAGCTATTAGTACTCCAAAGTAATTAAGTTATCGGAAACGAATGTTTAAATCCATCCAAAAAGTAATGAGTTTCCACTAACCCTTTGTTTGGAACGGGTGTAAAGGGCGGGGGGAGAAATAGAACAGGTGAAATTTGAGATGAAATCTACAATTTCACCTGTTTGGATAGCAGTGAAATTTGGAGGGGGCGTAAACTGAAATGTAATTTTCGGTACGGCCCACCAATGATATCACCCCCCGGATATAAGGCGAAATGCGGGTGAAATGGCAAACTTTTTTGTGAATTCCCCTGCTACCCTTCTGTCCGAACGCAAGGCTGGAACTCTGAAAGCAAAGTTTCAATTGCTGTGCCTTTTTATTTTTCGTTTATCAAATTCATTTTAATGTTTTTTCTAAAATATAAATTAATAATTTTTGTGTGGTTATACATAAAAAAAGTCATGAATGCCATTATCAAGGGCTGCGGATGAGATTCTACAAGGCCAAACCAATGCTTTCAATTTTTATTGAAGGATAATTTAAAATTTTACAGAAAATATTTTTTATAAAATAATAAATTAGAAAAAATATTTTATTAATTCAAAATAAATTTTGTGTAATTATATAATTTTTATTATATTTTTTGTATTAAAAATTTTTATTTCATTCATCATCAAAATAAATTTTTTTGTATTAAATTTATAGTGCAAATTTTAAAAAATTTATTAATTATATTAAATTTATAATTATAAATATAAATATGTTAGTAATAAAAAAATTTAGCATATTTTTTCATAAATTATTTATTATTTAATTTTACTAAATAATATTATAACTATCTCAACATAACATAACAAAAGGATATTTTAGTCATTTCACTCATTCACATTTCCTTCCCCCTCTATTTTCACCCATTCCAAACAAAAGAAATTCATTTCACTCATATTTACTCCCCCTCCTATTTTCACTCATTCCAAACAACTCAGGTGAAATTACTTTCACCTCCATTTCCTTCCCCTCCATTTCCATCCCCCTCCATTTACACCCTCTCCCATTTTCACCTCCAGCCAAACATACCCAAATGACTTTCTTTCATAAGAAGTGATACACATTTGAAGGAAACAGAGAATTACAAATTGCAAAATACAAGAGGATTTTTATTTTTAGGTATTGTATTGGAAATTTTGTTTCTTAAGAATATAAGTATATACATCATTAAATTATAATAATATATTAAATTTCTTATTTTAAATTTTAATTAATTTATTTTTAAATTTAAAAAAATTAATTTAATAATAAAATATTTGACTTCTTGAAAAATAAAACTTTTCCTAATATTCTCTTTTATTTTATTAAAAAATTAAATTTAAAAGACACGTGAAAGACTCTATTCTTAAAAGGTTTATCTGTTCTTTTCAATGTTATCATATTTTTGACAATTTTTATTTATCTCTGCGTATAAACTGTATATAAATATTTTTTGCTCTTGTTTACCAAAAAAATAATTTTTTTTCTTTTTTTTACGGATTTTCTTGTTCGTATTTGGAGAATGAAAATATATATTATAATTTAACAAATAGTTTTCAATTAGTTACTAGCATTCAAAAACAATCTATTTGATTAAAGAATTTTTAATTCAAACAATATTTGATATTTTTTATAAGAACATTTTATATTTGAGTTTTAATTTGAATTTTTTGTATGAATAAATCTAGTAAATTAATCACTTTAGTTATGAAAATGTGAAATTTTAAATTATTATAGAGATAAACTTATGTATTGCATGAATTTTACATTATAAAATAAAATAAATACTCACTTTATATACAAGAAAATCCCTTTATAATTTTGATGAAATCATACATATTGAAATTATTTATTATTTATTCTAAATAAATATTGTAGTATTATTTATGTGATAGAATTGATTTTCATTTGTATAAAATGAAAATTTAATAATTCGTATTGATCTTTCCTTAATTATTTTTATAAATCTTATAATTTGAAATAAAAATTATATTATTTGTTTTTATCTAATTTTTATCTGAGAAAAAGTGTACATATTTTGTATTTAAATTAAAAATATATTATCTTGTTGTATATATCTTATCAATTTATTATATATATGTATATTACATTTTTATATCATAATTATAATTTATGATTTACGATTACTTTGTATATTAAAGCATTTTAAATTATAATCTAAAATTCAATTTTTTAATTTTAAACTCTTAAACAAAAATGAAGAAATATTTTGCCATGTCTAAAAATATAGATATACTTTAATAATTTATAATTTTTTATTTTATTTTATAATAATAGTAAAATTAATAATTAATTTTAAATGTCACTTTATTCCGCACAAGTTTTATTGCAATGTGCATATTTAGAGGGAAAACTTTTTCATTCCCAACACAATTAATTTTTTTTTTACAATACTTAGGTAAAATTTCTTATGTGTTTGCATAAGATTTTTCGATCATAATAAAATATGTATGCAATTATTCTATTTAATTATTATTAATAATTATAATGTGATAATTACATAACTATTAATATATATGTTATTTTCTTTAAAGAGGATTACAAACATACATGATATATATATATATATATCATAATATAGTTGGAAAACCGCCTACAGAATTTTACCTGAGCCTTCTTCTTTTTTATGTAGTAATGCAAAAAGGAAAAAAATGGAATTGTCTTCTTCATACCTTATGAATATCACATCAAATTATAGTCAATTATAATTAATTTATCTGTTGTTTCTTATTGTAAAATTCATAAAATTAATGAAACTTGTCATATATTTTTTTCAATGAAGATTTTAAAAATAATATATGTTAAATTAGGGAAGAAAGAAGAAAAAATTTTAAATTTGAATTGAAAAAAATGGGACAGAAATTTTTTAAAAAAATTAAATTACTTAAAAAATAATAACTACAAATTTGGTATCTGATATTTCTTTCCCTTTTTTTTTCCTTCATCCAAATGAAGAGAAAAAATTTCAAAAAAAATTTTCTTCATTTTTTTCCCTCCTGCCAAGCAAAGACAAACAACATATGCCACTCACTCTTTTAAAGGATATGTCTGTATCTATTACTCATATTGTAGTTGTATATTTTAAAATTAGAATTTTAATTTAATTTATTATTAATATAAAACATTTTATATTAATAGTGAATGACAAGAAGATATATCATAAAAACTGATTTTGATAATTTTTTATTATATCACAATATATGGGAGGATGATAATGTAAAATTAATTTTCACTAATAATAAATTAGATTCAAATTCTTAAAATTATTTATACTAAAGATATGTCATGAAAGTTTATTCATAATTGACTAAGAAGTCGAAACATAAAAGGAAAAGATGCTTAAGTTAGATGATTTTTATTTGTTAATTAGTAAGAGTTTAAATTTTGAAAGTCGGAGGAAGGAATATTTTTTATTGTAATAATATTTGAAGTGATTTTCTCATTTAACTCCATTTTTTCTTTTTTAAGCAAAGGGCCTAAAATTCTATACTAAGAAACAATACACTTGGAAAAAAATCTCATTATATCAATAAAATTATTGCATGACATAATTTAGGAATAATTAAACTACACTTCTAAAGTTTGTATCAAGCATATCGAATGAGCTATATTAGCTAAATGATTAGCCACTTTGTTTGCTTTTCAATTTTATTCAAAATGATTTGAAATCTAAAATATCTGTATATTTTCATGCAAAAGTTCAAAGGTAAATTTTGTGGCAAATTTGTAATTGATTTGGGAAGAGATTTTAACACATCAGTAAATTCAAAATTTTGAATTTATTCATTTGTATAAGATTATATAAAATGAATAAATTTAAATAATTTATTATAGTTGGTACACCATAAATTAATATGTCTTAATTATCACCATTGATTTCATAAATGCAACTAAATATTTAGTTAAGCGATTTTTTTCACCTTTTTATTATTACTTTATAATTCATGGGAAGGTATATTTTGTGGCAAGTTTGTATTTGATTTTGATGATTGTGGGGATACCCATAATGGATGACCCACATCATCATGATTTAAATTTTGAATTTAAAATTTAAAGGAAAATAAAATTAGTTATTTTTTATGACTAATAATAAAATGGGTATAAAAGATAATTACCCACAAAATAAAAGGGGAGATAACTTCCTACAAAAGAGAGAAAAACATCATCAGAATATATCCTAAAAAAAAATTTTTATAGAGAGAAAAAAACCTTCCCTCTTCAAGAGTGGTTTCAAGTGAAAGTTGTTGTGGATAAAAAGATCAAAGTTCATGGTGATTCTTAACTACCGTGTGGAACATAACATCAAATTAAGAAAAAAAGAACAAGTATGTATATTTTTTGCTATAATTTAATTTATTAATTTTTCCCAACATTGGTATTAGAGTCAAGTTAATTTGGTGTCTGTGATTCCTTACATATATTTGATGTCATTAAATGCAAAGAATGCATTGTATGAGATGCACTTGTTGTTTAATGTGTATATAATTAGTAATTTTTTTTGTCAAAACCATGCTTCCTACTTGTGCTCTTATGGTATGGAATGCAACTATTGGATGTTAAATATTTTTTTATTCTGCCATTCCTAGAAAAGTGTTGTTAGGCATGATTTTTGTATTAAAAGGAACATATAAAACATCCATAAAATACTCCTAAACAATAGAAACAATGAGAACACCAAAAGGCTCCATAATACCCGTAATTATTTTTTTAGTTAAAAAAATTAATCTAGAATTGTAAAGCTTAAAATTCTAAGAATTTTAGCTTTTGAATCACACAAAATAGAGTTCTGAATCAAAAGTTATGGTTGAAAAACTATTTTGAGCCATACAGACCCAACTAGGTCTACGAATCGAGTCGGGTTGACCCAATTGACTTGGTCTAAGGTCAAAGATGACCTAAACAATAGGTCATTTTGGCCAATAAGTAAACGACATGTTGTTTTAAGGTCTAACCTATTTGAATAGAAACCAAAATGACACATCATTTCAATTAACTAAAAAAAAATTCCTCACTTTTGGGAAGCACGCATATGGGCCACCCCTGCTTCAAATGTCACATGTCATATACCAATGAAAAAAAGAAGAAAATTTTTCTAGCTAGCTAGTTTTGGTGACTAGAAAAGCCCTGCATGGCGGCACATGGATGTCACATGCCAACAGTGTGAGTGGGCGAACTTCAATTTTTCTTTTTCTTTTATTTTTTCAACACTAGATCACTATAATGGGGCATATGGATGTGTGCGGTGTCCTTCTGAGGCATGATTTGATCCTAAAAATTCTTAACTTCAAGATCTACACATTGGTATACAATTTGTACATTTTTTAAATTTTTATGACACTATTTTTATTTAAAAAGTGGTAAAAATGACATATTTTGACTGTATTTTATGTTTATTTTTGGTAAATAGACATGGAACAATGGTTCATGGAGGAATATGATCCATATGGCTTTGTAGAGAGTGTAGCAAAAGACCCAAAAAGAGTCATACTGAGTAGATACTCCTAAAGACCTTAACAAAATAATACACTTGTTATATCAAAGAAACACACGTACAATGTATCCCATGAAAGCCTTCCTGCATGAAGTTAAAACCTTAAAAGCGGACCTTAGGCATAGAGGAAAAGTGTTTCCTAATCACTTTTAGGTTTGTGCCCTATTAAAGGAAATTTCAAACAATAATTTATGGATACTAATTAAAAAGACACTATGGCAATGCAAAGATTATAAGCTAGGAACCATCAAATACATTGATCTTGAAAAATGCATGGAAGAGCTAAGACTATAGGAAGTTCGCTATATCAAAACAAATTAGAGGAAAATAATTCTAATGTTAAAATTGCTAAACATGAAAAGTGTAAGACGTCTTAGGCCAACACTGTAGAAAAGGGATTACATATGAAAGATCCACTCAAAACCATGAATATGCACAAATTTGGACCAGTTCACTCCACAAATCCACTAAAATTATTCAATACCTTCGAAGAGATGAAATCTCTAAACTCTGAATGGGAAACTAGGATAGAAACATTAGCTGTTAATTTTTTTGGACTTTTCATATGTCTTTATATTTTACTTGTTAAGATTGATTTCTAAACTTAACATGGTTTGTTTAGACTTATTTATTGATTGATGAATGTTTAAATCTCTTTATTTTATATACATTTATCTTCTGGAATCCTACATTTAAGTGGGAGCTCTTATACTATGATTATTCTTAAGAGCGATACAACATATGATATTTGTATGAGAATGATCTCGATGGGAAATAATGACAGTATTTAAATAAATATGTGATAGGGGTATGACAAACGTAAACTTTTGACTATAAACTAAGTAATGTCATTATTGTTCTATGTGAGAATGATGCAAATAAAATAGCATTGTATACTCATAGAAGATATTATAATTTAGCATAATGGCTAGCAAGAACATAATTGCCAAATTGAACAAAGGTGACAAATTGAATAGGGATAATTGGGATATATGGCATTGGAAAATATCTTATATATTAGAAGAACAAGATGCTCTTAAAGCCTAAAACCATATCATAATAGAACCCAAAAATGGGAACATGACCCAGCATAAAAAAGATGCTGAGGCATATACTATTGGAAGGAAAAGAATAGTATCGCATGAATTAAACTTTTGAGTGCAATAGCAGATTACTTTATGTGTGAGTATGAGGATTAACCAACTGCCCAGGGTATGTGGATTGACCTAAAAGAAATTTTGATGGTATTTCTGCTACTAACCTAAGGAGACTCACAATCAAATTTGACACTTATAAACTTCGGCCTAATACTCCAATGAAACAATATTTACATGAAATGTCAAATATAATTCGTGAGCTAAAAGCTGTAGGACATAGACCTTTTGATAAGCAGTAAGTGCAAGCCATAATTAGGTCACTTCTTGCAAGTTAGGAACACGTGAAGGTCAACCTGACTCACAACGAAAGCATTGTTCTTTCGATGATTTGGTAAGACATTTGAAACTCGAGGATGAACGTCTAAGGGCTTATAGGTCTTCTGGACAAGCACACATAGTGGAGGGAACAAGACCCTCAAATTCCAAGCCTAAGTTTAAGAAAGGCAAGAAGTTCCATAAAAGAAAATCTAGGCCCAATTACAAGGGTAAGAAAACCTTCAAAAGGAAGAAGGAAAAATATGGCTCAAAAAAATTTAATCTCAAGATGATCAAATATTATGCCTATCAAAAAATGGGCCATTTTGCTTAAGATTGTGCTCAATAAAATGAATAGAATAAGGTATTACTAAATACTGAACTTATACATTTTTCATATGTTTCCAGTACTATTTTTTTAACAAAATCTTATCCTTTGCGGATTTTAGACTTAGGTGCCACAGACCACATGAGCAAGGACTAAGGATCCTACATAGAATACCATCAATTGTTGAGTCAAAGCAGATGGCTTTACATTAGAAACAATGTAAAAATTGAGGTCAAGGGCATTGGTATATGCAAATTGGATTTGCGTGGCAAAAAAACCTTTATCCTACGTGATGCACTTTATGTACCTAACATTCAACGAAATTTAGTTTCTATTTATTCCTTACTTCATTTTGGATTTTCAATTAATTTTTATGATAATGTTGCTGATATTTTTAAGGATAATGTACTTTATGATTCTGACTTTATTTTCGATGGATTTATTATTTTGGATATTATCGAAAATGTTGCTTACAATTGCTTTGCCACTTCTACTTCCAATTTAAATGCTGATGTGGATATTTGGCATGCTAGATTAGGACATATAAATCAAAATAAGATGATTAAACTAGTAAAAGAAAGATTGTTAAGTCTAATTTCAAAATTAGAGATGTCCTTATATAAACATTGTCTAGTTGGTAAAGTAATTGGAAAACTGTTTGGAAAAAGGATTAGGGCAAAAACTCCATTACAATTAATTCACTCCAATATATATGGTCCTCTGAGTGTGAGGGCAAGACATGGAGCTTGGCACTTCATTACTTTCATTAATGATTACTCACAATACGATCATATATATTTGATTTCACTTAAGTCAGAAGCATTAGAATGCTTCAGTCGTTATTTAAATGAAGTTAAGAATCAAATGGATAAGAAGGTGAAAGCACTCAGAACTAACTATAGACGTGAATATTTGTTTAAACAATTTAAAGAGTCCTGTGAAGAAAAAAGGATAATAAGACAGTTAACAATCTTTGGTACTTCACAACAAAATGGAGTAGCTAAAATAAGAAATAGAACACTTCTAGATATGGTTAGGTCAATGATGGTACATGCCAATTTACCTTTTTCATATTAGGGAGATGCCATATTGATAGCTACTTTTATATTTAACCATGTGCCCTCAAAGTCTGTTACATGCATACTCTATGAACTATGGATAAAACACAAACCTAATGTTAGAGGTGGCAATTTTCGACACGACACGATAACACGACACGAATTAAACGGGTTCGGGTCGGGTTCGGGTTGGGCTTAATCGGGTTCGGGTCATAAACGGGTTAACCCGTCTGACCCGAATAAATTTCGTGTCGGGTTCGGGTCAACCCGTTTAACCCGTTTCAAACTCGTTTAAGTTACACGGGTTATTAAACGGGTCAACCCGACCCGCCAACCCGTTTAACCCGTTATATAATATATAAATTTATTAATTATTAATTTATATAAAATAAAAAATTAATATAAACGGGTTGATAAACGGGTTCGGGTCGGATTAAACGGGTTGTATTATTATTTTATAAGCATATTTTATATATTCGGGTTATACGGGTCGTGTCGGGTTGACCCGTTTAATAAACGGGTCGTGTCGGGTTGACCCGTTTATTAAACGGGTCGTGTTCGGGTTGGGCATAAACGGGTTCGGGTTATGCCCAACCCGACCAGAACCCGACCCGTGAACCCGAATTGCCACCCCTACCTAATGTGAGTATTTTTAGACCATAAAGGTCTGTTGCATATGTCCATGATGCTTCCTATAGATATGGAAAATTAGGTCCTAAAGTGAAAAAATATATCTTTATAAGATGTTTGAAACTATCTAAGGGATGCATTTTCATTGGTAAAAATAAGGTTGGAACAGTGATAGAACTTGAATCAAGGCATGTCACATTTCTAGAAAGTGAGTTTCTAGCAGAGGAGAAATTGATCATGCTATATCTTTTGATGAGCTACAAGATTAAGTGGATAATATTCAATCTTATTTGTTTTATTCAAATAAGAGCTCTCAAAGAGTACCTACTGATTTGAGCAGGAGCTATGAGAGAGTGAGTGAGAATCCTATATTTAAGGATGATGTAATATAAAGAACTCCACTACGGAAGAGTAAAAGAAGAAATGTACCTAAAAGATGCTTTTCAATTAAAGGATTAACTCTTATGGTTACTCCTTAAGATGAAAAAGAGCTAAGAACAGTTTAAGAGGCTCTAACTTGCCTTACTAAGGAACGTTGGAAGAAAGTAATGGAGAAAAAAATAGACTCAATGAAAACTAAGTTTGGGAATTAGTTGACTTACCATTTAACCGAAAGGAAATTATGAACAAATAGGTTCTTAAAATTAAAAGAAAAGCAGATGGATCAATTAAAGGTATAAGGCTCGACTAGAAGCAAAAGGCCATACATAATAGGAAGGAATAGATTATGAGGACACATTCTCACCTATTGCATGTTTTAATTCAATAAGGTTGCTCCTACCCATAGTAGCAAATTTAAATTTAAAATTACATTAAATAGATGTGAAAATCTTTTTTCTCAATGGAGAACTAAATAAAGAAATCTACATGAAACAACAGGGAAAGGAAAAGAAAGTCAGTAAACTCCAAAGGTCTATTTATAGACTCAAGTAATCATCCAAACAATGGTATTTGAGGTTTCACCAAGTTATAACCTCATATGACTTCTAAATGATTAAGGAAGATCATTGTATTTACATCAAACAATATGAAGGTAATCTTGTAATATTATCCTTTTACGTGGATAATATACTATTGGCTAGGAATAATTTGAATTCAATTATGGGATAAGATTGGAACAGTGATAGAACTTGAATTAAGGGATGCCACATTTCTAGAAAGTTAGTTTCTAGCAGAGGAGAAATTGATCGCGCTATATCTTTTTATGAGCTACAAGATTAAGTGGATAATATTGAATCTTATTTGCTTTATTCAAATAGGAGCTCTCAAAGAGTACTTACCGATCTGAGTAGGAGCTATGAGAAAATGAGTGAGAATCCTATATTTAAGGATGATGTAATATAAAGAACTCCACTACAGAAGAGTAAAAGAAGAAATGTACCCAAAAGATGCTTTTCAATTAAAGGATTAACTCTTATGGTTACTCCTCAAGATGAAAAAGAGTCAAGAACAGTTTAAGGGGCTCTAACTTGCCTTACTAAGGAACGTTGGAAGAAAGTAATGGAGAAAAAAATAGACTCAATGAAAACTAAGTTTGGGAATTAGTTGACTTACCATTTAACTGAAAGGAAATTATGAACAAATAGGTTCTTAAAATTAAAAGAAAAGCAGATGGATCAATTGAAAGGTATAAGGCTCGACTAGAAGCAAAAGGCCATACACAATAGGAAGGAATAGATTATGAGGACACATTCTCACCTATTGCATGTTTTAATTCAATAAGATTGCTCCTACCTATAGTAGCAAATTTAAATTTAAAATGACATTAAATAGATGTGAAAATATTTTTTCTCAATGAAGAACTAAATAAAGAAATCTACATGAAACAACAGAGAGGAAAAGAAAGTCAGTAAATTCCAAAGGTCTATTTATAAACTCAAGTAATCACCCAAACAATGGTATTTGAGGTTTCACCAAGTTATAACCTCATATGACTTCTAAATGATTGAGGAAGACCATTATGTCTACATCAAACAGTATGAAGGTAATCTTGTAATATTATCCTTTTACGTGGATAATATACTATTAGCTAGGAATAATTTGAATTCAATTATGGTTGTTAAGAAATGGCTATCCTCAAATTTCAAGATGAAAGATATGGGTGAAGTAGATTACATTCTTAGAGTCAAAATCTTTAGGGGTTACTCTAAGAAACTTGTTTCTCTTTTTCAAGAAAATTATATATGGAAAATCCTTAAGAAATTCAATATGAAAGATTGCAAACCTATAGATACCCTTATAAATAAGAATGAACTATTGAATCAAGAAATGTGCCCTTAAAATGAATCTAAAAAGAAATTAATGGAAAGAGTTCCTTATTCTAGTGCGGTTAGTAGTCTAATGTATGCAATAATGTGTACTAGGTCGGATATTTGTCATGCGGATCAATCTGGTAAGTAGATACCATTCAAACGCTAGATAGAAATATTGAAAAGTTATCAAAAGAATACTGAGATATCTAAAAGGAATAGTTGATCATGCATTATACTATCAAGGAAATGATTTGTGCTTAGTTGGATATTCTGATGCGGATTAGGCAGGAGATCTAAATGAGTAAAAATTCATATCAAGTTACTCATTCTTGCTAAACAACAATGCCATATCATGGTGTAGCAAAAAGCAGATATGCATTGCATTATCAATAATGGAAGTAAAGTTTGTACCATATTCTGCAGCAATACAAGAGGCTATATGGCTGAAAAGATTTATAAAACATTTAGGGATTTATGATGAAAATTCAAACCCTATCTAAATATACTATGATAATCAAGCAGTCATTGTCTATACAAAAGATTCAAAGTATCATAGTAAGACTAAGCATATTAACATAAAGTACCATTTTGTGAGAGAAGCTATAGTACAGAAAAAGGTCACCATTCAACACATTCCTATGTAGAAAATAATAGCAAATCCTTCTACTAAGCCTATACCTAGAGATGTGTATATTGAACATGTAAAATCTCTTAGTATGCGTAGAATGTAATTTAACAATTTCTAAATTGAAATTAATAATGTATGTTTTGATTCAATTACAAATGTCTAGTATGTCGTATAGGTTGATAAGGTTAGTTCTCTCACATGAGCAACTGCTTTTGACACTTATAAAGAGTGGATAGAGATGAGACACATGTTCGCTAACATAACAATAAGAAATGTTGTGTTTTGTTAGAGAAGTAACACAAAATAAGATATGTTACCTTAACAAGATAAAGTTAAGATAAGATCCGAGATACAAATATGGATCAAATTATGGATTCTTTCACCTTCCACAATACATGTAGCAAGACAATGAATTCTTCAATACTGACGTCAAAAAGAGTCAAATAGTGTGAAAGAATTCAGGTTAGGTATTATGTGTGCCTAAACTAAAGTCTGTATAGTATTACTAACATAATCAACATACACCCTTGTACTACAAGGTAAATACCATAGCATGTGATTCATACCATATGTGCAAAAGAACCACAAATAGGAAACAAATGAAATATTCCTCATTCATTGCTATGTGGGTCTTGAAAAAGAAAATTCTTTTCATGGATACCCTTTGACTTTGACGATATCATGGAAAAATGATACAATGTTCACTACCTTAATATGTATCCTATGATCATGATATATATGATCTAAGAGGTAAAATGCTAGGAAAGCAACTGTTTCAAATTAAAGTGATATGCGAGCAAAAGGAAGATTTTCCAACATATATATAATTATAATAGTGTCTGAGACATGTCCATTATGAAGTTAATTTTGGTAACATCATAAGTATGGATGCTACGCATACGTGAATGGCAATCTGAACTTGCAATAAAACTCACAAAGGATTAGATATGTAAGTGAAAAGTATATACGAAAAAAATCTAAGATATCCGAGGCATAATATAAATAAAAGATAAGGTTATTTTATGCTGATTTTGTATAAGAATTTTTAGTACAAGAACACTCGAGATGACGTCATGCCTATGCGGTCACGACAATACACCGAGCATGAAAACCTAAAGAGAGGCAAAGGTTAAATGATGTGACTCGTCCCATTATGTGTGAGTGGGAGATGATGAATGTGGGGACACCCATAATAGGTGATCACATCATTATGATACTTAAATTTTGAATTTAAAATTTAAGGGAAAACAAAATCAATTATTTTTTATAACTAATAACAAAGTGGGTGTAAAAGATAAGTACCTATAAAACAAAAAAGGATATAACTTCCCACAAAAGAGAGAAAGACATCATCAAAACATATCCCAAAAAGAAATTTTTTACAAAGAGAAAAAACTTTCCTTTTCCAAGAGTGGTTTCTAGTGAAAGTTGTTGTAGATAAAAAGGCTAAAGTTCATGGTGATTCTTGGCTACCATGTGGAACACAACATCAAATCAAGAAAAGAAGAACAAGTAAGTATATTTTTCACTATAATTTAATTTATTAATTTTTTCTAACAAATTTAATATGTGTAACTAAGTATTTATATGATAAGAGATGTCTTTCATTTTTTATTATTAATTTACAATTTATTTCTGCTATGGAATAGATCATTGTTTCATAACTATTAATGAATAGATTTAATTGACGAATACATTATATAGAGGATGATTTCTAAGCATGCTAAATAAATTAACCATTGATTTTGAAAGATGCACTAAAATCATCAATCATGACAAAAACATATCAACTAGAAGAGTAACAATATCAAAATTAAAATAAAAAAGTTTTAAATATTATATCTTACATACAATTTTTAAAAAATAAATTAGGTGAAGTGATATAATTTTTTGAAAAATCATATGTTTATATTTAATTTATTTTTAATTTTTTAAATTTTAAAAATAAATTAGATGAAGGTATATACAATTCTTTTAAAAAAATCTGTTTGCAAAGTATTTACATATTTTTTACCATTGAAGACCAGCATAAATGGCACATTCTTATACCCTTAAGGCTATCTAGCATAATAGAGAGAGTTCAACTCCTCCCACCCCATCTTTCCAATATCCCAACCCTTGTAAAATTAAATAATAATAATTACATATTTTTTTAATCAATATGGTAAGGCACTAAAATTATTTTAAAATGTACCGATGTTAAAAATTCAAATTCAAAGACCAACTTTAAACTTAAAATTTCAAAGCCCTAAAAATTAAACAATCATCTATATAGTTTTACATTTTTAAAAAATACAACAAAATCATTATTCTTATTTTAACTCACTTCTTTCTTGTAAACATTATAAACTGAATTTTATGTTATACCAAAAATTTTAAACTTTGAAGTGATATAATAATCTTAAAAATTATTAGAATGAAATTATTTGATTATATTTATTAAAAAATAAATGATTATGATTATGATTTCAAAATTTATTACCACAAAATTTTAAAATTCTTTGAGCACTAGCCAGTTATAAGTAAAGGATTTCAATAAAACTTAATATAAGATTTAAAAATATATTTTATTTAAATTAATTAGTTAAAATAAATAAAAATTGAGAGTTCATATCATTATTTTTTAGCAAAATATAATTAACTAATGAGTGAAAATAATTAATTTTTAAATTGTAAGCTATGAATTTTAAATCCATATCTCCTTTTAATGGAAAATTATGGCATTAAATTACAATTTTAATTTAATATTATCAACACAAATGGATGAACCATATTTACTTCAGCTTCCTTTGCAGGGACATATTACCCAGAAGTATAGAATTTTCCATATTCTGGTCACAAATGCTCTTTTAAAAAGAAAAAAAGAAAAAAAACCTTACATACTCTTTTTTAAATAAATATAAGATTTTAAATTTGATCTATTAATATAAATTTTTTATACTATTAATAAATAAGATAGTGATAAGTCATTAAAAGTTAATAATCTTTATTAATAGTAAAAATATTTTAACAATTTTTATCAACATACTAATACATGTGAAAAATATTTAATACTAAATTAACATTAAAAATTAATACATTTGTCAAATTTTGTATGGGAGTTGTACAAAAAATTTAATGCTAAAGTAGCATTAAAAATTCCTTCCAATACATGAACAAATGTTAATATAAAATTATTTTATACTAATAATAAAATAAATTTAAATCATGAAGATAATAAATATAGATAATAGATTTTTTAATTTGCATGTCCAATCCAATTGAATTGGATGAATCTAAAGTAATGAAAGTTAGAAGGATTTCATTCACTTTATAAATGGTTTACAAAGAAGTCAAGAAGTTTTGATTCAACTAAAATTTGATATTTTTTAAAAATTTTATGTTTATCATTGTATTCAAGGCTCAATTCTTAATCCTTACTTGCATATGTCTATTGATCTAATCACTCTTGTCATTATAAAAAATATTACAAAGAAATTTTTTGTAGTTGACTTCAAAAGGTATAATTCAAATTAGGAACCAATTAACCAAGGCTATAAGCACTGGTTAAGGAGTTTCTAATTATATTAAAAGATAAATTTTTTATACTTCTATTTAATTTATTTTTTAAAACTTGCAAAAAGTTGAAAATAAATTAAATGGATATATATTATTTGTTTTGAAAATATTATATTTCTAGTATAGTTAAATGATTTTTAATCATTCCTCTCAAAGGATTGATCCCTTTAGCTTATCATATTTTTTACTTACGTGTATGACCTTTTCTTTTTTATTTTCAAAGTTAGTGATTTAGGGCTTTTTAATCAAACTACTCTGTTCACTTAGATCTCCCTCTACCCACTTTTAAAATTTAAGAGACTTACCATTGTAGATTGAAAGGTTATCCACACTAACCCTATCCCTTGGAGGAGGGGGGTTACTATGTAACCAACCATAATATTTATTTCAAAGTGATCCATGTCTACAGTGGTAGGGTCAATTTGCTAACCCCTTTGTTTATAGGAGTGGAATCATCCAAGTGCTATAATTTGTCAAAAAAAAGGAATATTTTGAAAATAAACTTTTAAAGAGGATAACATAAAAATTAATTCATCCAATAAAAGCATTTTGATATAATTGTTAGTGACTTAGAAGGTGAAAGGAATGAATTGAGGTACTAAATAGGAAATTAATTTTGGTTTATTTAGTTTTAAATAATTTTATATAAAATAATAAATTGGGTAATTTTTTTATGAACTCATTTTATTTGGTCCAATTTATATGGATTTATTTGATTATATTAAGAAAATAATAAGTCCACAAAATTATCCAGACTTTACTTTTTCATCATTCAAGTCCAATTCTATTTCATTTCATATTTTCTCATGTGATTTGAAAAATAACTTTGGTTATTAATCCCACTTATTATTAACCTCATTAATTATACTTTATCCAATAGTGAGTCAATAGGTGATCAAAAATGAAAAAGGATATTTGAAAAAAGCAACATATGCTACGTTATTATATATTATTTTATTGTGCTTGCTTAGAAAGGAGGTAATTTGGGACATTGTAAATTTGAATTTATATTACCTTAATGCTATTCATAAATTTATTTTTTAGCAATTCAAAAAATCTAGCCTTTGCATGAAAGAGCAAAAAGCTTGCTCTTTTAGGAAAAAGTTTAGGAGAAAGAAGATCCATGACTGAGCTATCATATGAACTTTTTAGTCAATAAAACAAACTTCTTAGACAAATCACACTAACTTAGGAATTAAACATACTTGGAGATCAAGTTATTTACATCTATAAATAGCTTCCTACACTTGAAAGATGGAGACTTTGGACTAGGACTTGAACTTGCATATCTTATTGTTAAAGCTCTTGTGCTTTATCTTTTTCTAATTTCTCCTAAAAAAATAGTGAACCTATACTAGCATATCCATTCTTGAAAAGAGTTGAGTGATTATTGTAATATCTCCTATTGAGATTAGGATAAAGCCTACCTTGATCTCATTAAAATTCTAGTGTAGATTATGAGAATCTTGTAAAGTTAGGTGATGATTGAAATTCTAATGTGGATCATATTGATCTTGTAAAGTTAAGCAATATTGAAATACTAGTGGAGATTAAAATCCTAGTGAAAATTAAGTGAATCTTATAAAAATAGGTGTTGTAAGTTGAACTTAAGTGGAAGATACCACAATTAGTACTTGGTAGTTTGAAAAGAGATGAGTAAACTCAAAAGGCATTCCTTTTGGACTATCAAGTCTCTATAAAAATCTATAGTGTTATCTCTTCTTCCCTACTTTTTTTCATTTTTGAGCATTTACTTTGCATATTATTTCCTTTTATTTTTATAGTGTTTATATGTTTTGATCTTACATGTTCTACAAAATTCATATTATTGTTTCATATTGATTTCAATTTTCATGGCTCCCTACTTGATCACATATGGTCTTTATACTTTGATTTTGCAACCTTTTTATACTTAATAATATTATTTAATATTGGTTTTTAATCTCATGTTTTTTACTTGAAATTGATTTGAACCTTTTGGTTATTATTTAAATGTTAGAAAAGTACTTTATATATTTTTGACATAACATATTCATCATTTTTTAAAGAAGTTTTTAAAGAAGATTGATTTTGTTATTATGACCAAAAAGGATTTAAAAAGTTAATTCACCTCCTCTTAGCTTATTTGCTTTATCACAAACATCCCTTGAAGAGAAAAATCATCTATGAAAATCAAATACATAAAGTCGTGTAATTTTTTTTAAATGATTATATGAGAATTTAAACATAAAGTTGTGTAACTTTTTTTAAATGATTATATGACCATTTTAAGTAGTCACTTGATCTTTAATTATGTTTTAATCTTAATAATTATTCAAAATTACATAAATTGTACTTGGTAACTAACAATACAAGCTTTACATTGTTAAAATCTAAGTGTAATCCATAAGTGAGCTAAAGAGAATCTTAGATTAGCTCTCATTCTTACCATCACTAAAATTGGCAAAGGTCTAACCTCTATTTCAAAAGAATTAAATTGGAAAAAACCTATATTACTAAACATAGAAATAATAGGTTTTGGTGAGATGACTTCCCTTAGTAGTGGGCAGGGAACAAGGAAAACAATAGTGAATAAATTGAAAAAGAAACCTAAATACCAATAAGAATAAGGAATTAGTGCTTATAATCAGATTAAGTGTTGGGTAAATTATATTTCCTTAAAAATCTTATCCTTTCATAAGAATAAGGAATTAAGCAAATCGCTTTCCTTTAAAACTCATTTGACAATCAATAATAATATAATATTTGTTGTATGTCTTATTTTAGGAAATTGAACTTGGTAAAGTATGATGACAATAATTTTGTTCTTGGCATAAATGGAAATGAAAATTGAAATAAGGAGTATAATCAAACAATAGGATACCTAAGCTACCATGTTCATGAAAACCTATGATAATATTCATAAGTTACATGCTGACTCATTTATTAAGGCAAGCAATTTAAAGGATGCCACTACAAGGACATTATTAGACAACATGAATTCTTTTAGCCTAAAACTCAGTATATATATAAAATTGACTAAAAAAATAAAAATTAATCTAGTAATATATGATAGATTACTAGATTATAAATATAAATTTAATTGAGTACATCTATATTTTATTTTTCTTCATATTTTTATTTTTACATTTTCATCTTATAAAAATTTTAATTGAAATAACTACTATTATTTTCCTTTATTGTTTTCTTTTTAATTTTTCCTCTAACTCCTAATTTTTTTTTCAAAGCTCAAAAGAACTTTTCTTTGTTTTTTATTATTTCATATGTCCAATACATTTTTTTAGGAGTAAACTTAATTATCAAGTATATTTTTTTAGGGTGGACCAAGAAAGATTATACTTCTTCTTTCAATAAAAAAGAATATAGTTAATATTATTTATTAGTAAATCTAAGATTCCATATCTTTATATTATTTATTAATATTTTAATTTTTCTTAAAATTTTTAACTAAATGTGTGAATATTATGATGCATTCATTTTGTTATCACTCTAAGAATGTTCATTATCTTTGAAATTAAATATTATGATGCATTCATTTTGTTCTATTATTTATTAATATTTTAATTTCTCTCTAAATTTTTAACTAAATGTTTGAATATTATGATGCATTCACTTTGTTATTATTTTAAGAATGTTCATTATCTTTGAAATGAAATATTATAATTTCATATATTTCACTAATAAATTAAGTGTTCAAGGAAAGAAAGTTTTTTATTTTGATCAATATTGATACTTTTAGATTGAATCAAGACTTTTAGGTTGACTTTTTTTCCTATAAACTAAAATTTTTTTGATCAATATTAACTTCAAAATTTTCTTTGAGTGTCGACCTAAAAGAATTTGGATCCATCACTAGACTAAATCTTAAAAATGAAATTTTACAACTTTTTCTTACACTAACTCCAAAAGAAAATTTATAACTTTTTAGTTAAAAAATTTAAAAATGAATTTTTTTACAAAATAATTAACATTGCAATGATTAAACACAAAATTAATCAACAATACAACACATAAAATAATAAAAAATCATAAAAATAATTTATAAAAGATTAAAAAACTACCAAAATAGCATAAAACAAAGAAAACTCACCAATTAAACTGCACAGTAGCACACGATGAAGACAACAATGGTGAAAGACAACAGCGACGAGGGTGAAAGACTGGTCAGAGGCATCAATCATAAAGAGCATAACTTGAAGGAAAAGGAAAAGGAGAAAGAGAAAGAAGAAAATGGGAGTGGGGCTAATGTCAAGCCATGATATATAATCTATGTTAGTGATAGATTAATCTGTTATTAATTAATATTTAATGAAATGGTATAGTTTAATTAATAATGGATTTTGAAACATTCATTACTAATCTTCAAGAAAAATTCACTCCACTACTAAACAAAACTTTAAATTTTTGTCCACAAATTCGCTATTGAATTCATTAATGATTTTTTTGCTTCTATCATTAACTCTACTAGTAAATTTTACTCATAAATTTAGTGATAAATATAGCTTTTAAGTTGGAAAATTCTTGAAATCTAAAGAAATTGGTAATGAAATTACCAATAGATGATGCCACTTCCATCACTAAAATCACAACATAAATACAATTCCTAAAGTCTCATTTAACAATGAAAAATTCATCACTAGATCTATTTCCAAAATTCCATCACTAATTTTTGTACCTAAATATTGATTTTCTTGTAGTGTATGAAGTTCTATAGATTTTGCTCAAATTTTACTATTCACTTGATACAATGTTCCCTTAATCTCACTTATAACCTCATATATCTCAATCAAACCATCAAATTCATGAAAATCACATATATAGCAACAATTAGATCCATAATAAAAATCATAATTTCTCAACTTAAACACACAAGATCCATTAAAATTCCTTTACTACCTTTTACTATTTAATATTTATCAAACAAAATGAAATTGAGCTAGACATTAAGTAGAATTTATTCATAAGTTAAGGAGGAAAGTTTGGAATAAAATTTATTAACAAATAGAGTAAATACATATTAAGAGAAGAATTCATGGGTTAGGGTATAATATTTTTCTAAGTTTCCCTCCACAAAACCTTCAATGATTTTCTTAAAAGAATAGAATGAATTTGATAAGAAACCTTTGGAGATTAAGGAAGCTAAGAATTCATTACTATGATTGATTGTGTTGCACCTCTTAGAAAATTAAGATTTATTTTTATTAGTATTTACATGCATATGTCAATTATTTAATTGTTGTAAATGTGTTTATGGTAAGAATTTAACTAAGATAAATGTGATTATATAATATAAATAAAAAGAAAAAAATCACATATGAATTAAAGTAGAGTTAGAATTGAAGGTGTGCATGGAAGAGATTTAGGGATGGTTTTTTTCATTTTTCCCCTTCACCCTTTCTAAAATTACCATTTTTTCCCTTATTCATTATAAAATCCCTAAGCCCCCTTCTTTTCCACATTTTGGCTAAAGATCAATATACTGATCCTATTCTTCTTTATCTTGAATTTCCATTTCTTCAACATTTAACATTAAATCATCAAGAAATCTAAGGAAATCTTCACATCTCTTGACCAATTCAAGGTAATCCTTTTAAATTCTAATTATATTATTTATTGTTTCAAAGAAAATGGGTTAAAAAATACAATTAAGGATCCAGTCTATATTGTTCTAATTTGGCTATTGTTATAGATAAATCAATAACTTTTCTAGCTTTTCTTCATCTTCTCTAACACAACAATAAGTAAATAATCTAATTTTGTAATATTTTGATTATTAGAGCTTGTTAGCCTTAAGATTTCATGTGATGAGTATTGATAATGATAAATAAATATTACAATAGCATTGTATGTCTTGTGCTAAAGTGATATATTGTACAAGCTTTAATAGACATATTATGTAATGGTTAATGCATATACATGATATAATGATTATACTTGTTCTTGTATATGCATGATGACAAATAGGTGTTTCAATAGCATAGCATGTCTTTATACTGAAATGCTATAAAATCTTGAATAGACATGCTAGATTATGATTATAATAGTTATGCTTGACTATATGCTAAAAAAAAAGCTATATTATAGACAATCATTACTCAGCATATGATTGATCAAGATATATGAAAGGATGTTTATGCATGTTCTTATGCTAATTTATTTTATATGAATCATGCATATCAATATAAGATATATGAGATTGGACTAACTATATGGTTTGTAAAGTTTATGAACTTCTATATAGGAAAGTCCAAGATTAAGAAGAGTGAGCATTAAAGCAAGGAAATGAAAATCATATTATGCTTAACTCTAGAACAAGGAAGAAATGCAAGAAAATAGATGTGATCCAAGAATTGAAGGTTGAGAAAATTAAAGTATTTGAAAGCTTGGAAGCATCAAGAAAAGCCAAGGAACTTGATTAGTATAGTCTTTTCATTTTAAACTTAAACTTTCTTGTGAAATAGAGTATTTCATGATAAAGAGCTTAAACATATTTTTCATAATCTTAACTTGACTAAAATATTTTAAAAGATAGCCCACAATCATATTTTTACAAAATAGTCTACGAGGACATTTCAAAAACCATTGGGATATGAGATCTTGATATTTTCAATATTGACATTTAGTCATTATTTTAATTATATCTCATGAAATAATTTTTATTTATTGTAAAACTTTTTCCATATGAAAATGACTTAAAGATCTTTTCATGGACATATCATTTGCTTAAAATGATCAATATATGAAAGAGATATGATTTTGTCAAATTGAGTCTAAGAATTAATTTTCTACAATCTAATCTTTTCTGACGTGTGCTCATTATTTTAATCATATCTTGAAAAATAAAAATGATATGAGCATGAAATTATTTTTTATGAAAATAGACTCAAATAGCTTTCCATGGATAGTTCATTTGCTTAAAATTACTAATATATGAAAGAGTTGTGAATTTTAAAAGTTAGGTCTCAAAATCATATTTTCATAGATTCATTATTTTTTATCTTTGCTCATTATTTTGAACATATCTTAAAAAATATAGTATATATGAGCATGAAACTAGTCCCATTTGAAAGTAGACTCAATTATCTTTTCAATAATAGGTCATTTTCTTAAAATAGACCTAAAATGAAGAGTTATGACCTTTTAAAATTGAGTTTGCATTTCTGCTTGGGTGAATCGATTCACCAATCGATTCTGGACATCCAGATAGCACCTTAAACATCCTGAATCAATTCATCAATTGATTTTAAGTATTCTGGTGCAGGAGTAATAGCTAGTTTTCATTTCCAACAAATCCCAAATGGCTATAATTCTCCATAAGCTTCATATATAAGCTAAGAAACATAAAATACAACTAAGAGAGAGCTTGAACTACATCTTTTAATATCATTCTACTCCTTCTTTCATCAAATCATGAATTGAGCTCAAATTTATAAAATTCCTCTATTCTTAGTGCTTTAATTATTTCATTCACTCTTTAAGAGAGTATATTAAAGTTGATATTCATCTTGTATCATATTAGAATTATAAAGGGTGAGGTATCCGTTAGAGAAACATTGAAAGGGTAAGGAATCCCTTGTAAAAAGAGATTTTGCTTAAGGAAGAGCAAGGATTGTAAGGCTTCTTCAAGTGCTAATTGAAACTTGAAGGGATAGTGGATTAATACAAGTTTGGAGAGCTTGGAGAGTGTATGTACACCTTGGTGAGGATATCCAAGGGAGGAACCATTATAAATCCTTGTATTTAATCTCTCTATCCTTACTCTTTATTCTTCTCCACCTTGCTTTGTTTTTCTTGCTGCATATGCTCTGTTTTGCTACTGTCATTTGTTGAATATATTGTCCTTGAATGCTCATGTTAATGCTTAGATAATTAGATGCTTAAAAGAGTTGCATATCTATGCATATGCTTCTTGATTATTTTGTTTATGCATAGTTGATGAAATTGTTAAATGAATTATGCTTCAATATTGATCTTATTGGTTCAATAATTAAATAGTTGAAAGAGAAGTTAAATTTATGCTTTGGATTCTTAATTCTTATCTATGCATAATTGAATGAGTTGCTTTGCACAAGTGTATTGAATGATTATATATTATGTGCAAACTTCTCTATTAGATTATCTTGGATTGATTTCTTAATGATTTATTTGTGCATAGTGGAATAAGTAAATTTGCACTACTTATTTGAATTATCATATCTTGAGTGGAAATATATTCATAAGGCTTTCTTGGAATTGATTGCATTAAGATTATTCTCATAGCTTCCCAAAATCAAAAGGCTTTCAAAAAGAGTTTCAAAAATGATAAAAGTTTTAAAAATACCTAATTCACTCCCTCTTGGGTGTAGGTTGCCAAAGCTAACAATTGGTATCAAAGCTATGAGCTCTTGTTTAAAGGACTTAACCGTCTCAAGAGGATCTATGGCAACCTTTAATGGCAACTCTTTGAAAGAGAATTTTGATACTCTAAATGCTCAATTGTTTGAATATGTTGATATTTCTAAACCTCCATATTTGATGGTTTATATTTTAAAGTTTGGAAAGGAAAAATGGAATGTTATCTAGAAGCCTTTTATTTTGATGCATGGGAAATCATTGAGAATGGTTTTACCTTAAAACCAAGAAATGATTGGGATGATGATTATAAAAAGAAGTTTACTCTAAACATCCAAGTTATGAAAATTTTGCTTAGTAGTTTAAATAATAATGCTTATGCTAAAGTGTCTAAAGGTTTTAATGCTAAGGAAATTTGAGACACTCTTAGTACTTATTATCTTGATGACCATATTTCTATTAATGAGTGTGTTTATGTTGAGCAAGAAAAAGAAAAAAGACAAGGGAAGGTTATCTCTAAGGAAACTCTTTGAGAGGATGTGCAAGTATGTGAAATATGTTCAACACCTCTTGATGAAGAATTTAAGGATGAAAGGAAGGATAGTTCCAATGATGAACAAATTGAGCTTCAAATGAAAAATTCATACTTTATGGCTTAAAAAGACTTAGACGTATATAATTCTAATTCTAATCTAGTCCTTATGATAATGACTTATGTGCTCTTAATGAATTGGATGATGATAGGATTTCTATAGAACTTGATTGTTCAACTTCTTGTGACTTTGAAATTAAGAGTAATTTATCCAAGAAGGAAGTTGAACACTTAACTTGTGCACTTTCCAAGTCTTCAAGTGATGATATAGATTTTACTTTTGGAAAGTTAACAAAACCTCTTGGCAAGTTTGAATCAAAGTGTAATTTTTATAAAAAGCCAAGGTTTTCTAAGTATGTTTTACATGAAAAATCAAAATTCTAGTAAGAATTATATTATTTGCAATTATTGTGATTATGAAGGTCATATTTCCAACTTGTATCCAATTAGGACGAAATTTTATGTGAAAAAGAAAGAAATTTGGGTTCCTGAGGTGTCTAAATGCTTGAATACTAATACTCAAGGACCTAAAATGAAATGGGTACCAAAATGTCCTCCTAGGAAATTATTTATGCAGAAAAATTCTTACAAGGGTAGACTATTTGGTGAAGAAAAGAAAAAGTCTTCAAGAAGAACTCCTCTAAAGCAAATAGATAGAAAAAGAAGGGTTGACATGGCTAAAGCTTCTCAAACACACAATGGTGCTATTTACTGTAAGCCAACACTCAATTACAATATTTAGATATCACAGTCAAGTACTTCCCTTAAAGCTCATTATTGTAAGCCAACACTTAATTACAATAATCAAGTATGACTTAAGAGTTGTTACTGAAGGGTCCATAGTCAAGTATTACAACAAACCTATAGCCTCTAAACACTTGCATTCAAATAACATATTTGAATATGCCCAAGGGAGTCATAACCTAGGAGCTATACTTGAATACCATATTAAATTATCTTAAATTTAATAATTTATGAATGAGTATACTCGTATATGTTATTCAAAAATGATCTTTAGGTTTTATCTCTAGAACCATATATTTGAGTATATACTTGAATACTCTCCTTAGTATTTTCAAATTTGATATAATTATTAATATACTATGATAAGATAAGTTGTATACGTTGTAAACTTACTTGATTAACTCCTAAAAGTGAATTGATGTGTAAGATTAATGATGAAATCTCATTTGGGATAAGATATGGTATGAAATGTGATTAGGAAGGTGATTTAATGGAAATATGAAATAACATTGAATTTTAGAAAATCATTTATGAAAAGATAAGGTCAACTTTAGAAGAATAAGGTTAGGTTTATGAATAAATAAGATTGACCAAGAGGCACTAGAAAATTTAAATACTTTCTTTATCATTTGATATTCATATTTAATAATTCTCACTACTATGTTTATGATATCTATTTGAGTAAAAATTATTATGAATGGAAAAAGGGGTATAAAGATAAGTATATTTTAATGGTTGTGTTTTATTTTAATAAGTAGATTATTCATTTACTATTAGATATCTAAATACTATTATAATATTTGTGAGGTTATTAGTGTATGGTTGTTAATTGTATTTTAAATTCTCTTGATCATAAAATTACAAAATTTTACAACCATAATAACTAAACCTTACATTTTGTATGATACATTTATTTCCTAAAACAAATAGATTATCTATTAATTAACTTTTCCTTTAAAAAAAGTATAGAAAACTCTTTAATCTTTCTTTGTATAAAGTATTTAGTAGCACAATTGCTAAACTTTAGTTATTTTTGGATAAGTTCTATTACTCTTTTCACTTGTTGAGTTTTCTATGAAAACTTATTTTATTTTTGTTTCTTCTTTCCCTTTTTCGAAAAATTTTCCCTTAGGCACTTAGTTGCTATTTGTTGGAAGGAAAATAGGCCCACTTAACTAGTATGGCACTGAGATGTATCATTGGATAGTAGGAACAACTAGAGGTATTTATTCACGTTCACCATGTAACCCACCTTTATCTTTCCATATTTTAGGCATCTGCATATCTTACACAAATTAAAATGACTTTTAGCTACATTTTCATTCTATAAGGCTTGTAGAAATCACGAGAGTGGCTCCTTACACCGGTCACACACCTCGATGTTGGATTATGATAACTTGATTAAAGATGGAGATTTGGAAGAAGATGATCTTTAACTCTTTTTTAGGCTCTTGGTGGCTAGGAAAAAAATGAGAAAATGGAGAAATAAGGAGATGTTAAAATTCTTATTACAAATGGTTTAGCCTTTCTAAGAGCAAAATAGGAAATGGAAAATGTAACTTCTTTAGACCTCTTTAATTAATCTATTTTATCTTATTTTATTAAAATCACACCCATCTTAACTTTACTAATAATTAGTGCTTTTCATTTACGCCATTATATCTCCTCTGAAAATGCTTATTTAGTTTTATAAGGATCCAACAAACTCATAAATTCATAAGCTAATCAATAAATGTAATCAAACTTTTAATTCATATCTCAGTTTCAAGCATCCTTATGACCATAATTTAATATACCTCTACTCTGATATCCTTAAATGTTATTTAAATTTATAAATTACTAATTCTAATACTACTAAGTGTAATAGGGAATCAATTTAAGGCCTCCAATAGAATTTTATAAGACATGAATCGATCTCCGGATTGGTTTAAAATGTTAAAATTTGATTTTGGAAGGTATGAATTAATTCCTAAATCGATTCAATGTGAGGAGGTTACCTTTTAGCTTTGCTAAATTCACAATTAAATTTAGTTATCTTGATTTTAGTTCCATAATTGGTAAGTTAATTCATAGGTAGGGGGTTTTATATATTAACCTTGATGAATCGATTCATGAATCACTTTACACATGAATTTTTGTATTTTTACAATGAAAATATCAGTTCATTTATAAGGAAATCCTCTTAAATCTCATCTTTATGCAATTTAGCCACCAGTATCACATAAAAACAATATCATATACACAAGATAGTTAATAAGAAATTCATATTAAACACCCTTCTATATTATTTTGTAAGGCACGCATCAATTTCTATTAAAATTTCATTTTTATAAGTATGAATTAATTTGGTATAAGGAAGTTTGCCTTTTGAACCTGCTAAATTGATTCAACCATCTAAATTTTGGTTTTGTAATAGGTGAATAGATTCTTGGGTAGAGTTTTTTTGCATACTAACCTTGATAAATTGATTCATACAAGAATTTCTACATTTTTGTAGTGAAAAGCAATGTTCATTTGTGAGGAAATCCTCTCAAATCTCATCCTCCATATAATATCTTGCAATTTAGCCACCATAGCATATAAAACAACATTATATACATAAGATTTAACGAAAAAATTCATATCAAACATCCTTTTATATCATTCAACCTCGATTTATGTAATTATAAGGAAAACGTAATTTAATTCAAATCAATTCATTCATAATCATTCAAATTTAATTACAATATTTACTCACAACTATTGAAGGAGGCAATGAGTAATACAAATGATGATTTGTCAATCTCTAAACAAAAATAAACAAGAAATTTGAAGTTAAGGCATAAGTCCTTTTTTTGAAACTAAAACCCTCAATCATTCACAAATCTAAATCAAGGAGGAAAACTTTTGTAAATATTAAAGTGTGAAAATTCTTACCTACCTTAGATTACGGAATAAGGAAGAATAAAAAGGTTGATTAGTTCTTCTCTTTTATAATGAAATGGAGAGGAAAAGTGTTGAATGTTTGAAGAGGAATAAATAGATGGTTAAATATAAAGGAATAAAAGGGAAAAATGGGCCTAAGGGGCAAAATAGAAAAGATTTGCTAATGTCTCATCCACACTTACATATTTAACTTTTATTATAATTAACTTTAAATCATTCTTATTTATTCAATTATAAATTATTTCATACAATAAGTCTTTACCTGTATCCTTATTATGATTAATTTATTATTTTGATGTAAGATATTTTAATTCTAATAGTTGTAACAAAAGGCATTTATGGCATTTAAAGAAGATAATTCAAGTTTTGTAGACTACATGATTGATGATGGAATTTGTGTCAAAGATAGTTGTAAGGATTTAGCTCAAATTCTAATTAGAATCAATTCATGATTATTTTCTATTATAAGTTTTCTTCATAATCAAATTAGATTTTTTATTATATAAATATTATAACTACCTGTCTAGCAAATCTTTTGGTATACAAATACTTGTACTATACAAGGTTTATTTAGGATAAGAGATAATTTGTTTTTGCAACCCTTTTGGTGTTACATGATATTCCATAATTAACTTTTAATATTTTAATGAAATTATTCCTATTGAGAATGAAGAATGTATGCATTATCATTGAAAAAATGCATCACTAGTTAGAAAATGATTATAAGGTATTTTGAATATATTCAAGAAGTAAATTTGAAAGTGATTAAATACTTTGTATTCACTCTCTAATTTTTTTAATGAATTTGTTTCTTATTGCCACTTGTGAAATAGGTTAAAAGCTAAATTATATTAAATAATTATATTTTATATTTTTCTTACTTTTTTAATCTTGAATTATGTTAATATGCTTTCACATCATGTCAAAATTTTCTAACAGGTGTAACAATTTATTTATGTTTAAAGAAAATTTTAGGTAAAGATTTTAACTAAAGTGAAGTAGGACTATTTTTCTATTTTTTATTGGTAATTAGTAATTTTATCTAAATGATGGTCAAGTCGATCAACCATTCCATGAATTATAATATTAATCAATTTTCTCCTTCAAGCAAGGATTATCTTTAGAATTTGGACATTTGATCATTGACATATAAAATTTGCTTGAGATCAATATGCTTTTTTACTAAATCAATGGTTTATTGGTTATTTTGTAATTTTTCAATCAATATATAAATTAAAAATATTTTTAATAGAATGAGTGATAAGATACTACTTAATACATATATACATAATTAAATTTCAACACAAGAATATTAGAGAAGTAAAAAAAAAAAAAAACTCAACACTACATATGGATGCAAAGATTGCTAACTTTCACATTTAGATGTAAAGATTAGCAATCCCTATAATGGCATATTAAGTGAGAGGAGTATTTTTTATATGAGAAATGAGATAAGTAAATAATGGTTGTTAGATCTAGCATTGAAGTACTAGAATTAAAACATAAAGTCAAGTGACTTTTTTAAAGTAATCATAAGATCATTTTAAGTGATCATGTAACCTTAAATTATATTTTGATCATAATTATCAATAGTAAGATCTAAAAGTTATGATTCACTCATCTCATCTCTCATACAAAAACACTCTTTTTATTTGATATATTCCTTACACATGCACATTATCCCTATCAATAAAGTCACATTAAAATTTTTGGAAAATTTATTACTTTTAGGAAATCATCCTAAAGCTTAACAAATGTAATTTTTAAGGAAAAAAGCTTGCAAAAATATGCATAAGTATAGTTAACTATAAGGAATATGATGGAAAATACTCTATTTTTTTAATGGTAATAGTGATAATTCACTTAATATACATATGCAAAATCTTGAGTTTAAACTTTAAACATGAAAAGAAGTAAAAGCCCTAAGATAATATCAAGTGTCGTTAAACCACTAAGTAAGGTACTAGCAATACTTTACTTAAAGTGGATTGAAAATAAGGTGAAATAAAAATGAGTTGACATATAAATGATTATCTTTAATGCTTAAAAATGGTAAAATTATTCTATCATTTCTTATCATTTTATCAAATTTTAATCAAGTCCTTATAATTTATTTTTTTTCCATTTTTGATTGGATTCTTTTGTATCATTTTTATTAGTTTTTATTAGCAATTAGCACACATAGATATCATTCTTTTGATATTATCTATTCATTGTTGATATGGAGTTTCTATATAATTTCTATTTCTATTTATATTTAACTAATAGATAATTCAAAAAACTTAGGACATTTATGTGGTTATTTTATTTTAAGTGGGAAAGAATGTGTCACTTGTCTCTTACTTCATAGACAACTTATAGATCATTGTCTATGTAAACTAATTACTAGCAAAATCTTATTGGAAAATAATAAGAAATACCTAATTACAAATGAAAAATAAAAATGAAGATTCAATTCAAAATATTTCATGCAATAAGGTAATTTAAAAAGGGAAAAAATGTCATGTACGAGTTATGTGTTAATAGGAACTATTAATTTGGTTGAGGGGAAAATTTCTATTGTTACTCTTATACAAATGTTGTGAAATGTATTATTTTCCTAACTCAACAATTTAATTTCCTTATAAACAACCAATTTCTTACTAAAAACAATTGATTTCCTATCAAAACAAATTGTTATGTTATAAAAATAATACATTTCACAATATTTATATTTATATGGAAATAACATAAAATTTTTAGTGTTAATGTAGATTTTTCCTTGTTAAGAATTCAAGGAGGTTAACAAATGGAAATTGGCCTTTATTATGAGGCATCATAAAATGACTTATTTAGATGTGGCAAAATAGAGGATTCTTGAACCCTTTCCCTTTCAATTTAAGAGAGTCTAGTGTTAGGAGTGTTCAAGAATGTCTAAATAGCTGTTATAACACATCTTAAGGCACTTGACCAACGTAGGACATTATTGTTAGTAACCTTTTGCAAGCCTTACCTGTATATGATTAATGCAATATTCTATATATAATTATCTAGTATCCATTCAAAAATGTCAAGGTTGAATCTAAATGCAAGGGATTAATCATGCAACAACTAGCATTTGTGAACATCTATTCCAATTATCCTATGATTTACCTTAATACCAATATTCTTTAGCAAACCAATTTCCAACCTATCTAATTGTAGTTGAGCATCTAAGAGGAAAGTTCCCTATAGAAAAGAAAAAAGGAAGAAAGAGTGAGTTTCAAAAAACCTAACTAAATGACCAATTGAAAGGAAGATAATGAATTAAAGTCAATTTTATTTAATTCCTACACTTAAAACAAAAGAAAAATACCTATGTAAGAGATAAAAGCTCACTCATATACCTTGGTGGTCGATAGAATTAAAGAATATAGGAGGATTTACTTTACCTTTTTAGATAATACTAGTTTGCATTAATCAATTCATAGTTCATTAGGATTTCATTACTTATTAGCTCATTATTTAATCATAAAAGGATCCGTTAAATAAATTATTATAATAAATAAATAAATAACAATATTCAATTCTCCTTTTGACTCCCTCATCCTTACTCTTTACAAACCCATCCTTATCCTTCTAATTTAACTTTATACTTTACAAGTGGACATGCGGATCTAGGGTATAAAACCAAAATATGAATATCATTATCCCTATCTTCATTATATAACAATTTCAATATAGTTTATTCATTTATAAATAAAGTGCCTTAACTAACACTTTCATATTTTCATATCATAACATTTTCATTCATAATAATATGCATGCAAACTAAATATTATCCTTTATAATATCATAAAGGAAGAACATGTAGCACATTCACCTCCTAGAGGGAGCATATCATATAATATCATGCATAAACCATTACAACATTCAAGATTTAAAATCATGTTTCAATTAAACATAAGATAACAAATCATTTATGATCTTATTAATCATATTAGAATCATTCATGTTCATGAAAAGTATCTGGGTTGGATACACTTTGATTAAATGCTTTTAAACAAGTAAGAATATAATAAAAAATAGAGTGAATTAATTTAGGTTATATAGAAATAATTTGGACCATAATGAATTGATTTAGGAATCAATTACCACACTTTTTAGTGGGGTGAATTAATTAGGAAATCAATGCTAGTATATGCTTTAGAAGCTAATCATAAGATAATTGTATTAGTATACATTGTATTATATTTTCTTTATAAAGACATTTCAATTATTTTATTTAATTTTATATTTGTGTAATATAAGTAATATATTAATTATCACTAGAATAGTTAATATTATTCTTAAATATCATTAGTTAAGTATTATTGTATATTAGGATAACAATAATATGTTAAAACTAGTATATACATTGGCTAATGACCATGGTTATAAATATAAGATATCAAGTCAACACATAGGTACATATTAGAAAATGAATGAACTAGATAAACTTGTCATGAGAATGTTAAATGGATTACTATCAAAGTGTCTTAAGTAATTCTCATAATGATAATAATATACATGGTCCTTTGACTTGAAATCATTATGATTTTCTATATGAGGAGTCATATATTCTAGTGTTGTCTAATGTTACTTCTAATAAGGTTAGCTTAAAAGATGGTGATTGGGTATACCACAAATCATGCAAAAGGATGCGAGCAATCTATATAAGATTTTGTCTCTCCTACATTAGAGGATTGATATTTATAAGTCCATTAATTAATGAAACTATAAAATGCATAGTCATGCTTAGATAAATCAATATCAACATGTGATATTGACTCATTTATTTTAAGTTAGTTTACTCAAGAATTAAGGATTGCATAAATTGAACTGTAAAGAGAATGACACATTTTATACCTTAAGTTTGATTTAGATATCCAAACAAAAAGGATTAAACTACATGAGACATTAGTTATAGAAAAGGATTATGTTAAATTATTAAAATTTTCACTACTTAGGTAATAGTGATGTATTACTAAATATCACTCTTTATCTATGATACTAAATAGAATTTTAAGATCACTATTAATGTAAAAAGAACCTATAAGGTTATATGCACAAAATGAGTCAAATATTAAGGTTATAATCTAATTAGAAATCATTAGCCCAACTGGAGCTCCTAATCGAGATAAGCCCAATATGATTGGACTTCTTAAGTAGTAATACAAGCTAATAATAAAGATAGGTTAATTATTGAGCAAAATCATTATTGGGCCTGATTATTAATCAAAGTTTGACTCTCTCCTTTCTTAAAGTCATTTTAGTTAGAAATCATGGTCAAAATTTTATTTATGAGATTAAATAAATCAATTACAATAAAATTTAGCTAATATCAATGAATCAATTTAGTTATACAAAAATCTAGCTAATATTGAGTAACCTTACTTTTCTATTATTAGATAGGTCAAACATAATGATTGATTGTGTGAGTCTTTTAAAGAGTGATCCAAAAAACCAAAAAAAATGGCAACTAATACTACATTTTAAATATAGAATAACCCTGTTATACTTGATTAAAATTTTATATGGCTCAAGTGGATATCATAAAGATACTAGCCTTTATACAACATTTATGATTTGTCAATTTGGTATTCATGATGAGTTTTATTTGTGATTAAATCATTTAAGTTTGACAATCATATATAGTTCAAGTGTTAATGATTAGAGTGTTCAGTACTACTAGAAGTAGATGTGATTTATACCTATGTTCATGAGTCCATCACATTAGGATTGATTGTCTTAGATTCTTAAATGCTACAAAGGTATAAATCCTAACAACAATTTATGTTTCCTTCGCATGGATCTATTGATAAGTTTTAGAAGCTTTTTATTTTTCATTACATATATTGATCTAGAATTAATAGTGGTATCAAAGCAAAAGAAACAAAAATCAGTATTAAGAAATATAAATTGTTGAGTAGATTTAGGTTAGATAGAAACACTTCAAACTTGATGAATTAATTTATGAATTAATTCATATATTCCAAAAGCACTTTAAAACCTTAAAAATCAATTGGTGAATTGAATCACTTAATAAATTTTATAGATTTTAACAAATTTTACTATTCATTTAGCTCACTTAGACCATAAAACTCATTCATAATCTCAAATCTCTTAATCAAACCACCATAATTCATAAATAAAAATCACAATTTCTAAGCTAGAAATTTAATTTCCTTTAAAATGCTTTTATTAACAAAATGGCAAGAACTAAATGAAATTAAATAAAAGTTTAAGTAGAACACTACTCAAAAGTTAGGGAAAGAAGGTTTGAAGTGAAATTAGTTAGTAGTTAAGCAACTATACACAAAAAAGAAGAAATCTCAAATTAGGCATAAAACTTTTTAGGTTGTTTTTAGCTAAATTTTGAAAAATTCTTATAGGAAAACAAAGGTTTTTCATAAAGAAATTTTTTAGAGGTTATAAGTTTTAAGAAATTCTTACCTTAATTGCTTAATGATAATAGTGAACATTAGAAGAAAATAAGCCTTCATTCTCTTTATTAGGAGTAGTCTCTTAGGAAAAATGTGAAGAGTGAAATGAAGAAAGGAAAGCTTTTGAAGATAAAGGATGGCTACTTCAAGGGCATAATAGAAAAAAAATGTATTTCCTTTAACTTCCTTAATTGATTTATCTTATTTCATTAAAACCACAGACATATTATCTCAAGGAATAATTAGCACTAACATCCTACATTATCATCCTATCTACTAGAGTATATATTCATTCGACTATAAGAGTTTAACAAGAATTCAGACATTCAAGGATTAATTTTTTTCATTTTTTTCTCTTTGCTCTTTTCATATACTAATCACACAGTAAGTCAATTAAATCTCATACTTATATTAATAAATTTAAGAAACTTTAATATCTTAGTTTAAACTATCCGACTATTAACACATATAAATTTTTATTACATAATTAATTATAAAATCATTTATCTTAATACTATCAAGTGTAATGATGGCTTTTAACTAACTAAGCATACTCAAAACTAATTGGCTAAGAGTAGTTAGACCATGGTAATCTATTAGAAGTGGTTCTTGTTATTTTTTTTTTTTGAGAATTTTGATTTTTGATTAAGAATAATTGTAAAAATTTTAATTGCCATAAACCAACATCCATGGAAATTTTAACAATTTTTTTAAATGAATAATCCTATTTCATGTTTCATTAATCCATTATAATACATGTAATTTAATATTTGATAGGTTTTTAACATAGCTAAATTTAATAAAGTGTAAAATCTTATTTTAGTCCAATTTTTATGAGTAAATTTCTTTGTTTTACATTTTGCTAGAATTACTATTTTTCCAAGTACTCAAGCCATTAGTAACTAACTTATCTAATTTAAATTGATTAATCAATTAATTCTAGTTAACGTGCAAACTTTTATTGGTTTTAATTTATATTTTAAGATGCATCAATTAGCAATGGTTGATTTTTAAAAAGACCTTAACCAATTTTAACTAACCATTGATCACCCCAATCTAGTATTTTATATTATTTTTAAAAGTTAAAAATATTAGAAGAAAATATATGAATTACTTTTAAAAAAATATTCTTTACTCATTTATGATTTTGCCAATTTTCACTTCATATATATGTGTTTTCAAACATCAAAATTCACTCGTATGTGCTTTTTAGTGTTAATACTTTACTCATATAAACTTCTTTATTCAATTTTTAATGGAATATTTTATACCAAATGAAGAAGCTTGTTTTCTTGCTAGATCCCTTAGGCAAAGCACCATAGCTAACCTTAAGGCATGTCTTAGGCACTGCTCTAAATGTATGCTACAAGTGGAGTTTGGTATTGGAAAGGAAAGACAAAAAAGTAAGATAGGTCAAAATGAAGGTAAGTTTCTTAAGTAAGATTGTAATATATTGAAAATGAATGCTTGTGCATTAATTAGATGAAACAAACCTACTATTTTATTGAAATGTTGTAGATATATTGATAATGTAGAGTATAGCTATTACATTATGTGATACAAGGCTTATATAATACTTATTCAATAAAACCTAACTCAGGTAATCATTTTTGCTTATTTACAACTTATCGAATGCTTAATTACTTAAATTAATTTTAATGCTAACATATTAATTGTTGCAATGCTTCAATGACAACAACGAACTATACATTAAAGACGATCTTAATCGAATGTGAGAGCTTTGGATAGGCCATTCCCTCATGACTAGAGCTAGATTAGAATGAATGGTTTTGGTTTTGTGTATCTGAATATGTAGTGTTAGGTTAAAAATGTAACTTGTTGTAATTTTGATAATAGTTCTTTATTTGTAAATAACATGGTTTTAGTTTTCTCTTTTTTAATTAGAGCAATTGTATTTTGATGTCTAAATAAAAGTTTAGAGAACTTTATATAAAAGTTCCTATAATTATTTTTATTGTTGTTATTAATTAGTATTTGAATTTACTCTTATTGTCAATTGGTTATTTTTTTATGTGGATTAAAAAAATTATTTGGTAGAAAAGATATCAGTTATTTACCATAAATTAATATCTTAGATAATAAGACATTAATTTTTAGTAATTATCCATTGTGTAATGTCAACATTATCATGTTGGTTACTTCATAACTAATTGATGTTATAATGTTTCTTAGTAAGACAATATCATTATTATTTAGATGTCAATTTTCTAGTTATAAATGTTGTCATCTATAACAAAAGGTGTCACCTTTTTAGAAGTTCATTTTGTACTTCTTTGCAAAACCTTCTAGCAAGAATTGAAAATAAAAAGAGTAAAGCATTGATGCTAATTACAGATTTCATCTTGAAGCTTTTCCTACACTAAGAAGGCCTTTAAGATGATACTCTAGCTAATAAGGTATGCTTACCTTGCAAGTTTTGTGTTTGTGATTATAGAATCTTTGATTTTATATTTATGTTCTCCAATTATTTTGTAGAATTAATTCTCTATTAGCATGTCACTAAATATGTGATGTTGAGCACTCCTTAGAAAAATATAGCATATAAGTGTAAGAATTTGTTTATGTTATATTTGTGTTTGCAAGTTAGTTTCTACTTTTATATTTGACTATATTTTGTTACCTATTATTTTGATATAACTTTTAAAAATTTATATATGTAATAAATTTAATTTCATTAATTTTTTTTGCCTTCAAAGGTATTATCATGCATCAAATTTTAATAAAAGCTTATGTCATTATAAGTATTAGATTCAAGAATAATTTTTTAGGGAGTGTCAACCTCATATATTAAGTAATGAGTATCAAAGTAGATTTAGTAAAGTACTTATCTCTAATTATAGTATTGGATATAACCTTTCATTGTTTTTCATAAATTTGTTATTCAATTTATTTTTTTAAAATATTGAACTTAGGATTCTATAGTGTCATAAGACAAGTTAGTTTTTTGTTTTTAGTTAAAGTGTTATGTAAAGAAGGATGTAGTGGGAATATGGAGGACTAAGAAGGGAAGAACAAGGGAAGGGGCTATGGTAGGGTGTTCTATAAGAAAGAATACATAGAAATAGCAAGTAATAAAGGAGGAGATTAGGGTTAAGAGAATGGTAAAACATACCATATCAATTATTTAACAGAAATAACACGGTATTTAAGACCTTACATATTGGTTATTTAAAAACAATTCAAGTATAACGTTATTTTTCATGATACTTCAAAATAAATGATATCGATTGTTTTTTATATAATAATTGATGTTATTTTTAGTTTTTTAGCACAATTATATAACCAATTGCAAAATAAATATATAATAATACTCAATTAGATATTTGTTTGAAAACTAACATATAATCCATTAAATACTTGATGTCTATTTGTGATTTATAATAGTGTGAATTCAAATGAAATTACATGTGAGTAAAATATTTTTTTTTTCATTTTATGTGAGTTGATGTCTAGAATTTTCAATGTGGACTAAAAAAATATATTAGCCTTGTTTCTTAATTTTAAATTTACAAATTATATATTATTGTTATATTTCTTTACAAAATTATTAGAAATGAAATATACAAATTTTGCTATTTATAAATGTCAAGAGTTTTTTTTTTACCCGTGTTATGTATTATAATAAATTTTTTTCTTCTTACTTGTGTTATGCATTATAATAAATTTTTTTCTTCTTTAAGGTAAATGTACATGGGCAAAGAATGTTATTAAAACAATGAGATACAATTAATATTTTTTAATCCCTATTGAAAATTATTAACATCAATTCACATAAATATAGAAAATTTACATTTTAGTATTTTACCTATATATAGTTTTGCATGATTTCACTTGATTCACTTGTTATGGAGTTTTCCATTAAAAATTGATTGGAGACAAGTTTAAGTGGGTAGAGTGTTAACAGTGGAAAGTATAAATAGGTAAATTTCAACATTTCAAAATGCATGTGAATTAAGTTAAAATCAATGAAATCACAATAAGTAAAATATATTTTTTCCATTATATTATACGCTTTGAAATTAAATAAGGTTTTCTATTTTTTTAAAATATTTTCTCCATTTATCTTTAATATGCAACTAGCACTACAAAATGAGAATATAAAGATGAATAGTTTTCTTTATATTAAAATAATACTTAGACAAATATATCATGTCAATTTGTAGTAAATGAAAAGGTAAAGAATTTTTAGGCTAATAACTCTTTTAATAGGAGTGAAGTGACAAGGTTATCTTTTAAATAGTAATTATGATCAAGTTGCATATTTTATAATAAAAAAATACTCTTATCAAAACTTATAAGGAATAAGATATACTAAACACCCACGCTTTTTATCTTCTAGCAAAAAACTATATACATAGATGTCTTATTCATACAATGATAAATATAACTTAAAATAAATGTAAATGATTTTTAGTTACTATCAGTGGATAAAGATTCCTATACCAATATATACTATCATGATTTTTGTGAAAATTTTTCATCATCATTAATTTTTTCATTAAACATTCTTTTATATTTAAATAAAAAATTTGATAACTTTTTTTAGTATATTGATTATGTGGAGGTTCAATTTCAAAATTTTTAACATTTCATTTAGGCACCTCATTGTTAGATTATCATTAATAACTTAAATTTTTAAAGAAAAAAACAAAATTTAAGGACAAAATAGAAAAAAGTAAAAAGAAAGTAAGAACAAAGGTA